>JAHHFK020004788.1:0-30466 GCA_024533555.2 Aedes koreicus | reverse complement strand
GCGGATGGCGCCCGCGTGGATTGTCAATTTTTACGACCCATTGCCACGGCAATATAGGTCGAGCGGGGAGCTTGAGAAACTTTGCAGCGCTTTCTTCTGGTTTGTAGGTGAGGGGGCGCAGGCGATAATTTTAGGAGCCAGACGCGCAATCGCAAGAAAACGGATAAGATAAAAAAAAACCGAGAAAAAAAAATCCTCGTAACGAGAGAGCTAAAAACACAACCATCGATCAATCGAACCTGAATATCCCAATGAAATCATTTTGGCTCAAATCGTGTGCCTCATAATAGTGTTGACAGCATTGCCTCCAAAGAAGAGAGGCACGAAAATGCAGTACGAAGCAAAATTCAAAAGAGGGGACAGGGTTTCAGTTATAAAATCAGGCACCGGCAACATAGCAAATTAATTTTACAGCTGAGGGGTGTGGCTAGTGCTGTATTTAACATGGAACAAAAAACTAAATAAATAAGAAGAAAACAGTTGATTGTTTGTTATTTGATGACGCGGAACCGGAGAGTGAATTCTCAACTTGTACCTTGGTAGTGTGGTGTTAGGGCGAAAAAAGGTCATCTTTAAGTGATAAATTGAACTACTTATACTAATATTACTCATTAGAAATTTTAATTCAAATCATTTGTAAGTTTTCCTGATCAAATGGTGTATAAATAAGCCATTCTGTTCAGTCCAACGAGAGTTATTAGCGTTCAAAAACCTTTCACTTTTTGCGTAACGCTCCCATTTTCCAAATTTTTTAAATGACACCCGGTAAAGAAAAAAGAGAAACGTAGTCCTACCTTAAAAAGGATGGTGTGTGTTTTTAATTTAATTTAATTTAATTTAATTTAACATTTCATAGACAAAAAATGTATCTTCAAAGTACGCCGTAAACTGTCAGTTATAACGTAATTTTCTCTTGTAAAACTTTAGATTAACATCTAATGCATAATGTAGCACTGAGAGTAGCTCAAGCATCCCCCTTTCTGAGGGGGAGGGGTTCAAACTTCTTTCAGAGCATGTTTCTAACCCGTGAAATAAAAACAAAAACATTTTGTGTTGGATTTGCCTGGATAGTTCCTGTTTTGAAATTTGTTTCATTCGAATGAGAGTCCCCCCTTGCAGAGGGGAGGGGGAGGGCTTCTACCACCATAGAAAAAAATCCTGCCTCCAAAAACCCACACATGCCACGTTTGGTTCCATTTACTTGATAAGTTATCGAGTTGTGCAGAAATTTGTGTTTCGTTTGTATGGAACCCCCCCCCCTCCTGCTTCCACAGAAGGGAGGGATCTCAAACCATTATAAGAACCTTCTTCGGTCCCAAAATTCTTTGCATACAGATTTTCACGCCGATCGGTTCACTTTCTGTTTCATTTGTATGAGAGCCCACCCCCTTCCAGAGGAGGGAGTGGATATCGAACCGCCATAGAAAAAAATTCAACCTCCAAAAACCTCACATGCCATTTTTGGTTTCATTTGCTTGATTAGTTTTCGAGTTATGCAGAAATTTGTGTTTCATTTGTATGGGAGCCCCCTTTTTAAGAGAAGGGAAAGATTTCAAACTATCATTAGCACCTTCCCCAGCCCCCGAAAACGCCTGCATACACATTTTCACACCGATCGGTTCAGTAATTTCCAAGTCTATAAGGGTGTATCAAAAAGTGAGGGCGAGCCCAAAATTATTCAGATAATCAAGATAAATCTGAACCATTATGACCTCGCTCAGCAACTGTTGTGGCAGTAAACAACGGAAACCATGTGCGACGTTACAATCATTGCAGAGCCGTATCAAGTACCCTCGGATAGCGGCAAGTGGGTGACAGATAGAGCAGGAATGGCTGCCATACATGTTATAGGTAGATATCCTATCCAAGAAGTGGTTTCGAGTACACATGAAGGTTTCGTGATAGCCAAAATCAATGGTGTCTTTATATGCAGTAGCTTCGCACTACCTCGATGGACGGCGGAACAATATCACCGATGAACTCACCGTACATCTGATCAGGTGGAGACCTGTCATCATCGCAGGAGACTTTAATGCTTGGGCAGAAGAGTGGGGTAGCAGATGTACCAACGCCCATGGGTTCAACTTCCTGGAAGCGCTGGTAAAGTTGGGGGTTCAGCTGGTCAATGAAGGCACCGTCAGCACTTTTCGCAGAGATGGTCGTGAGTCCATTATCGACGTTACTTTTTGCAGTCCATCGCTGATGAGAAACTTGAATTGGAGAGTGAGCGAGGAGTACACAAATAGCGATCATCAGGCGATCAGGTACACAATCGGCAAAGGGAACTCAATATCAGTACGACGGATGAATACGAGAGAACGAAACTGGAAGACAAAGGAGTTCGATAGCGACATCTATACAGAAGCACTGCGTGTAGAAAGTACTCCCTCGGACGCGGAAGTGCTGACAGCATGGTTGACTGCGGCATGTGATACCACCATGCCGAGGAAGTTGAAGCCATGAAAAGAACGGCGCCCAGTATACTGGTGGAACGAGGCACTCAGTAACCTTCGTGCTAGTTGTCTCAAAGCCAGAAGGCGAGTTCAGCGAGCAAAAACGGAAGCGGGTAGAGAAGAGCGTAGGATGGCATTCCGGGCGGCCAGAACTGCATTAAAACGAGAAGTACGGAGAAGCAAGTCCAGCTGTTTCGAAGACCTGTGCCGAGATGTCGATGCAAATCCCTGCATGGCATGGCCACCGACACCGTAAGGCAATGAAGTTGCAACAGCAACTGGGGATACACGAGTCTCCAACGATGAGCTCTTGTCAGTGGCAAAAGGGCTGAAGGTGAACAAAGCTCTGGGTCCGGATGTAAATCCCAACGTGGCATTGAAAGCGGCGCTACAGAGGTATCCCGACAAGTTTAGGAGTATGTTGTAGAGTTGTTTAGAAGAGGGAGATTTTCAGACAGGTGGAAGATTCAGAAGCTGGCGCTACTGCCAAAGCCATGAAAGTCACCAGGGGATCTAGTATCGTATCGACCCATATGCTTGTTGGATATACTTGGCAAGATTTTGGAAAAGATCATCCTAAACAGGTTGATAAAGTGCACGGAGAGCGAGCATGGCTTGTCATCAAACCAATTCGGGTTCCGGAAAGAAAGGTCAACGGTGGATGCAATTCGAATTGTCGTCGACAGCGCGTATAAGGCACTCAAGCAGCAGATGCGATATTGTGCAGTGATAACGATAGACGTCACGAATGCCTTTAATAGCGCTAGCTGGGAAGCCATCACCGAAACGCTACACAGCATCAGGGTTCCTGACTATCTGTGCAAGATTTTGAGTAGCTATTTCCAGGACCGGGTTTTGCTGTACGATACAGAAATGGGCCAGAAGTCGATAAGGATCACGGTGGGAGTGCCACAAGGTTCCATCCTTGGACCGACGCTTTGGAACGCAATGTACAATGGTGTGTTAACACTGAAGTTGCCAACGGAAGTCAAGATCGTTGCTTTTGCAGACGATATTGTCCTGACAGTTTCAGGCGACACGCTAGAGGAAGTGGAGATGTTGGCGACCGAAGCTATTGACACGGTTGAAAACTGGATGCGCGAAGCTAAACTGCAGATAGCACACCACAAAACAGAGCTGCTAGTGGTCAGCAATTGCAAAGCGGCGAAACGGGCAGAAATCGTCGTGGGAAGGCATTTCATAGCCTCGAAGCGAGCACTGAAGTACTTGGGAGTGATGATCGACGACCGACTGAACTTCAACAGCCAAAATCATGCCGAATAGCTACGGACCTACCAGTAGTAAGCGGCGTCTACTAGCTAGCGTTTCCTCTTCAATACTGCGATACGGGGGGCCAGCCTGGATTTCAGCGTTGGAAAGCAAGAAGAATCGTGTTAAATTAAATAGAACCTATCCTCTCATGGCCATGGTATGTGTTATCGCCGGAAGGATTCCTATCGGCGGAAGGATTCCTAAGGATACGAGCGGCATCGATGGCGAAATGGCAGCAGGCTTATACCGGTTCTGTCGTCTTGGACAAATAGTCATGGCGAAATTAACTTTCAATTGACGCAGTTCCTGTCTGGTCATGGATGCTTCAGATAGTATCTGCATCGGTTTGGACACGCAACGTCACCCGTCTATCCAGTGTGAGGTAATGTAAAAGAAACACCAGAGCACGTGATCTTCGATTTCCCAAGGTTTGAGGAAGTTCAGAGGGAGATGCCAGTGCTTAATACGGAGAACATCATCGAGGAAATGTGTCGAGAGGAGAGCACCTGGAATGCCGTTAATAATGTAGTTACGCAAATTATGACTGAGTTGCAGTTTGAATGGAGGGAACATCAGCGTTCAAGCAGCGTAGGTGTCCCACGAGGGTGACTATCGCGCCAGACAGACAGACAGACAGACAGACAGACAGACAGACAGACAGACAGACAGACAGACAGACAGACAGACAGACAGACAGACAGACAGACAGACAGACAGACAGACAGACAGACAGACAGACAGACAGACAGACAGACAGACAGACAGACAGACAGACAGACAGACAGACAGACAGACAGACAGACAGACAGACAGACAGACAGACAGACAGACAGACAGACAGACAGACAGACAGACAGACAGACAGACAGACAGACAGACAGACAGACAGACAGACAGACAGACAGACAGACAGACAGACAGACAGACAGACAGACAGACAGACAGACAGACAGACAGACAGACAGACAGACAGACAGACAGACAGACAGACAGACAGACAGACAGACAGACAGACAGACAGACAGACAGACAGACAGACAGACAGACAGACAGACAGACAGACAGACAGACAGACAGACAGACAGACAGACAGACAGACAGACAGACAGACAGACAGACAGACAGACAGACAGACAGACAGACAGACCGACAGACAGACAGACAGACAGACAGACAGACAGATAATTTTATGTGTAAAGCTTCTTTGCGAAACTTTGAATCAAACCCAACCACCTCAAGGATGATGATGCATTGTAGCTGTGATTTTGAAGACTGAATTATGGGAAAAAATCTTCTCTTTGACCTGCCTTTCTTTTTATTTGATCTTAGTTACTATAAACATTCTTAACATACGCACTCGATAATGATTTGTCTTACTGATTGAGCTCAGTATTAAAAGAAGTTCAAAATTTCTTGTGTAAACAAACCAAAATAAAATAATCATGCCTCAGAAATTTTTCACTACAGGATACTCGTGTTTTCACTGAATCAAGTTGTTTTATCAGGAGGATACTACACATCCCAAGTAGCATTGTTAACACCATCCAGCTTTATTTAATTTTATTAAAGTTTTTGGACCGCCACTTGAATTCAATTTGGTTTTATTATGGCACCAAAAGGTTCCAATAGGTTTAATGTTTTAGTCAGATTTATGAGAACCTACACAGCATGTTTACAACGATCTTAAAACCTTGTTTCTTGAATTCCTTTTACTTCTATCAGAGGTTTTATTTCGATTGAACACATAAATTTAGGTTTTAGTACTAATATATTTTATTTTTTTATTGTAAGAAAAAAAAAAAATTAATCTATACTCTCCCCCCCAAGAATATAAAAAAAAAAAAAAGAACATAAAGGAGTGCCAAAATATTTTTATAATAGTAATAAAAAAAAAAAATTGTTTTATCGCACAAGTGTTTTTTTTTTTAAATATAAAACATATAAAAACGAAGCAAAAAAAAGAAAAGAGAAAAAAAAAAACAACAAATTTTTAAATAAATGCAAAAAAAACGTTAAACCGAGACCAAAAACGGTTTTCTTTTAAAAAAAATAATCAAATTCCAAGTACTTTTCAGGAAATTGATGATAAATTTATCGAATGTATTTGTTTTAATTTTATTTATGTTATTGTAAATTTGCGTATTGTTCGTAACTTTTTAGCATGTGGGTAAAAATTATTGAAATTTTCACTGAATGTATTTCATTGTGTTGTGTCAATTGTGTAATGAGTTTCGTGAAAATCGGTCGAGTGATTTCAGTGATGGCTTCGAATGAAGAAATAGTGCGCCAACAAATTTTGGGCGCTCACTTCGAAAACCCAAACGCTTCTCATCGATGGATCGGAAAACAGCTCGGAATCGCACATTCAACCGTATCTCATGTGATCAAAACGTTCAAGGACCGTAAGATAACCAAGCGGGAAAATGGTAGTTGCAAAAAACGTGGCACATCAAATCCGGAGAAGGCCAGGATGGTAACCAATTTAAGCGTTATCCCAACATTTCGATCGGGGATGTTGCGAAAAAGGCAAAAGTTTCAGTTTGTTTTGTGCAGAAAGCAATGAAACGTTCTGGATTACATGTGTACAAGGTCCAGAAGGCACCGAACCGAAGCGATAAACAGAACTCGGTGGCCAAAACTCGTGCAAGAAAACTGTACAGGGAGTGGCTCACAAAACCGTTCTGCATTGTGATGGACGATGAGACCTACATTAAAGCCGACACCAAACAAATGCCAGGACAGAAACACTACGTCGCCACCTCTAAGTTGGCCGTTCCGGAGAGTGTACGGAAGAAGAAACTGTCGAAAAATTCCTTGTCTGGCAAGCGATCTGCGGATGTGGCAAAATGAGTCAGCCCTTCATCACCTCTGGGACCGTCAGCGGACAAATCTACAAGGACGAATGCCTCCAAAAACGACTTCTGTCCTTCTTGAGATCTCACGATGGCCCGACACTGTTTTGGCCGGATTTGGCATCTCGCCACTATGCCCGGCCCGTTTTAGACTGGTACAAAGATAATATTGTAGTTTTTGTACCAAAAGACGTCAACCCTCCAAACACTCCGGAACTTCGCCCAATTGAAAATTTTTGGGCAATCATGAAGGCAAATCGTGTTAAAACTCCAAAACTGATAGAAAATGAACTTGAACTAAAGAAAGTGTGGTTAAAAGTAAGTAGGCACGTCGGTCCTATCATTTCCCAAAATTTGGTGAAAGGGGTCAAGGCAAAGGTGCGGGCATTTGGGGTGGGAGAAGAGGTTCAATAAACCAATAATGTCAAAACTTAACCATTTAGTAGTACTTTATTTCCTGAAAGTTTGAAAAGAATCGGGCTCAAGGAAAATTTTTGGTGACCTATTTTGTGTGTTCAAATTTCATCGAATACAGTCTTTAAATACACAACACATATTTTTTTTTTTCCCCTCACCCCCCCACAAAAAAAAAAAAAAAAAATTTTTATTAAAAAAAAAGAATAAAAAGAAAAAAAAAATATTTTTTTTTTTTGTTACCCCACCAAAAAACAAACCACCCAACACCACTTTTTTTTTTCCTAAAAAAAGCAGCGGGGGAGCAAAGAAACGAAAAAAGAACAAAAAACAAGAACAAAAAACAACAACCACCATTTCACAATGAAGTTTGACAGCTGTGGCGGTTTGGCCACTTTCTGGTTTTCATGGCAGCCAATAGGTTTTATGGAGGTTCTCAAGTGGTCATAACATCTTTCACTAGAACGTTTTCAAAATCTTTATGTTTATGTTAGGTTTATGTGGGCCATTTTGTACAAATTTCGGCTTTAGAGAAGCATAGAGGAGGTGTTGGTAGACAAAACAGTATTGATTGTAGTTTTATCAACAAAGCCGGGAGAAGTACTTTACGGCTGAAATAAAACCATCCATAAGAGCTTGTTCAGTCGTATCCGGTACATTTTTCTCGTTTTCAGTCCATTTATTACGCATGTCATGTGCATCCTTTACTTTCTCCTTGGTCTTTCTGCTAAAGCCATCCAAAATTGTGGTTTTGCATTGTGCTGCTCCAAAAATGGCAAAACACATTATTGGAGGTATTCAGTCTTGTAAATTGAAGGTGCCTGTTGTGACGAAAATTTCACTTTGCTTTCCACAGATGCGGATAGCATGCCAAATGAGGTATTTCGATGCGAATTTTGACATTTTTTTTATATTTAAAACGACTTTGAATTTATCTTATCCGGTGAGAAACTCCTGTCCCTGCATTGATTGGAGTTTAACTTTGACGTATTTTTTGTCATCCATCACACAGCAACTGTATCTGGTCAATATCTCCGTGCAGAGCTTCCTTGCACGGGTCTTGAAAACAGTTTGCTGCTGTTCATCGTGGTTTGGGAAGTTTGAACCTTGTATAAACATGTAATCCAGCTCTTGACTTGGCCTTCTGGACAAAACTTTGCGAAACGCCGACCATCTGTAGCAACATGAAGTGTTGAAATGTTGGGATTTCTGGTAAAATTAACATTAAACTTTCCCTCCGCCTTCCAACATGCTGCTACAGATTTTCTTCCTGCTCCGCACTTGTGATCCTAAATTAACCGGTCGTTGAACCTTTTTAGTACTCTTGAGACGGTTAAATTACAGATTTGCTGTATTTTTCCCAACGCACGATGGGGCAACCTCGAATTTCCACATTTTTCCACGCGTTTCTATTTGACTCACTTCCATGTAGACCGCAACAAACCACATAAAAACGTAGTCTTCAGAATGTAAACAATACACTTCAAAGAGCAACCGTGCAAAATATGGTTAGATTTTGTCAAGTGGGAAAAAAGTTACTGCAAGTGGTTGCAATAATTTCGTGTTTACCCTTTATTGCGAAAAATCTGCCAATGAATAGGACTTTGCTAGTATGTTTCCACAACAGTAACTTTTGTTCAAGTCCTTTTAATACGCCGGGTTTACAAAGATTAAAATAGGATAGATTCATGTGAAACTAATCCTTTCTTTCGAAATCCTCCACTCAACTCGTTGAAGACGGTCCTTTCAAGCTGTCACTTAAGTTGACGAGTTCATGCCTTTTAACGTTTTGAATATACCTATCAAAAACAACGTCCCAAATCCATTCCACTCCCAAACGTGTTGAAATCTCTAGAGGCAATTGCGGAATGAGCATCTACCCTTCCTAACCTCAATCCATCCCACACGGAAATAATGTTAACGACATCTGCAGTGAGCCAAAATACACCCAAAAGAAAGAAGATGACAAACTGGAGGGCATTCCACCTCTTTGTTCTTCCAGCCGGTTGTCCTATGCTCTTCCAATAAATTCCGACAGAACAGGGGGCTCCTTTAGTTAGAAAGGCACCCATTAAGGAGTCAAAGACATATTCGAACACATACCGAAACATTAGTCACAAAAGTCACCAACAGCCAAAACAGAAGGCTTACGACGGCAGCAAGGAGCAGAAAACTTTGACTACCTTTGCCGCTTCGGTATCCCCTGCGAATGACTTCTTGTATATGCGTGGTTTATCGATCTCCGGGGAGAAATTCAAACACTCCGGCAACAACTTTTTCCACACAGGGCTTCTCGTTATTCACCGCTCACAGCCCCTCCAGACGGCACAGTAAGCATAAACTCGGTGCGCTTGCTTGTCAAAATTTGAGTACTAAAATTTTAACTATCCAAGGGTTGAGATAGTCTCATCTGGATCACAAACAAATGCCACGGTTATTTTCATAAACAACTGAGATAGTTTTTTTTTTTTCGTCTCACTCTAAGAGGTAGTTGCTGTAGCTCCACATATGCAAGCAAATATGTACCGACGCCCACCGACTAACGTGCCTAATGGACAGACATGATTCCACACTCACTAGGTCTTGGTGGAAAGTCATATAATTTTGCACCAAGACGCAAATCGTAGGCAGAGAGGGATCCTTGAGGCTCATTAACAAGCTCAAACATTTATTCGACGAAGGCAAAACAGGAGCCAAAGCCACTCCAGCAACAGCAGCAGTCCGCAGTGCCAGCTATACAAAAGAGTGTCATAAACTTTTGTGACATGTCTCTATCTTCTGACATGGGGCTCAGCCTCCCACCACGAGTTCCAAAGCTGTCTGTCACAAGCAAGGGTTGCGTTTTGGCGGAGACATGGACAAATCTTTCTTTATTTCCCTCTGACGTGATGTGATGCTCTTGACTGCTGGCTTGTGGATGGCAGAGGGTCACATCAACACCTGGTTTCGCACACAGATGGTGGATTTTGCACGTTCCGTTTAAACTTTCTCATGATTGTGGAAATAAACGGATGAAGGATACACAAAAAGATCTGCCAGCTCTGTGATTAAGACAGCTGACAGCTGCCAATTGTTTAATTGCCGGATATTGTCGCTGCAATAGGTACGTATTATTTATTCACGTGGAGAAGAACAAATTGGACGTCGCTTTCGACTTGTCTGATTCTATGAAACGGTGAACCGCCAATCAATGGGAACAGGACTGAGGAATTTTCTGTAGCCAAAGTTTTATTTTTCCTGTATATTCGGAAACCACTGAACATGGCACGAAGACATTGTGCTTGTCTTGAAAATGGAATATTCTTACACTGGTTTTAATAGAAAATACCCATCAGAATATGTCGTATACATGTTTAAATTGATTCAGAATTATTCTTTATCAATATTGCCTGCGCTAGTGGGTAATTTGTTCTGAATGTCTAGATTCTAACTAACTAGTTTTAACGTAGGACTACGTTTCTCTTTTCTGTACCGGGTGATATTTCAAATTTTGAAAAATGAGAGCGTTCCGCTAAAGTGAAAGGTTTTTGAACGCTAATAACTCTCTTTCAACCGAACACAATGACTTCATTCATACACCATTTGATCAGAAATACTTACAAAATTTTTGCATTGAAGCTACAATTAAGTGCTATTAGTATAATCAGTTCGATTTTTTACTTAAAAATGACCTACTTTTCTCCCATACAAATCTCCGTATAAACAGGTTGAACATATGTTTTTCCCTATCCGGGTCCTCAAAAACGGGTAACACATGGTTCAAATTGTCTTTTTCTTTTTATTTCATTTAGTTTCGCTCCATGATGAATACAGAAATAGCAACGTGTCCTCAGCCAAAAAAATATTTTGCTTTGTGGCCGGTGTCTGATTTTATAACTGAGGCCCATCCCCACTTAAGAATTTTGCTTCGTACTGTATTTCCGTGCCTCTCTTCATTCAGGGCTATGCTATCTACGCTAATATAAAGTACGCGAGATTAGCATTAGCATTAGCATTAGCATTGACGTTTGCACAGCTCGTAAATGGAGCTACAATTTGGAATGATTCGTTGAAGACATTGCATGTCACCATGAAACGGATCAAGTAAGTGAAGCATTTCTTCACACAATAATCTCCATGAAGACACTCCTCGATCGTTCACCTGTCCACGTCCATGCAACCGTTGAAGATAGGAAGGATTTGGTATCTACCTTTAGAAGACATGGAGAACCCACGTAGTCTTCAGAAGATATCAAAAGAAAAGGGAAATGAATAGTCGAAGAGAACAGTTAAACAGAATTTTCTCTTTGGTGTACAGAAAAAGATAAAAAAATAATAACAAATGGTCGTTGGGAGCATCTAGCCTAAAGAGGTTAAGTGATGCTCCATTTCTGTTCAAACGGTTGAAACCTGAGCATTAACTTAAGTCCTAGCTCTATTTGGCTTATGGCTAAAGCGCCATTACTCGCTCTCTGAAAAGAGAAGAATTGTTTGAGAGGGGGGGGGGGGGGGGGGGAAAAAAGTTTGTTTTTTTTTTTGGGGTTGTGTCACCTTGTTTTTTTTTTATTTTATTTTGTTTTTTTTTTTTTTTTTGTTGTGTTTTTTTTTTTCCCCCCCCTCCCCCCTCCTCTTTCTCCTACTCCCCCCCCCCACACCCCGCGGGGGTTTTTTTAGGGGCCCCCCCCCCCCAGGAGGTGTATATTTTTTTTTTCTCTCCCCCCCGGGTTGGGGTGGAGTGGAAAAATGGTGGTTTGTAAATCTGTCAGAAGAGTATTTCATTTACTATGTTTAATCAATTACCTTTTGATGAATTGTAAATGGTATCTTGAGCTTTGCACATAAAGATACATGATTGGCAAAATTATCGTAAAATAACGTGGTTGCAATATCGTTTACATTTAAAAAAAATGGACAAAAATTGCCGATTTTTCATGGGTTTACCTTCACCCGCACTGACAAAACTACCCATGCAGCATCAATCATAGTAACCCATGAGTCAGCAGACAAAATTTGACAGCTCTATCAGTCGAACTCTAACCGTGATGGCAAAAACAGTGAAGCAACTCCTTTCAGAAGTGTGCGCGTTCAAAGAACGGCACCCCGCTGCGTCGAAAACGGACATCGTGAGGCACTTTGTGGACGTCGGATACGCCCGTTCCGGCATCTACAACATCTTGGCACTATTAGACAACAATCAGAGCATCGAAAGAAAGCCCGGTTCTGGACGGCCGACGACCCTGGGCGACAAGAAGCTCCAAAGGATGCTGAAGAGGAAGACCGAGGGAAAAGTGGCTACATCGCTGCGTGCGCTTGGCCGGGAGGTCAGTTCAACCGGCCAAACAGTGAAAAAGTACCTGGCGAACATGAACATACATGTCAGGAAGCGGAAGTCGCGTCTACTGGTTTCGGAGCTGCAGGCAATGACGCAGCGGCAGCGGCTGAATAAGATGGTCAACTCGATTTTCCCGGTGAATCGCGACGTGGCGGTGGTGATGGACGACGAGACCTATCTCACCCTGGATGGCAACGACTGGCAGGGCACTTCGTATTTTACTTCCCCCACGAAGGAAGTGAGCTCCGAGGTGAAGTTCATTTCACACACCAAGTTCCCCAACAAGGTGCTGCTGTGGCTGACAATCAGCGAGAAGGGGATGTCAAAGCCGCTCTTCTTTCGACTCGGACTTGCCGTGAACGGGGAAATTTATAGTACGAAATGCCTGCCGGAAGTTGCGTCGTTCATCAAGAAATACCATAAGGGCGAAGACGCGGTGTTCTGGCCGGATCTGGCGTCGGCCCACTACTCGAAGCGATCGTTGGAGGAGATGGAGCGGCTGAATATCGATGTGGTACCCAAGTCGGCGAACCCGCCCAACGTCCCCCAGCTGCGTCCCATCGAGAATTTCTGGGCCAACCTGAAACGTCAGATCTACTCCAAAAATTTTGTCGCGAAAACTGAGGAGCAATTGATAAATAAAACGAAGAAAGAACTCAAATACATGCCTATACGCATGTTTTCGTACGCCATGGCCGGTTAACTGCCGAAAGGACGCACGCAAGGGCGTAGAAGTGTTTTGCAAGTAAGCTTTAATAAGCCTTCAATGGGAAATTTATCAAAAGCAATTATCTGTCTTAGCTTTTTATTTTCTTCTCCATCCGAAAAAAAGTCCATTTTTTTAAAACGTTATAAAGATTTTCCTTTTCTTTAAAAGCTTCCACTCAACTATAAAGAAAAAAAGCCCCCATTCAGCAGAACGAACCCAAACATGGAATCTTCGAAACATATTTGGTGCGGACTGGAAGTGTTTTTAAAGAGGAAAATCACAAAGCTATCAAAACTTGCGGTAGTTTTATCATAGTTTTAAGCATGCCTTGTATGTCATTACAAGTATGTACCGATAAAACTATCCATTTTTTTTAGGAAACCTTGGGAAATAGTCTTGAGAACCTCCTGTAGTATGAGCCTTTTTGAACTTATGAGGGTTTTATGGCTGTTTTATCGATGTTATGTAGAATATCTAGTTTTATGCGTGGTTTTATCAAATGAGTCTTGAAAACTTCTTCAAGTGTACCTTAAAATTGAATTTGTTACTTGGGTTCGGTTCATAAATGGAGCGTCACATAACATTAAAAATCGCATTATACATCCTGTAATGTGCTGCGACTTTCCATACATTGCTGATAATATTGTATGCAAAAGCTCGTCTATGTTAGAACTATTTCTTGCAAGTTGTTGCTTCATGTGAAATAAACTAAAATTTTACATGCTCTGATATTTATATCACAATGGAAATTCAGATTTTTTTTTCTGTGTAGATTGTTGTAAGAGTGTCGTAGGCATCCATCGATAAAAGCATTATTTTCATCACCGATTCTATCGATAGAAGTGATGTAGTCTTCAACAATCAAGAATTGTCCTGGCCTCATACTGGTCGGGATAGTAAAACCCCTGCAACCCCTCGTAAGTGCCACAGTTGGAATGTGTTGGTAGGGAGGGGTCCTACTAACACATTCCAACCTTCCAGTGGCTGAACAAACACTCGGTGCACTGAACCACCAAATCCGTCCATGTGAAAATGGGTGAGCTAAACGAAAGAAATTCAATTAGCTTTACATTAGGACTCAATCATTGTCATGAAATTAAATTAAAAGGATCGTTTTTCATTCTAAGGTAATCTTGATATGTTCTGATTGATCAACGTCAACAACCGTTGAAGTCTGTTCCGCACAAACATTTCAAACGAACAAAATCAATCGATCAGCACTTGTCTCCACGAGCTGCCAAAAAATATTCTTTCCCCATTATCGCATGCCAAAGTCGATGATCTCTTTTTTTCGCCGACTTCCTCCCCGCTGTGAGAATCAAATAATCCTCCTTCCTAATTTCCAATCTAATCAAAGAGCATATACAATTATACGAAAGCACATAATCACCGATTTTTTTTTTGCTGTTTTCCTCCCAATCCCGTTCGGTCTTTGAATCCCAGTTGATTCGATTCGTTAATACGACGGCACACGCCTGTCGACTTCTGTACGGACCAACCACGTTGAGCCGTCACTTTCCCTTTCTCTCAAATGAATACTAACGAGAAGAAGAAAGCGAAGGGAAAATTAATACACAACTCTGCTCGATAACTATGCTTGCACATCACAGCACAACAACATAATCTTACCCATCGTTGTCGTGTTATCATGCTGACTGACTGGAAACGAGAAAATAGCTTCCAATGAAGTCAGCAAAAATTTGGAGAAAGTTTGCTTCGTCCCACACCGACGCGCGACGACGGTGGTCCTGCGATGGTCTATTTTATTCACGGAACCTCCTGGGAGACCATTAAGGTCGCTAACCCTCCCCCTCCTCCAAAATACGACGGACCTAAGGGCAACACTTGTCCCTGTCCCGTTATCGTAAAATTTCATCGAGCTTCATTTGAAAAATAGCTAGGTAGTAGAGTAATCTTCATCTCGTCATCTAGCCGAGTTGGAAAAAGATGGGGTGAGGAAAAAATCGGCAAGCGGGAAAGCCAATTTGTTCTATAATTTATTCATTCAAGATTGATTGGCCAGGCGCCACTCGGCATGGCTGAAAGAACCCGGTGTGCTAGATTGGCGGAAAAGTTTCTCCAGTACCGGACACAAGCACCGGCCATTGAGTGGGAGAGAGGCTCCACGTGAAACGCAAGCATTTGCTAGCCACTAAGTGTGATTTGCTGTTTTAGGTCAGAAGTTGCGCTGTGTATAGTTTGGAAATGAATCTATAGACTGTTCCGAAAAAATATAAATACACCTACTTTCTCAAATAAAACAGACCTTACTGTGATTTTTGATTAGTTTATTCTCAAACATAGTTGATAACAATGTTTTCTTTCTATCTTTATTTCAATTTGCTTGATTTTTCGTAAGGTAGGCGAGTTCTCTAACTTTTCCCTTAACACTACTCATAAGCTTCTGCACAGTGCTTTCTCCTACCATTTTCACCACTTTAGGCCAATCTTTCTTAAACTTTTCAACACTAGCCGCTGGTTTCATGTGTTTTCTCAGCTTCGGCTTCGTCAAAGCCCAGATAGTTTTGATAAGGCGAATCTCTGGGCAGTTTGGGGGATTCATCTCCTTGGGTACAAATACGACTTTGTTCCTTTTGTATCACTCTAGCGCATATTTAGCATATTGGCAGATCAAGCCAAAATATTGTAGGCTTTTAATGATGTTTGATCAAGGGTAGCAACCTTTTTTGCAGACACTCCTTCGCGTAGATTTGACCATTAATTGTGTCTGTCGAGATATTTTTTTCACATCCTTATATGGCCTGCCACACCATTACCTTCTTGCCGAATTTTTCGGTGTAAATGGCTTTGACTGAGCCAGGAACATCAGCAGAGTTTTATAATCGAGTTTTATGTAGGTTCCATCGTCCATGATAACACAGCCCGATTTTTTTGGTCAGCAGTTTGTCGTTCAGCTTTCGAGCCCTCGGTTTCACAGATTCAGCCTGTTTGGTGCATCGTTTTGGCTGTTTCTGCTTGCCCATTCTCTCCTTGGCACGCATAACATTAGTCGCCGAAGAACTTAGCTTTTTCGCCACATCTCGGACTGATGCTGAAGGATGACGCTTGAAAGAGTCCCTTACCCTTCTGTCGATTGTAGCGTCAGCGGGACCGGGTTTTCTACCCCGTCTCGGGCAATCTACTGTTGAAAGAGCACGGTTGTTGATACTTCCGTAATGCGGTTTGAACTGCTCCGATCCTCACAGCTTCTTCCTTAGCCAGTTTTCTGATCGAAAGACCACTGACGGTGCACCGTTTGTGCACAATCCGACCACCCATTTTCAAACTTCCGTGCGAAAAATTTAAAAAAATGAGAACATCAGTTCGATTTGGATGTAAACAGCAGGACGCAGCCAAATACTGCACGCATTTTGAATTGACGGTAAATCATTGTTGTATTTATAATTATAGGAACAGTCTATAGATGGAATGTTCAAGTTTCTCCGATTCCGTTTGAAGGTAGATTGACACGATTGATTCTATATACAGATTTTGCAGTCTTGTTCTGTGTTTGAGCGCTTTTACTTGTTTTAGTTGTTTACTTTTTAATACTATTTACTGATTATATCTGTTTTTGCTATCGTTTCAGGTGCGTATATATGAGATGAGTTTTGCATCGCTTTGGGTTCATAGTCTACGGTAAGCAACTTGTCTGAAACCAAAGTTTCTAATGATAAGTACAAAAAATCTCTTGATTTTAAACGTCTCTCAGGTTAGTCCTGTTAGAAATGTCCTGTAGATTTTCTTTTCTGAACAAAAATAAAATAATCAAACAATTAATAAAACAACAAAAAGAATTCGGAGGGGGAAGGGGTAGAATTAGATATAACATTTAGTGACAAGAGAAATTTACAGAGAAAAAGAAAAGAGAGGAAGAGGCAGAACACACAGCGAAAGAAACACACGAAGGAAACAAACCGCGCCAGTGCCGACGCTCGCTCGGGTATAAATTCATTATAATAAAAAAAAAATAAAAAAAAAAAAAAAGTTTTTTTTATTTAAAAAAATAGAAGAATTGGTTTTTAAAAATTTTTTATTAAAAAAACAACACCAAAACACACAAACAAAAAAAAAAAAATTTCAAAACAAACCAACCATATGTGTAATTAAGATGATACCATTATAACTATACACCTGCGCGGTCCTAAGTGAACCTCAAGGTTATATCCTTGATAGTAAGGAAATATTGTTTGCATTTTTGTACAGTTAAAATTCATTTGGTTCGATCTACAGGGTGCGGCAGAAAATAATGCGAAAATTGGTTCTATTTCCTTCAAATCTCATTTTCTACTAATTCAAGCAATAATATCAACATTTTCGAGTGCAGTTATATTTATAAAGCCCTTTTAAGCAAATTTATTCAGTGTGCCCTCCATTTTTATAAATAACATCCTCGAGCCGACGCCGGAATGCAGAGCCCGTGCCTTTCGAACGTAGTACTCCAACACTGACTGCCATGTGCGTGTTATGGTTGACTTCACACTAAGGTGCGATGTTTTGCAGGCTCGTGCTTCAACATATGTCCAAATTAAATAATCCAACGGATTACGATCTGGACTGCTAGGGGCCCCAAATCCTTCTGCCAAAACTTCATGTTATCGTTCAACCATGGTTGGGTTCGATTGGACGTGTGACACGGCGCTCCATCCTGCTGTAGGACAATGTTTTGGTCCTCGGAGAAGTTGGCCTTCACCCAGGGAAGCATTTGGTCCTTTAAAATACCGATATACACTTCGGTATTGATTTTAACTCCAGCATCAATGAAAACAGGCGGCATTTTCAAACCGTTGTACGCCACCAAGCCAGACATCATGACACCAACCGGATGTTTGGTTTGAAATTTGAATTTCACTTTTTCCGGAACGTTCTCCATTTTTTCCGGTGAAATGTTATGTTATCGTTCAACCATGGTTGGGTTGGGCACCGGTCCGTGCGGCTGCTGGCCACAGCATCGATGCTGAAAAGCTTCTCGTCGGAGAACAGGATTATCATTGTTTCCTTCTTCAACAAGGAAAGCAATCTCTTGGAACGAGTCACTCGTAGTTCCTTGACCCGGTCCGTAATCAAGTGGTGATTCACTCTGGCTCTGGAAGATGCATGCAGGTCTTCTTTGATGATTCTCAGCATGGATTTCTCCGAAATATTAGCTTCCTTTGCAAGTTTTGTTTGCAGACCGATTTGATCACGTTCGGCGTGCGTACAAAGCGCGGACGTCCGCTTCCCGGCTTCCACTGCTTAGGACCATCCTGTAGGGACTTTTTTATGCGGTTAACTGTTACCAAATGGCACCCCACCACCTTGGCAATCTCTTTCGGCTTCTTCTGGGCGAGCAACAAACTGGTGATCACTTCTTTCGCGAACATTTTGACGAATTTGCAATAAAATAAATAGAATGTTTGGATGCAGCACTTGAAAGTAAACATAAACAAATACACTATCGATAGAAATCAGTCACTAGCTACATGAATTAACCCAATAAATGCTCAAGTTTGAACATTTTCGCATTATTCTCTGCCGCACCCTGTACAGCTATACGGAGAGTTTTAATCTTTGAAAATCAATATTTTTAAATGACTGATGGTATTGAGCTACCGGACTCTAACCGACACCGGTTGTGCAAATAAATTTTCATTGCCAGTTGTGGGGTGGAAAGTGCTGGGTGCCTCCATAAGTGGACTGCATTGACTTTGTTCGGGTTTCTTTTGGGATTATTTTCGACTAAATTCATACATCCGCACATCATATGTGTCATTCCATATTAAGTGACCGGAGAAATGCATCGACCCTCTTCGATTGGTACTAAAATTGGCTGATATACTTGTTATATGCTATAAATCGAACATTCAAAGTTTTGTAGCAATCGGTGTACCCCTCGGCCCATGGGCTGCCCCCACTTTTTTGAGATTTTTGAAAAGCTATGTTTTGTTTTTTGAATATCTCGAAGACTGTAAGAGCTACGAACAATATCATGTACTTTTTTATAAAGAAAATTGCCTATCAAATGGAGATTCTACAGTGTTGCCAACATCGTTATTTTTACTATTGAAGTCTTGAACTACGTTTTTCTCAAAATGCCCCCACTTTTTTCAATTTGGATGGCATCAATGTGTTTAGCAGACTTTGTTACATAAGAAACACTTATCGAGAAAAAACAATTTGCTCCATCATGGAGATATTCACTTTTAAAGATTTCATGTTTTATATTCAATGAATTAGAATTTAAAAATAGTGCATCAAGCTATAAATCCATCTATCTCTTTGAAAAAATAAAAATAAAATGGAACGGCCTGTAACGATTTAACTGAAGAACAGGTTGACAGATTCTCATGTTTTATTTAATCTGTTCTTCTTGGGCTGCGCCGGGTTAAAAAAAAACTTACGAACTGTCAGTACGAGGTTTGTCGGGTCAGCTTGTAACAAATAAAAGAGCAATTTTATATTTCAGAACAACCAAACAAACTCCATTTGAAATAAAATATTTATCAAAACTTATTTTCAGCTGCGTTTGGCCTTAGCAGTACGTGTTGAATTTTTACGGTTTTTCGAAATAAGTTTAAAAATCGTACCCGTTTCTGAGCTCGAAATACTCTTCATAAAGGGTGATACGGTCAAAATTTGGTCAAGGGAAAACGCGTGTAAATCGGCGAAATCGTTTATTTAAAAAATCAAATTAAATTTCTTTTTCAAGTTCAATTAGTATAAAATTCAGGAAAAATATTCAGTTAGGCTTCCGCTTTTCCAAATCCGAATTGCCGGGCCTTACGCTTGACCCCTGCCATCAGATTTTGTACAGCCACCTTGTCCACCTTCTTCGCCGCAGAAAGCCAGTTTGCCTTGAACTGCTGCTCGTCCTTAGCAGTTTTTTTGGTCTTCTTTAGGTTCCGCTTGACAATAGCCCAGTATTTCTCAATTTGGCGGAGCTCTGGCGTGTTGGGAGGGTTCTTGTCCTTGGGAACCACCTGCACGTTGTTGGCGGCGTACCACTTCATGGCCTTTTTACCGTAATGGCAAGATGCCAAATCCGGCCAAAACAGTACGGAACAACCATGTTTCTTCAGGAAAGGCAGCAGACGTTTATTCAAACACTCTTTCACGTAAATTTCTTGGTTGACAGTCCCGGAAGCTATGAAAATGCTGCTTTTCAAGCCACAGGTACAGATGGCTTGCCAAACCAGATATTTCTTTGCGAACTTTGACAGTTTCGTGTGCTTGAAAATATCTGCTACCTTCCCCCTTCCTTTTGCCGTATAAAACTCCTGTCCCGGAAGCTGCTTGTAGTCGGCTTTGACGTAGGTTTCGTCGTCCATTACCACGCAGTCAAACTTCGTCAGCATCGTCGTGTACAGCCTCCGGGATCGCGCTTTGGCCGTCGTATTTTGTTTATCATCGCGATTTGGAGTCACTACCTTCTTGTAAGTCGATAGTCCGGCTCGTTTTTTGGCTCGATGCACGGTTGTAGACGATACACCCAGCTTATTTGCGGCATCTCGGAGAGATAGGTTAGGGTTTCGCTTGAAACTACCGGCAACTCTCTTTGTCGTCTCAGCGGCTTCCGGTTTTCGATTTCCCCCCGATCCAGACTTCCTGGCTGTCGACAAACGTTCCCCAAACACTTTAATTACATTTGTAACGGTTGATTTGGCAACTTTTAGCGATTTTGCCAACTTTGCGTGCGAGTAGCTCGGATTTTCGCGATGCGCGAGCAAAATTTTAATACGCTGCTCTTCTTGCTTGGACGGCATTTTGATAACTGAAGAGTGAATTCCAGAATCAAAATAGGAGCAACATTCTACACACACACACCTTCAAAATGAGGGGTGTTCAGGTTTTTTAAATGCAAAATTGAAAGAAATACGTCAAGTTGATATTGACCAAATTTTGACCGTATCGCCCTTTAAGAACAGGGGCATCGGCTGTTGGAGCTGCCGAATGCATTCCGCGGATTCCATGAATAGGTTGAGCATTAGCAAATCTGACTGCCAATGTTCCTTTTGCTTCTTGCGCTGCTGTGATGCCACAAGCTTCACATTCAATTACAGCGTGCCCAATCATACAACTCTTGTTTTGTATGGTAGCTCTTGTTTTGTATGAATGTATGTATGTTTATATGGTAGTTCCTTGAAGACTAGCTCTCGTCGCCAATCTTTTTAGAGTTCCACCGAATCCATCGCTTGGACCTTTACCGTGTGCCGTTGCAATAAAGTGCCATTCAGCTGGAACGCCAAAGCTTTTTCGATGGTACAACAAATTGAAGATGTTAAACCTGTTTTTGTACTGTGAACCAGTACCGTCAGAGAAGTAATCAATTTTTGTCAGCTTAATCAGCTGAGATTTAAGAAATTCTATGACGCCTCGTCACATTGAGCGCATATTTTCGACCTTCAAAAACATTTTTTACGTGTTGGTGAAATTTGTCGTGATAGTGGGATGAAATTGTTTTTAAATGTTGCGTCGAATGCTGACATGAGAATTCAAAGGATTACAACATCGTTTTTGCTTGGCTGTAAACAATCGTCCAAACTCATTTGCATGGCTTTCACACACAGTTTTCAAAATTTGAACACCGGACCGAAGTTCAAATCTATGCCATTCCCGCGATAAGAAGTGTACATAAATATGACCGATGCTGATTTCCAACGGAACATTTTCTTTTTAAGCACAGCCCTATAGAACACTCAATGTTATTGCTAACGGCTAAACAACTAAACAGAGTTTATTTTGATCTCACACGATATTTATAAACAAACTTGTAAATTATCACGTAGGCCATGAAAAATTGTTATGATTTGAAAATTTAAGCGGTGCTTTTCTGTTCGATCTAACTTGATAAGGTATTAAAGACTATATCAGAGTGGTTGAATAAACAAATTTTGAAAAATCAATATCTCCATGACGGAGCAATTTTTTGACTAGATAAGTGTTTCTTATGTAAAAAAGTCTGCTGAACACATTGGGGTTATTAAAATTGAAAAAAAAAAGTGGGGACATTTTGAGAAAAACGCAGTTTAAGGCTTCAATTGTGATAATAACAATGTAGGCAACACTGTGAAAATATTAAAAATCTCTATTTGATAGTAAATCTAATTTAATTTCAGAAAAAAAAACCTGACATTGTTTGTAGCTCTGTTAGTCAACGAGATATTTAAAAAACAAAATATAGACTTTTTAAAAATCTCAAAATAATGGGGGCATTCCAAGCCGAGGGGTTCACCGATTCGTCTTAAACTTTGGATTTTTTATCAATACCCTAGAACAAGTATATCAGCCAATTTTGGTTCAAATCAAAGAGGGTCGATGCATTTCTCCGTTCACTTGATATGGAATGACCCATGCATTAAATATTCTGACATACAGTTTAAAGCTGATCCACAAATTTGGCCCAATAAAATGAGACATTTCTTCGCCAAAAAAATACCTAATAAAATAGCCAAGGTTTAATCTGCTGGGAAATTTTTGAACTCAAAAAGAAGAAAGCAATTGAAAATTATTCGTCAGCATTTCGGATGAATTCTCGATTTTTCGCTAAATACTAAACATCGGCATATTTCTTCAGTTGGATTATGATAATTACCCAATATGTTTCGATGTCTTATCTAATCTTTTCTAATCTAATGCAAACGCAGCCAGTACGAGAAAGCATCCTGGAAATAATTGGATTAGATGACGCCCAATTATTTGTTGCAAAATTGATGCTTGCAGCATATCAAAGACATGATACAAACATCAATGCGGCCAGGCCTACTGCGTTGCATTTACCGCAAAAGATGATTCTGTAAAATGAGTTGGCTTTAAACAAAGAGATTTAAATTACAACGCATTTTGTGAATCTACAGGGGAGGCTGAATGCGTGGACATACCGTACCATACGCTCCGAGACAAAAATATTAAATAATATTAAAGTAAATCCAGGTGATGATAAAAATGGTAATAATAATTAAAGAAAAACGTAAAGTCAATATGCAACGTCAACAGTGTATAAAATACAGTGATATTATAATGTAAAATGATAATAATAATTAAACAGGTCTGCAGACTGCCGTCTTGCTGCAAATGTAGAAGGGTTTGCGTATCTTCTATGAACCTAAAAGTTTAGGCTATGCTATAATAGCCACGAGAAAAGAATTATTTTACAAAACTTGGAAACTCAATGCATGTCCTGAAATTATATATATAGAGAATAGTATATCTAAAATGTCAATGTGCTGTTCCGTTTCCTTGCACCGCTCAACGCATTTGTGGTGGATCTGATAGGTAGTAGACGAATTCGTGTATCTGGGCTTATTGGTGACCGCCGATAACGACAGCAGCAGAGAAATACAGAGGCGCATTATGGCTGGCAATCGTGCCTACTTTGGAATCTACAAGTCATTAATTAGACCGGTAGTTCTCTATGGCCACGAAACATGGACATTGCTAGTTGAGGACCAACGCGCCCTTGGAGTATTTGAACGGAAGGTGCTGCGTACGATTTACGGTGGAGTGCAGATGGAAGACGGAACGGGGATGAAGCGAATGAACCACGATTGGCATGCTGGGAGAACCTCCCATCGTACACATCGCCAAAATCGGTCGACTACGATGGGCCGGGCATGTCGTAGAAATGTCGAACGACAGCCCAGATAAAATGATTCTCGAAAACGAACCGACGTGTACAAAAAGAAGAGCCGCGCAACGAGCAAGGTGGTTCGATCAAGTGAGCCTCAGCAGACAGCGAAGCTGGCGAGGTATAGCCATGGACCGGATACAATGGAGACAACTTCTGTGTAAAGCAGAGGCCTCACCGGCCTTGGTCTGATTGGTTAGATAAGTACCTTGATTTGTTGTAAATTTGCCAATCAACTGCTCGTCAAAATACTGCTCCCACTCACCTCACACTCATCTCACGTAGCCTGTGCGGGAGCTGTTCAACTTCTTTTTTTGCGTGTGTCATTAGCACGGCACATTGCCTCCATTGCTTCGTGGTCTTCCTTAGAAGCATAGAGTTTTGCCTGTTCCGTGCCCGTTGTACCATTCCACTTTCGCTCACTTACGATGTTTGCAACATTCGAAGCATTCATCTGCTCTATTATCTGATTGCATAAGCAGTCATTCGGTGTAGAAGTACCTCGTGCCTAGTTACTGATGTATTTGGGTAGAAAATGAAACCGAGTTCGGTTTTAATTTTCAAGAGTGTAGAATAGTATGCATTAACAAATGGCACTTAATAATATTTAGCGCTTGTGAAAGAAGAATTAACATCACTAACTGGATGTTTGGTACAAAAATTCATTCCTCTAATGGTTGTTCATGCATTGATCGGCACCTTAAGCATGATGTCGAATGTCAACTAATTGCTCATTTAGCATCTCTTTCATTCAACGATTACTCATTAAAACAGCATTACACCAATTATTGCACATTCCTTTTTTTCCTCCCCTCGGTTGATGATAAAATTTAATTTTTGGGATTTGGCTGTCGCATGTTTCAATTTCTGGTAACATAATTAATTTTTCATGACGGTATGAATATAATTTATAATTTCATTGTAGGTCGTGCCTTTGCCCAACCATTCCAAAATATATTATTGGTGGCCATTTTCCAACCGAAAGTCCGACTTATTGGCACTGGATTATTTACACTATTTGCCGTGGCTTCAATTCTGGGTGATTTTATACTTAATCGTTCATAAATGAGCAGCCGGATCGATTTTTTTTCCAATGCGTCAGCACGTGACAGCAGAAGTGCACAATCGACGCCACCTCAAATACTCCCTAGTTCATGAATCTCCCGTTAGTGTGTGCATAATTCAACATAACACTTTACAGTATACTTTTCGTATTATTTCAACCCTACGTTATCAGATCTCTTGCTTGGAAAACTCCCTCTTTCTAATCTCCTAACGCATCCAGAACCCATCCGAGCTTCCAGCACCAGCAGCAACCGTGCTCCAATTTTTTTTTTCAGACATCAGATAGTTGAAAGATACATAAACTTTTAACACTACTCGTCTCTTGCTTCTCCACTTGAAAGGTTGTGCTTATCTGAAACAAGGAAATCCACTCCGAACTCTGCAAGTGACCGAAAAGGTGAATCTACTTTGAAGCCTTGCCTAGTTCGAGACAGATTTTTCTTCCTTTACCCTTTTTTTTTCCTTCATTTCCCGGAATCAAGACGGACTTCGAGGTTCAAGGTGCAGAAAAAAGTTTTCACTTTTCCTTAGCATGCTCGTTACGAGGACGAGGACGGACGGATTCTCGTCTTTCGGTGAGTTTGCGATAGAGCCTGACAGAGGCATTTACGATTTTCTCAACGGACTAAGGAAACGGGGTGTCAGGAAAGGGTGGAGGATTTAGGAGTGCTAGAAATAAAATTGTAGAACAAATAGGAAAAGTGGTTGCACTTATTTGTTCTGACACACGGAAACAGAAATTTATCTTGTCTGGGGCGGATACCTTTGAAGGTGGGGCTTGTTGTGCTAATCGAGGTGGTAGCTATTTTTACGGTTCCTTGCTAACTTCTGCGATCTGATAGTAAAAGATTGCTTTTTGTTTTGTTTTCACTTGGAAAGTGGAAGGAGCTTTCGTGAACTGCATTTCGATGATAAATCATCACATCAGTTTACTTCTCTGACAACTTTGTTGGCTTATCGTTGTTTTTATTTTGTTTTATTTAACATCGGTTTTCGAGTTGATCATTACATTATTTGTTTACGAAGATAGATCTGAGCATTTTGATTCAACGCAAGGTAAAGCGGGGCAAGATGAGATGAAGGGAGAATTGAAATAGAAGGCATATGTACTAGCAGAACTAAGTAATCAGTGTGATATTCTTTGACTGTATAAAACATACCAAAATGCACCCTTTAGCTCTCATTAAAGATAATTATAGACTGTTCCAGAAAGTATAATTTGTATTTGTGTTTTATATGATATTTTACTCTCGTTTAATAAAAATATTTAATCATAGCCAAGACTCCTAATTTTTCCTCGAACATGACCCATAAGCTTCTGCACAGTGGTACTTCCCACCATTTTGACCACATTTGGCCAATCTTTTCTAAATTTTTGGATGTCGTCCGCTGGTTTTATGAATTTTCGAAGCTTTGCTTTGGTTAAAGCCCAAAAAGTCTCGATTGGCCGTACCTCCGGGCAGTTCGGCGGATTCATGTCTTTCGGCACGAAACATACATTTTGACTTTTGTAACATTCTAAAGTGTCCTTTACGTAATGACATGACGCCAAATCAGGCCAAAACACTACTTGACCTTCGTGCCGCCTGATCATCGGCAATCATCGCTTCTGGAGACATTCCTTAACGTATTTCTGAGTGTTCATCGTCTCCGATGTGATGTATGGACTAGATCTTTTACCCCATTCGCATATTGCCTGCCAAACCATAACCTTCTTACCGAATTTTTCGGTAAAAATTGCCTTCTCCGTTTCGGGGATTGTCTTCGCTAACAGTATAGAAATGTGGTCCGGGAAGCGTTTTGTAATCTAGTTTCACATACGTTTCATCGTCCATTATTATACACCCAGAATTTCTACACAATAACGAATCGTAGAGTTTGCGGGCCCGTGGTTTCACGGACGCGGCTTGTTTTGGGTTTTTTCTGCTTCCGGTATGTTTTTAGCCCAAGTCTTTATTTGGCACGCATGACGTTACTCGACGAGGTCCCTCGTTTTTTCGCAACATCCCGATCCGGACTAACAGGACCGAATTTCCCACCACTCTTCGGCGCATCTTCAAACGTACAGTGTTCTGTATATATTCGAATCGCAGATCGTACCGCTCCGACGCTTACACCCTCTT
The DNA here is from genome assembly GCA_024533555.2 of Aedes koreicus. NCBI lineage: Eukaryota > Metazoa > Arthropoda > Insecta > Diptera > Culicidae > Aedes > Aedes koreicus. Next base: position 3,664 of record JAHHFK020004788.1, on the reverse strand, counting down.
CCTTGGCCAATTTTCTCAAGGAGAGTCTGCTCACAGTGCGCCATTTGTGCACGATACTTTTTCGTTGTTCCGGAGTAAGACCGTGCATTTTGATAGGTAACACAAAACTGAGCACTTTTTTGATGCTATGTCATTCAGAAATGTGAAGACAAAAGGAAGCAGCCAAAACATGTTGAAATATTTCATTATATTCAAAGTGGCCGTTAAAATAAGGGGTGCTTATACTTTCTGGAACAGTCGTTATAAGCAGCAGAGCGTGCCTCCCAGGTTTGTTTATTTTCATTCCTGTGAAAATCCATTAACCATTTTTTTATCACTGTGCTTCAATTCATGTATTTGATTTAATTATCAACAGTCTAATTTTGTATCCAAATGATAAAACCATCTATCTTTACGCTAACAAAAACTGTCAAAAACTACAAGTGTGCGTCCCAGTGTTCAAATTGTAAGAATTGAGCGTACTAACTTCAATGAACGTAGAGGAAGGTCAAGGAGAGGATTACGAGCTTCGTTGAGGCTTGTGGTAGGTGTGCGTTCCGGCCTCAACCAAACGCAGGTTTTACGGGCGTTTACTCCATTGATACGATTTCTTCCACTGAGAGGCTCAGAGGATCTTTGGACGTGGGAGCAGGTGGTGGTCGCCCAAAATTTTCACTCGTTCTGTTGTCAGAGAACTCTCGGTAAATAGTACCCTTCGGGTAGACAGCGCTTTCGATGCCAAGTTCATGGTTATCCCAATTTTGAAAGAAAGTACTTTCGTACTTACACCAGCTGAACGACTTGTACATCCTCGGTAATGAGGCGTCTGATCGGCTGAGACTTCTTTCGCTATCCGAGACAAATATAGCTGGCGCAACAGTAGCAATAGCGATTGATGGGAAGGGCGTACTGCCTGTTCCGATTAACAAAGGAAGTTGCTTACTCGGGATTGAATTGACAACCGTGCTGAACAGCCTCTGACTTCTAATCAATCTCGGGTCAATACCAAAGGGTTTGGATGGTTTCAAAGTGCACTAACTAGAGTTGATCATCTTTGCGAAATTTGTCCAGATCTCGGCCTTTAATTCGTCCATGGTTTCAGACTTCAATTTCATCATGGAATCGCTATAGGAGTTGAATGCTTGTTCCTGACCAGCCTCATAAGCAGTACGTGTAGTATTGCGGAAGCGCATATCCTTCATTAGCGTTGTGCACGACGGACAGAACCAGAAAACAAGGTCATTTCTCATCACTGCGTCGAGCACATCAGACGCTACTCTTCAAGAACGAGGATGAAAATTTGCCTAACAAAATCCTTGACATTTGATTTGGATTCCTCCGATGTCACCGGCACAGGAATGGCACACGAGGGACATTTTACTGTTCAGTTGGGTAAACTATAGTGCTCGGGGATAAAAAACACACGCGGCCGGTCACGACTCACGTATCGCAACTACAGTATTAGACACGAAGTGCAGTGAGAGTACAATCAATGCGAAAACAAAACAGAATTATGCGGGTCGCCGATTCGCGTATCGAAAACATTGGAGGTCGATTTCTTGATGCCTCTAAAACCTACACAGATAACTTCACTCCACATCGAATGACTTAAAAAATCTCTAAACAGCGATAACGTTTGCATTTTAAAAAAATGGACAAAAATTCCGCATTTCTGATGGGTTTACCTTCACCCGCACTGACAAAACTACCCATGCAGCATCAATCATAGTAACCCATGAGTGAGCAGACAAAATTTGACAGCTCTATCAGTCGAACTCAAACCGTGATGGCAAAAACAGTGAAGCAACTCCGTTCAGAAGTGTGCGCGTTCAAAGAACGGCAACCGGCCGCGTCGAAAACGGACATCGTGCGGCACTTTGTGGACGCCGGATACGCTCGTTCCGACATCTACAACATCTTGGCACTATTAGACAACAATCAGAGCATCGAAAGAAAGCCCGGTTCTGGACAGCCGACGACCCTGAGCGACAAAAATCTCTAAAGGATGCTGAGGATGAAGACCGATGGAAAAGTGGCTACATCGCTGCGTGCGCTTGGTCGGGAGGTCGGTTCAACCGGCTAAACAGTGAAAAAGTACCTGGTGGACATGAACATACATGTCAGGAAGCGGAAGTCGCGTCCACTGGTTTCAGAGCTGAAGGCAATGACGGCAGCGGCTGAATAAGATGGTCAACTCGATTTTCCCGGCAAATCGCGACGTGGCGGTGGGAATGGATGACGAAACCTATCTCACCCTAGATGGCAACGACTGGCAGGGCACTTCGTATTTTACTTCCCCCACCAAGGAAGTGAGCTCCGAGGTGAATTTCATTTCACACACCAAGGTGCTGCTGTGGCTCGAACCGATCGTTGGAGGAGATGGAGCGGCTGAATATCGATGTGGTACCCAAGTCGGCAAATCCGCCCAACGTCCCCTAGCTGCGAATTTCTGGGCCAACCTGAAGCGTAAGATCTACTCCAACAATTTTGTCGCGAAAACTGAGGAGGAATTGATAAATAAAACGAAGAAAGAACTCAAAAATATGCCTACAGGCATGTTTTCGTTCACCATGGCGAATGTTCCGGTTAACTGTAAACTTAAATAATTACCTTCCATGGGAAATTTATCAAAAGCAATTATCTGTCTTAGCTTCTTTTTTATCACCATCCGAAAAAAGCCACTTTGGAAGGACGGCGTCATAACATTCGCGTAAGAAGGCAGGCATTCAATTCCATCTAATACGTTGAAAACTCAATAATTAATTGTTTGTTTGCACTAGGTGAGTAAATTGTGATTAGTTGGCAAGGGCAATGAAAATGCTGGCTGAAGGGTGTCCCACATCAAATTGCATCACGGACAAAAATCTGTAAAAAGTTACAGCTACAGAAGCTCGTAGGACCCTCGTGTTACTTCAACAGAGGACGCAGACGCTTTTGTAGACACTCCTTGAGGTAGATCTCCCGGTTTATAGTCCCGGTAGTCATAAACGGAGCACACCGTTTGCCTCATGAGCAGATCGCTTGCCAAATAATGTATTTTTTGGCAAACTTTGAAAGTTTCTGCTTCCCTACTTCCTCCGGAACATCAAGAATAGTAGAGAATAATAGCCCCGGAAGCTGTCGGAAGTCCGCCTTGACGTAAGTCTCATCATCCATGATAAGACAATGAGGCTTCGTCAGCATCTGGGTGTAATTACAGTTTCCGTATCCGTGGATTTCCCACCGTCTTTTGCCGTTCGTCAAAATTTGGAGCCTTCTGCACTTTGTATGTATGCAGTCCCTCCTGGTCCTTGGATTTCTGAACGAAAGACTTGAACAGATTCAACTGTTTGGCCACATCGCTGACCGAAGCATTGGGATTCCGCTTAAACGCTTTAACGACACGCTTGTGATCCTGATCACTAATAGAACATCCATTCTGACCACATGTTTACTTCCGTTTGATGCTCAGAGTTTCGTAGTAACGTTTAATCACACGACTCACCATTGCCTGCACGATTCCGAGTTTTTTTCTGATGTCTCGATGAGAGAGTTGAAGATTTCCCAGGTGCTTGCGCAAAATCAATTCGCGACGTTGCTTTTCGTGTGACGCCATTTTTTCCAATTTTCAAAAAACTGACCGCAATAAAAATACAACAACAGAAAAACACTCTAAGCTACCTCTACCTTAATTTTCAAGTGAAAA
>JAHHFK020004787.1:0-291472 GCA_024533555.2 Aedes koreicus | reverse complement strand
CTCTTCTTGTGATGCTTTACCGATGTAATGTTTTTGTTCATAATTGTCAATCTGCTCGTTCACCCTTCTGCGAAGTTCTGCATCCCTAGACAGACGCTTCTCTAAATCCTTGAAGTCTACTCATTGCCATCTTGTAGCTCTCTGGGAAGTGAATATTGTCATTGCGCCATAGCAAACCGGACTCTATTCTAGATCCTCGACGTACAGTTGTTGCTTCCAAAATACTGCGCGCTCGCTTATCTTCTTCTGACTCTATCAGCGTTGTTACTACAGCTTTTTCGACGGCAAATAACTTCTTCATGGAATCGTATAAGTCAATGTTACTCATATCTTGACAGACGTGGAGGTTACGCAGCTGTTCAACAGATCCTTTGTTACCCGAATTCCTTCCGTAGATGCACCAGCCAAGGCGAGTTTTTGTTGCCACTGGATCACTCCTTCCACCTTCGCGTATCTTTCAGGCTGAGGGTTATTAAATGCACGTGCTCGATGCCGATGATCATTCCAGGATTTGCATCGATATAACTGTTGACTGGAAGACCCTGTAGGTGTGGGTAAGCTTTCGACAGTTCAGAGTAGTTTAAGGTCTGACTGGGAAGCCCTAGTTCACGTACCGTCCGTACGTTACTTAGTTGGAATGTATGCTGCTTGCTTGTCCTCAGACATCTCCAAAGCGACTCTTCTGGAGCACTTCTCATGCCTGCCAATCTTTCCGGTCCATCCTAGCCAAAGGTTGTCCGGTTCTCCTTCGATTCCTAACTGAGCTGCGATCGCCTCCTCTAAGAGTGTCTACGATGATCCATCATCCAGGAAAGCGTAGGTTTCCACCTGTTTTCAGTTCCCATAGATAGTTACCGGTGGATATCGAAAGAGGGAAAAAGACTTCGTATGGTGGTAGTTGTGATGCACTGTTTCGGTTGGCTGAGTTGTTACAACCGGTCCGCTTCGGCTGGACTGACTACTGTGTAGAAGCTTGTGATGCTGAATACGACAGTCATCTACGCCGCACTCTCTCTTCGAGTGGCATGGCCACTTTCGATGCGGAATTAGACACAGACGACACAAGTTCTTCTGACGCATTGCTTTCCATCTCGCTCCGATATCCAATGACTTGAAACTTGAACAGTTCACGATTTGATGATTTTCGTTTCCGCAATACGAGCAGGCTTTTGCATTTGTCCCTTTAGCAGACGCTTCGCTCTCTTTCTTCGTTGCATTCAATGATTCATTAGCGTGTGTGAACAGCTTCTCTCTCTGCTTCGGCTTTTCTGCTCTGACTTGTTTGTGTTGAAATTGAGCTGAGTCAACATCGATGGCCAGCTCTGACGCTAGATTCACAAGGCCTGCCATAAAACTGTTGAATGTGGCCAAGTTGACGATTGCAAATGCTTGCTTGTAAGTACCCCACTGCAGCTTCAGAGAAGTTGGAAGTTTGTCGACCAATTCTTGGATCAACATTGGATTCGACAGGTGGGCCTGTTGATCGGCCAAGACGATGTGATCGACCAAATTCTGTATCGCTAGACCATAGGCGACAATTGAGTTCAAGTTCTCTGACTTGGGTGGCGGGACGTTTCGCACTTTCTTCAAGAGGAAACTGATTAGTATCTCCGGTCTTCCATAGAACTTATAAAGCGTATCAATAACATACGGGACTGAAGCTGGAAGAAGTAGACGACTTCTTACTGTTTCTAATGCAGAGCCTCCCAAACTTCACTGCAATCTGGCCAAATTCTCAGCATCAGTGTACCCACAATCCTCCGTTGTGTTCTTGAAGGAACTCTAGAAAATAGGCCACTCCTGGGGATCGCCATTGAACTTCGGCAGCTCGCGAGGCATTACTTGTCGGGCAGCCAGTTGTGCACTCGTTGGTCCTACTAAGGCGCTAGTTCGCAGTCCACTCAAACCAGTTCCTAGTGACCCAGTCGCATTAAATGGTGGTTGAAACATACTTGTTACTACTGCCGGGTTTGTAATTGATGGATTCGCATGGTAAACTGTTGCATCGATCGGAATTCCTTGAGGTGGAACACTTCCCAAACTGCTTAGCGACGAGTTTGCTTGTACAAATCCCCCTGACACCACTGCATTTGTTGGCGCAATGTGACCCATTGGCACGGCCGTGTAGTACGGGTGACTTCCGTAAACGGTTGACATCGGGTCGCTCAAGCCAACAGAAACATGGGATGTTGTAATAGGGGCTGAGGAAACTATTTTACCGTCTATCTTGTAGACACCAGTAGGTAACGACTCCGAAATCGGATTAGAGTTCCGAATTCTAAGATCCTGCACTCCCGGAAGTACCACATTTGATACTATAGTTGCTGGTCTAAGTGGAGACGATGAATCAAATTCGCCCGCTACTGATGCTGGAACAACTGGCATTGTGGAGACTCCGACTCCTTGTCCGGACATCAGTTTTTCATAGGATTTCGCTAACGTTGTAACATTTCCCATGATTCCCGATGCAGGAGAATACAAAGAATTCACATTTGAAACGTTTGAGATCTGCAACGCATTATTTAGCAACGAAACAGCTGGCAATTGCAGCTCGCTAATTACCACGGACGGTTGAATAGATTCACTAACTGTTGGAACCGGCAAGGTAGCTTCTTGTTTCGACGATGATGGCTTCGACTGTCCAGCTTCGTCTCCCGCAGTTCCCTTCAACCATTTTTCTAACTGGTCGCGTTTACTTTTAACGCTCACTCCGGTCCGTTTGCTTACTCCAATCCGTCTGCTATAAGAATCCTTTTCGTCCGCTAACTGCATCAACAAATTATACCGCTGCTTCAAATATTCCTGCTCTTCGTCCAGCTGCTTCAACTTGGCTGCTTCTTCCATCTGCAACCTTTTTAGTCTGGCCTCTTCTTCCCTCTTCTTCATCTGCAGCTCTTCCTCTGCACGCAACTTACTCAGCTTCCGTTGCTCTTCTAGATGCTGCAGACTAAGATGCAATCTTTGTGACACACGACTGCTGCTTTTACTCACGGACGATTCATTAAATGACACTTCCGACTTTGACTTATCTTCAGTACCGTGCCAATCGGCGAGACATACACTGCACTTCCAACTTTTTTCCGCAATAGACTCGTTGACACCCGCGCACCGAAAATGCTCCCACGATTCACACCCATCGCAACAGACCCAATTATCATCACCCTCTTTCTGATTACATTTTTTGCATGGCTTATCTATCCCTTCCGAATTAGTTACATTTCTGCCTTTTTTCGGCATAATTAAATCTAATTATTTGCCTATTAAGCTGTCTACTGAACAAGCTTATTGAACTGCCGCACTGCACGAACCACAACTGTAGTACAGGCACGAAAGAGACAGGCTAAATACTGACTTGTATTTTGATGCAATCAAACCTCCGGCGCTGGCTGTGTTGGTGATGAACAGTCTTCAACTGTGGGTCGTTTGGTCGGCGGACGTCTTCCCAGTTATAGCACTACTCGGCACGGACACTCGACGGGCAACAATCATCCAACTTCGAATGAAATTCTTGATAGAATGTTCCCGAATGTCAGAACAAACACCGTTCTTTAGTTGCAGACTTAGCAGCTATCAAGCTGAAATTTAATGTTTTTTATTTTAGATAGCACAGTTCAAGGTAGGTATATGTTTCTTACAATTTCAGTGTTTTCCTATTCTTTTCAGGTGTGTCGGTAACCGGGGATGCGTGGAGCGTACAATCTATAGGTAATTACATTTCATTTTAATTTCAGGTTATGAACTGTATAATTGGTAAGTAATTATTGCTAGCTAAACCTACCTCAACCTACTCGTCTCTACTGTAACAGTCTGGTTCTGACTGTTGCCGAACTTATGGGTTTGATCACTAAACGTAACTATCAAGTTGTAATTTAGTATAATAATTGAAACATATAGTTAACTACACTTACTCCAATAATCCAAATTTAACTTTCTGGAGCTCTTTTATTAATTCACTTGCGTATAACTTCAATACAATAATAAACTGTGCTTCTACTTCTCGAACTGTCATTGCACTCAGCGAAACCCGCTCAGTTGCGAGGGAACCGACAGTGGTTTCACCGCCGATTTGCCACTAACAGTGTTGCCGGTAACACTTTAATTTTAACTTACAGATCAAAAAAATCATAAAACCCCAACCCGGATAAAAATAACAACACAATTACAATTTAATAACACTAGTTTACAGCATTCATGAACTCGGTAAGCTGATCATAATTTGTAATGTGAAATTTTATGCAGAATATAGAAAAGCCGTCAAAAAAAAATTAAAGTAGAACAGTTTTCGAGATATGGATAAAAGTTGATTTTTTAATAAATGAACAAAAATACATTTACTGAGAATGGAATATCTCCAACATGTGTGATTCAATTTGTGAATTGTGAAATTTTATGCCATCAAAAATGCCATAAAAAAAAAATTAAAGTAGACCAGTTTTCGAGGTATGGGTATGTATATATATATATATATATATATATATATATATATATATATATATATATATGTATATATATGTATATATATGTATATGTATATATATATATATATATATATATATATATATATATATATATATATATATATATATATATATATATATATATATATATATATATATTTTTTTTTATTTATATATATTTTATATATATTATATATATATATATATATATATATATATATATATATATATATATATATATATATATATATATATATATATATATAATATATATATATATATATATATATATATATATATATATATATATATATATATATATATATATATATATATATATATATATATATATATATATATATATATATATATATATATATATATATATATATATATATATATATATATATATATATATATATATATATATATATATATATATATATATATATATATATATATATATATATATATATATATATATATATATATATATATATATATATATATATATATATATATATATTATTATGAGATTTAAAGTACTCAAATGTACTTAAAATACTTGACAGTGTTTTAAGAGTTTTACACTCTCGTCCCATTCTACTCAGTAACTGAGTAGAATTGTATTCCTTTCTCTTTTACTCACGCGGAAATGTTACTCAATTTTCGTAAAAAGTGGATCTACTTTTTACGAAATTTGAAATTGAGTGGATCAAAAATTGAGTTGATCCACTTTTTACGAAAATTGAGTTACTAAACTTTCTATATTCATAAGATTGCATTATAATTATTTGCTTTAAGAAATCAGTATGAATGTCATAAATTTGCTATAAATAATGTTGAAAATATAAAAATATGGAGCAACCTGGATTCGAACTTTAAACGTTGAGATTATGGGTCCAGAGACTTGCCCACTAGTATATATCAACACTTTTATATAGGAATGCTAAAAGGCGCACAAGAACAACGTCGTGTGAAACAAAATCCATTCATAAGTCAGCCTTATGAAATTCCAAAGCATCGTTTATATGTTGAACCTTATGAAATTCTTAAGTTTATTTGCCTGAGTGTACAAATGAAATAGAGGGTGTATTAAAGAATGTGTACTTAAAGAATGTTAAAAGAATGTAGTCAGAATATATTTAAGAGGACTTAAAATACAGTGCATTTTTTACATAGTACCCGAAGTATTGAAATGAATTTATTATGTATTTCATTGTACTCAAAGTCAAGGGGTACGACTCTATCCCAGATGCAGGAATTTTTTTGTTTTACTTTTGTGCGATGTGCGCACGTATCTACTGATATAGAAAGAAGATTGATGAAGATTTTAAAGATTTACTGCAAAAAGATTAAGCACGATGCAAGTTGATGGATTAAGATTCACAAGCTAAAACAAGATTTTTCAGAGATCGATTCGCTAACGTGAGATTTTTCGATCATCTTGAATCTGGATTTAGATGTGTCGCACCCCCAGCTCAAAGTATTGAAAAGTATTGAAAATGTATTTTATGGTACTCAAAGCATTTGATTGTAATAAAAATATATTTTGATTATCAAAATGATCAATCGGTATTCAAAAGATTTAAAATTATTCTACTGTTCTCAAAATATATTAAACTGTACTTAGGGCATCTTCAACGGTAGTCCAAATCGTGGATAGGATTTATTTTTTTAGACCAAACGGAAAAACACCGCTGTACCGGTGTTGTAAATTTTGTTTTATACCGGATCTATTTTGGATAATTTTAAAATTGGTATATGTTTTCATCTATAGATCATTGCACGATAGCGTCATCAATGCAGTTTTGACAGTTCAGGGAGCTTGTTTACGTGGACTTAGAATATTTTCGGTAAGATCGGTTTGAGATTTTGTGCTCTTAATTTATTACGATTGAAGTAAAACAGCTGGAAAACCGAGGGGCACGCAGAGCACTGTGTGGAGTGCGTTGTACTTAAAATATTTTTGGACTTCTTGGTACTGAACAAAAATTTAAAAGTACTTTGAAAGTTGTTCTAGAACTCAAGAATAATTTATGAGGAATCATAGAACTCCAAAGTATTTCTAGATAATTCAAAGTACTGAATAGTTTTTAAAAGGAATATAAAGTACTCAGACGTGTTAAATGTGTACTCAAAGTATTTGATAGAATTAGAAGAGTATTTAAAGTACTTAAAAGTACCTAAAATAATTTAATGAGTAATGAAAGTACTAAAAAAAATAGATAACTATTTCAAGTACCTGAAAATGATTGATTTATTTATTGATTTCCTTATTATAAAGACAGAGTACTTGTAATTTATAAGTAATTTATTAATCACGTCAGATGATATCAATATCGCATAGATGTAATGTATGTAAAAATGTAAATAATAATTTGCATTATATGACATCTCGTTTGGTACGCATTGCAATAACATTCTCCTTGAATGAAGACTTCAAAGTGAACAATCGGTCATGATTAGCGTTTTAATGAAATGCATACATTCACACATTCACCTTCAGTCAAACGAAAGAGCAAGTATTCCTCGTTGTCTGCTAACGACGCACTACTGGCAGTATAAATGATTTGGTCAAACCAATGGCAAAAACATAGTGAAAAATCTTCTGATCTCTGATGTTCAATGTTTGACAGGATGGCAGGTGTTGGCGGGTTTAATAACAAGAAACACAACACCGGTGCGGGGAACGCGAAATTGGTTTATTTTAGCTGGTTCTATTCAAGTTTTACTGATGTAAATCAAGTATAAAGTTGTTCCAAATATAGACCACCACTGAAGATGCCCTTAAAGTATTCATATTGTAATAGAAATGTATTTCATAGCACTCATATATTTAATTGTAATTGTTGTGTATTTAAAGTCTCTAGTAGGTATTCTGATGTACTTAAAGTATAATTAGCCGTATTAAAAGCATATTTTTGATACTTTCAACAAGTGAATGCTGTATTCAAAAGTTCTTGCGTGCCCCTCGATTCCCAGACAACCAAAATGCACGTATATTGAAAGTTGTTTTTATGATATACAAACATATATGTAAGTAAACAAATCGTATAGAGTGCAAAAATATGGCTTATACGTGCAAAAGTGGAGACCATATACGTTCAAATTCCTTTGGTTTCTTAAATGAGTTGATTTAATATCGTATGCGGTTGAATTTGTAATAACAAACCCGATTTAAAAAGTTTAGCGATGTAATATCCGATTTAGTTTGTGACGCAGTACGATGAATAAATGATACATCGTATATAATTTGCACTCTTTACGATTTAACTTAAACATAATACGGCCACAATTAATTGCGATTTTGACTTAAAATATAGGAATATAAGATACTATTTGAACACTGTTATACGACTTGTGTTTGTCTGGGTTGCAAATTGGGTTATTCGACTTGTTGAATCGTATTGTTGGAAGGAGATTCTTAATTTTCCGTGGATTTCGCGTGAGTGTCTCTGCGTTCCACCCATCTATTTTTGGCCCTTCATACAGCGATATTGTGAATTCAGATCGGTAGCTCAATTTGACCTTGCTATTAAGTGGATCTGCATCTAAGACAAGATTTTGAACAGTAGCTACCATACATACATATATGTTTGTATATAATGAAAGCAACTTTCAATGTACGTGCATTTTGGTTGTCTGGGACTTCAACAAAGTACTGAAAAAACGTCAGCATAAGCCCAAACCAGAAAATGTCGAAGTTAGCTCAAAGTCAGTTCAATGTAAAATGAATAAAATATTGACCACATGAAAAAAAAAAAAAGGAATACTTACTTTTCTGATCTTCCATCTAATAATCGACTTCCGCGTACTGTTCGACTGTTCAGTCAGAAATCCAAGGGGAAACAGTGGCAATCGTCAATCGAAATCTTCCCCAGATGTTAGTTGACAGTGCCCAGAGGAATACCCTCGTCACTCTGCCCCATTGTGTTTTTATTGATCGTGTTTTTTTGTGTTTGTGTTATTTGAAGATGTTGCTGAGATTCAACTGTTTCAACCGGTTAGTCAAAACTAATGGGGATTTAGTCAAAACTAATTGAGTGATTTGTATTCAAAACACTTTTCAGTGGGTTGTATTCAAAACACTTTTGGTATTAAACAAAAATTTGTAAGTACTTTGAAAGTATTCCTAGTATTCAAATATAATTCATGAGGAATCATAGAACTAAAAAGTATTTTTCGATTATTTGAAGTGCTGAAAAGCTTTGAAAATTACTTAAAGTACTGGTACTGGAAGTATTTAATATGTACTTTTATTTTATACTATTACTATACTATTATACTATGTATTTGAAACAATTAAAAAAGTTTAAAAAGAATTTAAGATATAAAGTGATGACATATTCCATAGAGATGATTATCAAATTGACAGCATAGTTCAATTAATTGATCAGGAATGATTGATGATGAAAACCTTTGTACACGCATACGAATTTTTTAGAATTGGTTGATTGGAACTACCGCCCAAAAATCAAATATGTGTTTCGGATCATTAAAATAAAACATTGTTTTATACAGTGTACTTTATTAGCAGGGAGACAACAGGATTTTTTGGTTGGAGATAAAAATTTCCATAATAAAATGAAGATCGTTTTTTTTTTCAGCTGCTTCGGCGACGCACAAAACAAGGAATCCAGTTTGGTTTAATAAATAAATACCTCCAAATCTATTGCATAACCCAAGTTTGTTTTTTCTTTTCATAAGAGCTACTGTGCGCTTACAGGTTATCAAAGCGTTTCTCAGGCCTTATAAGAAGGACTACTACACTAATCAGTTGGTAACAAATAAAACTGAGTTTCTTAACGGGTTTGTAAACAGTTCCACTTAAAGTTGAATTTAATAAATCAAATAACACAGACCTCTTCTAGGTAGATAATAGGTATACAACAGTAACACAGACCGGATTAAGTCAAACTGTAAAGGTTTTGTTCGGTTATGGTCCTAAAACTATTTATGCATACGTATCGCATATCTCAGTATATGTATTTTAATGCACTGGCAAGACTGAAATTTTGTTGAAACCAAATTATATGCTGTTGATGGAAGATAATGTTTGCTGGTGGACAAATTTTTTACGTATTCCTAAACATTGTTTGATTTTTTTGTAGCTTTCGTTATATGTTATTTGTGTTATGTTACAAGTAGGTAATATCATGTTTCATCAATTTCAAATGTCAAATCTCTAATGTATGAAGAGTTTTACCGATTGTACGACATGTTGCAGAATCTGATTTCTTGGAAATAGTACATTTCGAAGTTTATTAAGTAAAGACGAGATTTTTCGAATTGGAATTACTTCAATGATTTTCATAGGCATTCCAAGGAAGTCTATCTAATCCACCGAAAGTACACAAATAATATCTATATAAGTGCATCTAGGGCACAGACTTGCTTTTAAAAAAAGCGTAAACAGGCGTATTGGGATTTACTTTTCATAGCTTCAAACCCTGCTCATTTTATAGTTTTGCTAAAAAGATAGGTACTTTGTAGCATGAACGCAGAAACACAAAACAAAAAGGTGATCTGTTTTTGTAACAAAGCTCAATTGTGCTTGTGCTTAAAAACATAACAGTCATAACTTTTCTTGATTTCCTATGTTAATAGAGCTGTTATGTATTCAAACAAATGTAAAAGCTATAAGCTATTTCATAAGGTAATCCATTAGCAACCATTCCAATGACTTTTTGTTTTTATTTCAGAAATCAATTTAATAAATTTCCATTTGTCATGGCATTGTCGTTACTTGTTTTACTGTAGATTAAAAGAAAATTGAGAGCCTTAAAGCTTGTAAGTGAAAACGTGAGTATTGACAATATAATTTTTCTGTGTCGCTATGGTCAGTATTCACTTAGCTATTTGCACAGTTGTTTTTGATCTGTGAAAATCAAAGGAAACTTGATTTTGAAAACCCGATAGAATAGCTACCGATCGTGACAGTAGTTCGGTCGCGTTAGGTTCTGCGCTTATTATGCTTGGCATAATACTGTTTGGTATACGATATATTTTTACAAACGGTCGTTTGACGCAATGGAAAATTGGAATAGCACACACACACACACACACACACACACACACACACACACACACACACACACACACACACACACACACACACACACACACACACACACACACACACACACACACACACACACACACACACACACACACACACACACACACACACACACACACACACACACACACACACACACACACACACACACACACACAATAAAATTAAAAACTATAAAACATCACTCGAATTATGTAAGAAATCAACTCTTATTTAGGAGATTATTGCAGATGTAAATTATGCGAAATGGCGATATTTTTGTGTTTGCTAAACGACAATTGTGCCAAACGACCATTTGGGAAAACAAATCTTATATCTTATGACCTTATGTCAAATAGCATTATGCCAAACAGCTGACAGCTTAAAATGTACGGCTCTGTAAATGCTTCTAACTTTCAACGATGTATGATGTCATTTAACGGATAGATTATTAATATTAACTGAGAGCTGCAAAAAAGGTAGGTAAACAAAAAAAATCAGTTGATCACACCTCCTAAAATTCCAATTAGCGATGCACACCGGCCATGACGGCGACCATTTTTGGATTCTAGCGACCTTCAGATTAATAGCGAATTCGTTTTTGATCCAGTTCCAAACTGTATCGGGTATCAAAATTGGGTCGGATTGTTGTGTGTTAAACGTCAATGTGTATGGTTTTATTTGTAACTCGTATCGGATTGAGGTTTACACTGATAATAAGTTCGGGTATCGCAGGTTGGAACTGGTTCCAACCTAGGTTCAAAAACGAATTCGATATAAGTCATTGTCTCACATTGTCTCACACACATAATACACTTGCTATCAGAATGAGGCAGGGTTTAAGATTATATGAACTAATGCAAAAACCAATTCCCGCCAAATTAAATTTAACAATAAGATTTTTCGCAAAATGTCGTACAATCATTTTTCCATCATTCCTGTTCTTTCTGGTTGATAATCTCATCGAATCTTCTAGGAGCTAAGGTTTACGTCGTCAAATCTTATGATAGTTTAGCAACTAAATTTCGTGTTGAAGTTTTGTGTATTACATTCTGTAATGGAACATTGAACAGTAAAATGAAACAATTGCAATATTTACTAACAGGGTTGGATCGTTCTTTTAAAACTTTTTGGATGATTCTAATATGGATGCCTATTTATTTACATTCATTTACGTCTAACTTTTTTCAATGTAAAATTCATTCCGGAATTCTACATTGATAAGTTTAAATAAAAAAAAACTTATAAGACCCAACCCTGTTAACAATAGATAACAGAAACCATCTAAAATGCAGCTTACCTTATTCTAGCAGTATCTGGTGCATGAGCACAACCTATTTCTCCCGTCCATGTACCCGCCGGTTGTGCCGGTAGAAGCTTTGAATGAATCGAAACGACACATTGCATCGCTCGCATATAAACGGCTTTTCTCCTGTGTGCTTGGTCATGTGTGTTTTGAGCAGACAGGGCCACTCGAAAGTTTCCTCACAATACGGACAACCGATCGATTTTTTCAAGCCTTTTGAAAAATTCGATTCGTCAATGAGACGGTGATTTAGTTCCATATGACTTTGTAGTTCTTCAGTTGTGGTGAAAAACTCTTCACATTCTACGCAATAGTTGTTGAAGTCGTTTAAAACTGGAGTACTCGAGGAACTATTCGGAGAAGCAACTCCGTCAGATGCTGATTCCGGATGGTGCTTACGGGTATGGTGATCTAATTTGCCGATTCGGTTGAACCGTTTTCCGCATATCTTGCAGTCTAACCGGGTTGTTTTGTGCGTTTGTTCGTGAACGTATAAGTTTAATGCTGATTTCAGCTCTTTCCCACATATTCCGCACTTGAATACTCCGCTTTCAACCTCTCCACCTGTGACATTTTTTAACAGTGGCAATTCATCATAATTAATCCAATCTCGCTCTTCATCCTTTTCCGAATCTTCAGGCTCTACAGGATCGTCCAAAAAACTTATATGGAAAACTTGACCATTTTTCACCACCACTTCTTCTGCAGGTGCAGCCTCATTCGCTTGAGTTCGTTCAATGATTGAATCCAGATTGATTGGTCCTGGCACTGACGGTACACCTACCGGATACTGTTGTTGAGGTGGTTGTGGTTGAAAATTGAAATGGTGAGTAGGTGGTACTAATGGGGGCGGTAGTTGCGGCTGTGGTATTGGTGCTGGTGGAATGACTTGAAGCGGTGCCAAAGGGGGTGGAAACCTAGTATATCCTCGATGTATGGGTCCCATCATAGGATTGGTGGGACAGGGCCCTCCAATCATTTGTCCCATTGGCATTGGTATTCCGGCCGGAGGAGGAACAAAATTGTAAATACCGTTATCGAATGGCGGACCCATCATTGGGGGAGGGGGATGGGGAGGAGGTTGTGAAGGATGAGGATGAGGTGGTAGAGGATAGTTGGTTGGTCCCCCGTCAAATTCATTCCAAAAGCTGAACAAGGGATCTTCCGAATATAGATTTGATTGCATCTAGAGCTGTGCAGCAAACTAATACACTATGTTCGAAATTGTCTTCTGGACAATCAATTGCACTATTGTTTAGAGAGACTTAATTGGCGTTAACCAGGTTACAAACAATCTTATAAGCCACTTGAAATCAGGTAAGAAAAAATCGCTTGTGCCTGGTAAAAAAGGTTGCGAGTGAAATATATTGACATTTTTCTTCACATTTTGTCTTCAACACAAAACATCCCCGCCCGGCCAGTTTTTTTTTTAAAAAAAAAAAAAAAAAAAAAAAACACACAAAAAAAAACATCAATAGAAGAATTTTTTTAAAAAAATTTAATTATTTTAATAAATAGTATGAACGCCACACCGAAAGAAAAAAAGTAGTTTTAAAAAAAACCCCCAAAGGCACCGAAAACAGACGTTTCTCCCCCGTCCCCCCCCTTTTAAAACTTAAACCCAACATTCCAAAAAAATTTTTTTATGTTTTGTGGGGGGGACCCCCCTTTTCCAAAAAAAAAAAATAGGACACCAATGTTTGTCCCCTCGCCAAAAAAAAAGAACGTAGTTATGCCGAAGAAACATTTGAAAAATCATGGATCACTATCGTACAAGAGAAGCGGTCTCTAGTACTGTCAAAGTGCCGTACCCAAGTAACCACAAGCATTATATTATTGCACTTATTCAACCCAAAATCAACATCATTAATGCGGGATCGCATTTATTCGACATCATTAATGCGGGATCGCATTAATTCAACAGTTGTCAAGTAATGAAGCGTTAGATTAGATTTAAGAATGTAGTGATGCATTACCAATGCAATAATGCTACTTTAGAAAAGTCTTATGGCATTACAAAAGATATAGCATTAGTTCGATCTTAGTGGGGCCCTTTTCAGCATTATTCCAACTTCAATGATGCACTAGACGTAATGCATATGCCCTATATATGCATGCTATTATAGCCTCGTGGTTACTTGGGTATTTACTAGATTGTTTTCAATATTGCATAGACGTGTTTCAAGGTGCATGTTAGTTAAATATTGTATCGTTATTTTTATCCGGGGAGCCCCTGGGTAATTCAGTGAGATTCGAACTAAAATTTGTAAATTTGTTTACCTAGATATAGGTTATCTGTTTTTAACGTATGTGCATGATGTTCACCCGCTAAGAAAAAAGTACCCAACGGAGCAGTAAAGTGTGGGAAGCCAACGTTGGGTATAGTTATGTTTACCTACCGTTGGGTACAAACTACTTACTTTAAGGTAGAATTTTACCCAAAAGTAAGTCATTTTTACCCAACGGTAGGTAAACATGACTATACCCAAAGTTGGCTTCCCACACTTAAGTGCTCCGCTGGGTACTTTTTTCTTAGCGTGCAGGAGAAAACATAAACAACACATACAAAAAAAAACCCCCCCCCCCAAAATTTTTTTCACACACAACAAAATAAAAAAAAAAAAACCCAAAAAAAAGGAAAACGAAAAGACAATAACAAAGTATTCTTGGAAAAAAATTCGAATGAAAGGATACGCACAAAAAAAAAATGTGTGTATATAAAAAATATGCATAGAGAAAAAAAAAAAAAAAGAAAAATAAAAAACAAAAAAACACAAAAAAAAAAATTTTCCAAAATTTTTTTTATTAATAAATAAAAGAAAGAAAAAAACCAAAAAAAATAAAGAATTTTTTTTCGGAAAAGGACAAGCATCGATATTTGCAGCACTTTATTTTTAGATGAGGTAGGTTCGTTTACTGGACTGTTGTATTGTTTTGCGTTTTTTGATATGTTTTTCGTTTTGTTATATTGAAAATGCATTCACATTAAGAATGCATTGGTAAAGGATAAAGATAAAAGAATCAATTGATTACGATTTATCATTTGAAATAGATGTTCTTGAATGACGAATTTTCTGTGGAGTAATTGCATATAGATATATATATATATATATATATAAAATGAACAAAGATTGGTTTATTTTCACTTGCAATTTTCAGTCAAAACTTAGAAGAAAGTCCAGTATCGGACAATAAAATGGACATATCGGAAACAACTACATCTCAGGATTCGCCTCCTGGATACTCACCAGAAGTTGAAGAATGTAGTGGAGTGTACAAGCAGAGCCATCGTGGTAGCAACACCACCATTGTCCCCGATGAAAAAGGATCCACTATTTCGACCAATAATGACAACTTCTGCAGCAGTAGTACAATGTATCAGCAATCCGATATGCTTAATAAATATCTTGACAATCGCAATGAAGATCCACTACAGGATGATATGTATATTTCGAAAACGGGAAGCCGTATTTCCAATAGTGGCTTGACCCCGGTTAGTAGTCACCCATTAATGATGATGTCACCGACTGGAAGTGAATCTGATTCATCGGAATTAGTTAATATAAATAAGAATCAAGAGCTACGAAATTATTATCACTTTCCTGATGTTATCCCGGTGAGTGAACAACCACCTTTGCGTTTGGCCAATCCACATCCAAACAGAACTGAACAATTGACGACCACTGGTACCACTTCGAAAACAACAACTACAACACGATCCACTACATCGACTCTTGATGTGATAAATAACATAGATAATGCTAACACTATGAAAAAGGCTTCTCTGTTGCCTGATACAAGTCCGGTAAGTAGTTTTCTTGAAGAATTCTATTTCATAAATAATTTAAGCAGCAGGTATTTCATTAAAATTGACAAAAAAAGCCTATGGGGGGTGATCCCGGTGTAGTTAATATTCATACCTCTAACGCCAAAGTCACGAGTTCAAATCTCACCACCCGATGAGGCTACCCCATATGGCATAAGGTCGTTTGACATACGGTCGTTCGGCGTAAAGTCGTTTAGCATAAAGTCATTTGGCATAAGATGTTAAATAATCAATGGTCATTTGGCATAAAAGCCGTTTGGCATAATGACGATTTGGCATAATGACCATTTGGCATAAAAGTTTTTTTAAATATTGTTTTTTTTTAAAGTGAAAATAAAACAAAGCAAAAATTAAAAATATTACGGTCATTTGGCATAAATATCCGAAAATGAAAGCTGCTTCAGGTTCAGCGGGCATAATTGTAATTTGGCATAACTTAGACATTCAAAATTTGATTGGTATAGAGGTCTTTTGGCATAATGCCCGTTTGGCATTGGAACCGAACAATTTGAGAATGATTATTTGGGCTGAAAATCTGTAAATTAACGTTTCATCAAGGATATTTGGCATAGTGACAGTTTGGCATAAATACTAGAAAATTAGATCAATTTCTAAGCAAATGCCCAATTTTATTGGGCATTATGATTTTGGCACATCAATTTTAATTTTAGAGAAAAATAAATAATTTAGTAGAACAAATATATCATAGAATGTAAAATAATTTAAGAAAATTTTAAAGAACAGCTTAATTAATAACGAAAGGTGATTGCAATACTTCCCATATTGGCCTATTTGTGACAATTGCGTTTTAGTCGGTTCGAATGAATTATGCCAAACATAACTGATGCAATACATACTTTTAGTCACTAAACATTCAATGTTCAACATCAGCGAAGAAAACATTTCATTTTCAAATATCATTTTTAACGTAGGATTGCCATATTTTGAAGAACAGCTAATTTAAAAAGAAGGGAATATTACTGTGGATTAAAGCCTATGCCAATGGCATTATGTCAAATGGTCATTATGCCAAATCACCACTTGGATGCTATGTCATTTCAATGGTGTTATGCCAAATGGTCATTATGCCAAACGGCCTTTATGCCAAATGACCATTTAGCTCAAGTTATTGTTATGCCAAATGACTTTATGCAAAACGACTTTATGCCAAACGACCTTATGCCATATGGGCTTCCCCCTGTCCCAGAGAGTAATCCCATTCCATGAGAGCACTGTTATAGAACTTTCAACTATGTACAGAGAAACATGATTAATAACACCTTGTTCGCTGAAATAGAAGAACCAACAGCAATCTCGATTGCAATGAAAACAATATACACAATGTCGTGACTTGACAGAAGTTATATTTAAGTGCAGAAGAGTGATGTTTAAAACGCATGTATATACTGACGTAAACAACCTATCGGAAATTATAAGCTTTGCCTTATGAAACTGCATCAGCTCACTGTCTTTGATTCCATATGGCCCTTCTGACATCCAAGTGGGCAACTATGGTTTTCTCAGTTAATTGTAATGATTTTCTCAAATCATTCTTATATATTTCATAAACCGTCTTATGAATTTCATGACTGTTGTTTGTGTCTAATAACCATAAGGTAAGTATATGTATGAAATGGTAAAAGGCGCGCCTCATATTATTGTATTGGTTATTTTTGGTGGATTTCCGAACCCTGATGGTCCAGACATTCCCGAGCTGATATACACTAGTGCGAAAAACCTGTTATTTTCATTAAATAACCTTACGATAATTAGCCACAAGGAAACTATTTGAATTTCATAACATTACCTTATGAATTGCTATGATTGCTGTCGCAAACACTTCTAATGGTTTGCTTATGGCAACCATATACGTTTCATTGTATAACCTTATGAAATTAATTTGTTTGTGCTATACTGCCGTGAAACGCATATCAGTCCCATATGAATAGGAAAGCAAGCAAAGATGGGACTGATATGCGTTTCACGGCAGTATAGAACTCATATGCATTGGTTATACTAATTATTGCTTTAGTATGTGTATTTGATGTATTTTTTATTGGATTCTTCGAAAAAATTTCATTTTACCTATGAAAGATGTATTTAATTTAATTTCTTAGACTATTATACAACATGAGACTCATGTTATTGATTGAGAAGATGATTTTTGTACTACTTGGGGAGCAAGACCAGCTGGCATAGACTGGTGCGTGATAATCGTGTCGTTTAAAATAAATGTCCTGCTACTGTTGAAGCTTTCATAACTTCACCAAGTGTTTGGCCTGACCATGTATTCCATCAAGACTTTTTCCAGATAATATTTTTTACAAACGCACTAAACTACAACAGCAGAGCCGAGTTGCTTACCCTCAAATATTTAATTTTTATTACCCAGCCAAATCAACGTAGCAAATTGCAGTAATGTAAATCAAAAGCTTTTAATTTATTACCAAAGTATTGGTGGAAATAACACTTCGAATATCACCTTGACTATTCTGACTAATATTTATGATGCATTTGCTTTTACCGAAACCGGATTAAATGACGATACTATTTCTAGGCCGATCTTTGGTAATTCGAACAACATTTTTCGTTTGCACCACAATACCAACAATAGCAGTAAAAAGTCAGGAGGAGGTGTATGACTAACTGAACACGACTTAGAGATAGGCTTACTGTTAAAATGAAATAAAGTGTAAATAAAGTTACTATATTCTGGAGGGTGTAAATATTCATTCATCTGTGTTGCACCTATCACTTCTTTGCGAACATTTTTGTTCTGATAGAAAATGTATTATAATCATTTTTATTTTATCGTGGACTTGTTAAAGTCGTTGAGTTCATTTACCAAAAAGAGATCTCTTCTGCGAAATTTAAATGCACAGTGATTTTTTTTTCTTCCTCTTTTATTGCGTCTAGGATTTTTTGAGCAGCGGATCTGAACAAGATTTGTCGCAGTATCAAGCATCGGTTACGCCAACCTTTCAGTCTGTAGCTTTAGTGCAATCACATTCAAGTTCTCAGTTGCAGCAATCGTTCCAACACAAATCGATTTCTCCAAAACTACACCAGCGAAGGAAGGTTCCCTTGTCTACTGATTTGCTGGTGGATGACATCAGTTCTTTGGAAGATACGGTCTCTAATCATAGTGTAGATGATCTACAACAAAATCTAGTGTCGTTGAGTCCGTCGTCGTCGATTTTGGATGATAATGGATTCAATGTAGACATCGATGAGGATTTTTTGGACGTACCCGGAACGCCTAAATGTCATAGTGGAAGTAATGCACCCTTACCGCAGTACTCAGCTCGTGAAGAGGCCCGTGATATTAGAAATTGGCAGAAAATTACCTTGCCAGATGGCAAAACACGTGAAATAGATATGAAAGTGATTGAACCATATAAACGGGTGCTGTCTCACGGAGGTTATCTGCAGTCTGGCGGACATAATGCTATAGTGGTGTTCAGTGCGTGCCATTTGCCTGATCGTTCTCGAGCGGATTACCATTATGTTATGAACAATTTGTTTTTGTATGTGGTAAAAACTTTGGAGCAGTTAGTAACAGAAGACTATGTACTTGTCTACTTGCACGGAGGTTCTAGCAGAAGCAATGTACCTCCATTTCCATGGCTTAAGAAGTAAGTGATTTATTTTCTGTGTAAACTATCTCTAAACTTTGCTATTTTTTCTGTGTCTATATTCTAGATGTTATCAGCTGCTTGATAGACGATTGCGGAAGAGTTTGAAAAATCTTTATATGGTGCATCCAACATTTTGGCTAAAGTCAGTCGTTTGGATGGCTCGGCCTTTTATTAGGTGAGTTGAGCAGTCTTAATTTATTTTTCTGTATAAATACAAACCAAAAGTAATCCCCATAGTAAAAGAAATACCGAAATTCGATCCAACGATTTTCCAACGGTGTTTATTTTGTTCACAGAGGCCGATAACACCTGCCGTAGAAAACATAATGTTCGATTGGATCAGACTTGACAGCTCTCGCTGTACGATGGCTCAAAATTGGTTGTCTCTTATTACGGGGATCACTAGATACCTATAGCTTTCGGTTGGATGTCTGACTCGTAGACTAACATGCAGTTCTGGAAGTATCTCTTTAAGACCCTGCATAGATATTTGAGGATCATCATTTAGCGATAGATGTTCAGATTGCGCTATTGAATGCATTTTTTTTATGTCAATCGTTACTTCAGTGCAGTACCGACCTCCCCCTGTTTGAATTATATCCGCGATAGACCTGTCTTTTTGAAACCTGCGCTATTCGAGTTTTCGGGAGTTTCTGTAGCAAGACTAGCATGTACCGTGACGGTACCTCAGATCGGGCTTTTCCGTTATCATTGTGTTTGGGCCATAATGGCTGACTCGCCACACGCCCGCCGCACCATTTGACCTCAATTTTGAGGCTCACTCTCGTCAAAAGTGGAGTCACCCAAATTTGAGTAAACATTGTGGACATTATCAAATCAACAAAATTTGAATTAATCAACAATATCGGCTTGCATCGAATAAATCAGCGTTTGTTTACAAAAGCAGAT
Source organism: Aedes koreicus (assembly GCA_024533555.2). Classification (NCBI taxonomy): domain Eukaryota; kingdom Metazoa; phylum Arthropoda; class Insecta; order Diptera; family Culicidae; genus Aedes; species Aedes koreicus. The sequence continues at coordinate 271,275 of JAHHFK020004787.1, read as the reverse complement.
TCGCCCTAATCAAATGTTGGCGCTGAAATGTTAAATTTGTCGACTGGTCAATCACAATGATGATGATGATGATGATGTAATACTACCATCTATTGTAGCAAGGTAACTTTCCATAGCAGTGGAATAATCTGAAAAATGATTTTATCAGGATTCTATTATTGTTTGTGAGCAGCAAGCTCCTGTATGAAGGGCCAGTGCAGAGAAACTTACGCGAAACCCGCGAATATAGGGAAGAGAATCTCCTTCCAAAAGCAAGTTCACACTCACAGCACTAGAATCGAGCCCTCGATTGACAGAATAAACCTAATAGATGGGGTCGAAGAGCCCGCCCTCGTTCTGCGAAATGTTAACAATAGGGAGGATGCAGTCCCATGCTCCCTATCAGAATCGTTTTACTTGGGTGCCCTGATGGTCCCTCCCTTTCACCGTTATATGTTATTTAATATTTAGTATATTTTGTACACAAAATATTAGGATATCATTATAGACAAACATGCCAATTTATTCAAATTTCAAACTTGAATGATACCCCAATGTTATTAAAAAAAAAAAAAAAAAAAAAAAAAAAATAAAAATAATTTTCCCCCCCCCCCCAAAAACAAAAAAAAAAAAAAAAAAACCCAAAAAAAAAAAAAAAAAAAACAAAAAAAAATATTGTTTTTAAAGACATGTTGTAATATTTTTTCTTTATACTGTTCTAGTAACATTTGGGCTGCAAAATGGTGAGTAGACAACTGGGATGGAGCGTATGTCCCCGCAACATAGCACCGGTCCTCACAAGTTCCTACCTCATGCTTCCACGGGTCAAGAGATGACAAAGACCGCCAGCTAAGGGTTGCGTACTTAGCTGGTAGTGCAGCCTGGGCACTGTTGTCCTTATGACTTCAGCTAGATTGAGGAGGTGCGTTCCGAGCGTCTGTCCACCAAGGAGGTGCAGCTCATACAGCGTCTGTCCTGGCATCCAACGGCTGAGTAAGAAACGCTGTATCGCGTCATCTATACCTTATGAAGCAGTCCCACCAACGCGATGTAGGAAGGTAGCATGCTGAAATCTTACCCTACCACAAAAAATGGAAGTATTCTTTATACGGTGTATAATTTCAGATCATCTATGGAATTATGTTGTTTAATAATTTTAAATTTTTTGTTTCCTTCGTGGCAATGATAATGCAAGAGCGTCTACAATTGCAGCTGGACATCAGTCTACAGACATGCAGACAGTAAAAATATAATTGTTACTATCATTTTATATTATAACATCCCTTCACAATATTTTTAAAGCTATTTTCAGGTTCGCATCTATGCATCGTCGTAAGTTTTAGCCCACCTAACCCACGATGTGCATTTGAAAAGATAGGATGGTTTTTAATGTTTTTTTTTTTTTTTAGAAAGGATCATACGACAAATTCTACTAAATAAAATTTCCAAAAAAGTTTAATAATTCAAAAACTAAAATTGTTGATGATCTCTCATTTTCTATTGCACAGATATAAAGAATTATTTATGGGCCCAGTAGAAAGCAAGAGTTATCGGAGAATTCAAGTTTCATTTTTCTTTTTTCTCTCTGGTTTTTTTTTGTAGATTTATTAAGCTTCCGTTTTTGGGCAGTAATCATAATCATATGAAATTTATTCCGGCTAATTGTTTGCTTTAATTTTCTTTGCTATTCTGCTTGGCTGCCCGGTGATCAACTTTCTTTCATTATATCACTTTAGAAATTTTTGCCATTTCAGAGTTTCAATCATCTAACATCACAGCAGAAGAGACAAATAGTTGCATTTAATTTTTATGTGCATACTATTACAACATCGTATTATTTTCATCATATCATCATTATATATATAAGTATAATCATATTAAAAATATTTACTGAAAGATCAATAATAATAATTAAATTTCATTTGCTTCAAGGTTACAAGGAAATAGATTCCAGATAGTACAGATATTTTATTTCATTGTATCTAAAGGTGTTTTTCTATGAATTTAAATCATTGAATTTTATTAAAATTAATAAATGCTCTTCAATTCTGCTGATTATGTATATCTATATGTCATGAATACATATATATATATATATTTTTAATTCATGTATAATTAAATGGTTTATGTTTTATTTAATTGCAATAAGACCTTCACATTCCAGAGTTATATTCATCTGCCACTGATTGAGCTGTAAAGATGCACCAAGCTGCATATGATTATCATTGCCTATTATTATTATTTTAACTATTTCATCATATTATTTTATTTATAACCATATTTAAATTACAGGATGACGAATTCCAACCATGGCATATTTTAATTAAATATAATAGTATATTTCATCGCTCTATTACATACTGCATATATTGCATATTATGACATATTTTGTACATTATATATAATAAATATTGGGTTGGGAGGGAGCATCAGGGTATCATTCAAGCTGAAACTGGACGATGGTTTGATTGACTGCCTGAGTCTAGGAGGGAACGAGCATTATCATTTTCTCTATCCTACCGATTCGATTGTGATGCTGCGAATTCTACTCCAACAGTTTCAGTGAGAGTGACGCGCCCTTCTTAACAAGCCATCCTGTAGAAAGCTTAATAAGTATTGCGAATTGGGTTATTCGAATTGTTGGATCGTATCGTTGGAAGGAGATTCTTAATTTCCCGTGGATTTCGCGTGAGTGTCTCTGGTAGGTGATAAAGAGTAGGTTGGGGTAAGCGGTTTGTATATACTATAGTGTTCTTGAATTGAGTTGGACATTTAGCGTACAATCAATTTCATGGGCTTCTCAAATGGAGAAAATTATGTGCACCGATTGAGTTGTAAGCTAATACTAAAGAGTCTGGTTTTATTAAAATTCTTTTCTGGGTACAATTGTTTCTATTGTCAGTGTGATGGAATGTGGTACAATAGTGTGTGGTGTGTTCTGAGCGCAGAAATTTTCCGGAGATAATTTTATTATGCCTTGTCGTATGGTGGATGACCTTTCGGTCGCAGATGTAGAACCTTGACCAGATGCTGTAGATTTCGCACGGATGGATGGTGCGACAAAGTTGATGATGATGATGCTACAGTACTCTCCTCCTAGACTAGGTTTCCTTCTAGCGGTAGCGGAGCGGAATAACAACTCGTCGACCAGAACGAATGACCCTAGTCGATGGAGTCGATGCGTGGGCTGTAGCTACAGAATCAGGTGGATTTGGAGGCTGCTGTTCTTCCAGTGAGTAGGCGGGCTTCAGTCGGTCGACCGAAACGTTCACTGTCCGCCCTTTCACGTTCACCTTGAAGATTTTTTCGGCTCGGCTAATCACCTCGAACGGCGAGGCGATAGCGATGGCCGAACAGAATCGTTGCGCACGAAGACGTTTCGACATACTTGTAGGTCATGATGAATAAAAACATTGCGTCTTCCATGCTATGCAGTTTCTTTTGGGCGCAGATCTCGCATGGATTTTCGAAGGTTGGTTACGAATTCGGCCTCGTTTTGGTTCTTCGAATTGTCGACAAAAAACTCGGGGGTATTCGGTGAGTTGTTCCGTAAACCATCTCAGCCGGTGAAGCTTTAATGTCCTCCTTGAAGGTTGTTCGCAAACCAAGCAAGATCACTGGTAGGTGTTCGCTCCAGTAATCGAGGTCGTGGCATAAGATCGACGATTTCAAGGTCCTGTGCCACCGCTCGATGATACCGTTCGATTGAGGGTGGTATGCCGTTGTGCGTAGGTGGGTAGTCTCAAGCATGCGAGTCAGCTCGGAAAACGGCGACGACTCAAATTGCCTTCCTTGGTCGGTCGTGACGTAGGTTGGGACGCCAAAACGAGCAATCCACCCGGCGACTAGAGCTTCAGCAATCGTCAACGCAGTCATTTCGGGTATGGGAAACGCCTCAGGCCACCGAGTGAATCTGTCGATGACCGTAAGGCAGTACCGATGTCCTTTACTTGGCGGGAATGGTCCAACAATATCGATGTTGATGTGGGAAAATCGACTGTCGGATGTAGAGTACCGGACCACCGGTGAGTGTGTGTGGCGCGTTCGATCGCTGACACTTCAAGCAGCTTCTGGCGAAAGCGATGCTATCTTTGAGGATGCTGGGCCAAACGAATCTGTCCGTCATCAATTTGGCCGTGGCACGTGTCCCAGGGTGCGACAGGTGGTGCGTGGCTTGCAGGACGACGTTACGAAAAGCTTTCGTAACAAAGGGGCGAATGCGATCGCCTGAGCAATCACAAAACAACTGTTTTGTGCTGCCTGGAACGGTAAAAAGTTTTAACTTTAAAGAGGTCGGAGATTTACCTTGCTGAATATTCCGGAGTTCTTCATCGGTCTTCTGGTCATCAGCAAGTACGTCGTAATCCAGTGAGAGCACAGTTTGGATGGCAGCGATGCGGGAGAGCAGGTCGGCCACGATGTTTTCTTTGCCAACTATGTGCCGGATATCCGTCGTAATTTGTCCAATGAAGTCCAACTGGCGAGCCTGACGATTGTAAGCTTTATCGAGCTTTTGACGGAAGGCCTTCGAGCATGAACTTAAAATGCCGCACGGCGAGGAAAATGACAGTTATTTCCCGATCGTAGGTGCTGTAGCGAAGCTGAGCTTTGTCGAACTTCTTCGAGAAAAAACCCGTAGGTTGACGATTGCCCATCGACGATTTGGTGCAACGCTGCACCTGCTGCAATGTCCGAAGCGTCAACCCAGAGCGACAGTTCAGCAGACTTGGCGGGATGAGCCAGAAGAGTAGCTTGGGCGAGATGCTGTTTGCATCGCTCAAAAGCTGCTTGGGTTTCATCACTCCAGGTTAACGGTGAACGATCATTGCGCTTATTGCCGGGGGTCATTGCCAGCTTGACGACCATTCACCTTCAGCTTCCTCTTCATAATAGCCCAAAATCTCTCTATCGGTCTGAGCTGGGGACAGTTTGGTGGGTTGAGTTCTTTCGGTATAAACTGAATCCCGTTGGTTTCATACCACTGTAGCACTGTTTTACTGTTATGACAGCTTGCAAGATCTGGCCAAAACATGACTGGTTAATTGTGGGATCTGATTAATGGCAATATTCGCTTCTGGAGACATTCCGTTCTGTACAGCTCTGAATTAAATGTTTTATCAGTGATAAAAACGTTGGTCTTCCTACCGCAGCTACAGATGCCTAGCCAAATCATGTATTTACGTGCAAATTTATCTGCAAACACAAACTTGAACTTGGCAGGAACATCTTCCCGAGCCATAGCCAAGTAAAATTTTTGTCCCGGTAGCTGTTTGAAATCGGCCTTTACATAGGTTTCATCATCCATGAGGATACAACCATTGAATTTTGTCTTTTGAGAGATATATGTTTTTAATGAAAATTGGGAGTTTTATAGTTTTGATTACATATATACTTACTAAGGACTGATGATACCTCTTTGCGTATTGTCTTTGATTATTTCGAAGCTGCTCCATAGCTATTTTGTCCTGAAATTGATATAATTTTTTAAAATTTTATACTCTTTATTTATTCAAAATTCTTACATTATTTTAACATTCATATATTATCCTAGGTGCTCCTGCTAAGTAATTAACATTTCAATCTTATATGCTATGATTTATATCTAATTGTGTTAATATTGTTTTTCCCTTGGTTATTCGGTATTTTTAACAGGTTTTTTTGCCTGCGTGTAAGGATAACTTTTGATTTTTTTAAACTAGTTCTTATCTATAGAGAGAATTGATCATTGTAATTGAAGATTGCAATGATATTTGTCTAAAATTATTAATTATTTTGTTGGACATTTCTTCTAGAATATCAACGTTCGAAATACTATGTAATTCAGTAGTACTGAACCAGTGTGGCAGCTTCAAAATCATTTTCAGAACTTTGTTCTGAATACTTTGAAGTGCTTTTTTTCATAGTAGCACAACAACTAGACCATATTGGCACAGCATAAAGCATGGCTGCTCTAAAAATTTGTTTGAATATTAGAAGTTTGTTCTTCTAACAAAGTTTTGATTTCCTGTTTATAAGAGGATATACACATTTTATAGATTTATTACATTTGGCTTGAATGCCCTCAATGTGATCTATAAAAGTTAATTTTGGATCACGTATCAGTCCAAGATATTTTACTTGATTTGACCAAGAAATTGGAACTCCGTTTAGAGTGACTATTACTTTGTTTCAAAAATGCAGCTCTAGGCTTGTATTTGAATATTATAAGTTGAGTTTTGGAAGCATTAGGAGAAATCTTCCATTTTTGAAAATAATCTGTATAAATTTCCAAGCTTTTTTGTAGCCTCCTGGATATAACACGAAGACTTTTTCCTTTAGCGGAAATGCCTGTGTCATCAGCAAAGCAAGATTTGTGACAGCCCTGAGGTAAATCAGGGAGATCCCAACAAACAATCACTCATTAAATAAAAATCATTATGGCGATTTAAATCAGCAGCGTGTTGAATAATCTCTGAACTTTCTTCAATCACAACTTTTGTTCAGGCATTATTCACACAAATTTGTAGAAGTTAGTAAGCTGTCGTCAAGTGCGTTTGGACACTGCCAATTGCATATGCTTAAGAAGCAAGTTTGCAGCAATGGAGTTCACCTGAAAAAAGAATAACTGCTGTTTAACCGCTGCACAGAACTTGAGGGTAATTTCGAGAGTCAAAGTGACCTTTGTTGAGCTAAGCGAGTTTTTTAAGAATAATATATTTTCTCCTTGTTAATTAATAGTCATGATGAAATTTTTCTTCAACATCAATAAGCATATTAAAAAAGCTCTGGTGTGGTGATATCTGAAGTGAAAATGTTATATAGTATTGGCCTCTAAAAGGCAATTGATGAGATTTAGAATTCTGATAATTTACTTGCAAAGTTCTATCAGTTAAGTAGTTCCCTCCCCTCGGATATGTGATCTGGACGCGATGGGTGGGCCTACGCCATCAGCATTGAGATGGCAACCAAAGACATATCCTAACGTGGTGGTATCACATGTTCACTATTTTTATTTAATGCCGCGTCACATACCTGGCATTGATGCACTAATTTTACACATGTGATCCAACGAACATCCTGTCCTGGACCGTTGAATGCTGGTGCAATCAGATGGGGCTCTTTCCTCAGTAATATTGATCCGGGATTTCCCTTTGGCTGCAACACCTTTCTTATGCGTTCCCTGACATGATGAGCCGTAGCCACGCTTAAAGCTAAATCTAGCTAGATAGGTATATGTTGATAGACAATGTGTTCAAAATTATCGACATTCGTAGGGAATCGACTGTTGGATTCACCGAGTAGAAGTTTTATTAAAACTAGGAACTTGGTGCCAGTCTTATTTTGTTATGTCTCACTCCAAAGAGCCATAATAAATGTACCACACTTTTTAACAATGGTATACAAACAATCTTATAACGGCTTCATTCTCGATAATTTTATAATAATATATAGGGAATAAGCGTGATGAAGTTTTACTTTGCCACCAAAAAGTGAATCTTATAGTTGAGCAAGACTCAAATAATTATTGAAACAATAAAACTTTGAAACAATTAAACGACTTAGAGATTAGGATTTGACAAATAAAAAGGAGGCAATGAACGGACAAGTAAACGTAAATTTTAACTGAATAACGCAGAAGACAAGAACTGACTAAGGCGGACAAAGTGATAGGTGAATTCAACGTGGTAAGACGAGGTATGCATCGATGACTTTCAGAGCACATGAGAACTAGACATCTATTTACTAATTTATAAACGACTGAAGAAGTTACGAAATTCCATAAAAGACATACGCTGCACATAAATGATGAACTAAATTACAGAAGACTGAAGAAAACACACTGACAAACTAAATAACAAAAAGACAAAACGACAAACAGCGGACATGAACATGACTTCTTATTTTTGGTTCTAGAAAACAGCTTCGGAAGACTCTCAAAAGGAGAAGCGAAAGAAGGTTTTAGTATTTGGCATGGCATGCATGTATATGTATATGTGATATTCTCACAACGACTTTTCGTTTCTCTAACTAAGAATTTCAAATCAATCTAATCAAACCAAACTTAATCAGCACCAAACAGAAGTAGTGATGCTTTCATCGAAAAAAAAACAAAAAAAAAACTGGATTAAATTGTTGTCTAAATTTTAAATTCTAGCCTATTATCCAGCTCTAGTAGCCATCCCAAATTTAGAAGTATTCAAATCCGAACTAATCTGATACATAGAAAAGAACGGCTGGATTTCCTATCCAGCGGGTTTATTTTTAATTTATTTTTCCTTTCTATTTATTTATTGTTTGGTATGGAAGATACATGTTCCTACTCTGAGAAAAATTCTATCGTGGTAACAAGGACTATTCCGACATTATGGAAAATGTTGGATCCACTATTTTTAATGGTTGTTTTGAACATGATCATAGTCGGTTCAAAATCACTATACTGCAATAGTCATCCTACCCCCAATTGTGGTAAAATTGACTATCAAATCCGTCTCTGTCTCTGAGTATACTCAATTCTCGCATTCGAACCACTCACAAACTTTGAATAAGAGCGTGGCCGGGTTGATTTGCCGTGTTTGAACTTGGCAAAGAAGGAAGTAATACCAAAACAATGACCATATGATATTGTATATGACTAACCAAACATTGCTACTGATATAAACTACATGGTAAGGTTTATTCTACTGCTTCAAATGGTGTTTTCTAAGCGGGCCCTCCACGTCCTATCTCTAATATAAATGCTTGTCATCGTCAGTCTTAAGTAACACTTTTCTGTGACTATGTGCTTCATTTCTGACAGGCAGATAATAACACTGATCAAAACATTCACCCTTTTCTAAAATGGGGAAATTACATTCAGTTGTTCTCCAATGAGCAAACCAGGTATTTTGGTCATTCATTCCATAAAACAAATGGATAAACAACAACATAAGTTACCACGAAAATGAAAAGTGTTCTTTTAGTCGTTTCTCTTAGATTGAAAGTAAGAAGTCTAAGAGTGACCCAAGTAGCACACTACGATCATAATTAGTTGTATTAACTTGATTATGACTTTGCAAGTCATATTTATGTTATCTCAACCGAATGGCCACAAGTATGTTACTAGGGTGAATTATGGCATACCCTGCCACACACCTGATTTTAGTGCCTTGTTATAAACGTTCTACGACGTGGCATAGAAATAAATGAGTAGAATATGCATGAGATAAGCCCTCTCACCGTCGGCAAGGTGACAAATTTGACCTAAGAGAGGGAACTCAACTCGGGTAATCTCGATTTAATTCCAAAGTGCGTAAATTTTGGATCCGCGTCAATCATATGTAGTGCTGTCACGGTATATTTTTCTTCTGTTCAGAAAATTGGTGGGGCGGTCAATTCGAAATAAATAAATAATACTCTTTTCTTGTAAACATTTTACAATATATAATCTAATCTAATCTAATCTCACACTAACGCAGCCAATTCTTGAAAGTATCCTGGAAAATGACGACTTCTTGAATGCATCATTTTTCTTGTCACCGGCCAGGGCACTGCGTAGCATGTGCCGCAGAGAGGACTCCAAGAAATAGAGCGATTCCATAGAGTGTCTGAAATCGGTCTACTACTTAGAATCAAGGGAAGGAAGAAAGCGTGGACCTCCCGTACCAAACGCTTCCATATAGAGTTAAACAATGTGAAAATTTGTATTTTATCGTTGGGAGCAAAGATGCTAGAAAGATTAGTTTATGCTCCTTTTGCCTGTGGGTGGACTTTTGGCATTTGAAGCAAAAGTCTGGCAATAATTTACCAAGGTTATAGCGCCTTATCTCACACACTTCAGCGTGGTGCCCTCTTGTAAACATTTTACAATATATATTGTTTTTTTTTTAATTTGTCAAGAAAATATAATTTTAACCCTAATGTGTTGTACGGATAATATTTAGCCACCCTGTAAGTTCTAGTCCTTTTACTTGAAACAGGATTCGTTTGACCGATGCTATTTTCTTAATCGAATCACCCGATGATCGCTATTAGGTGTACCTTTCCCATACTCTTTGCATATATATAATAGCAAAAGCTACAACACATATCAGCCATTTCAAACTAACAACAAACTTGATCTTATCTTTTTCAGTTCTAAATTTTGGCGTAAGCTTGTGTACGTAAAAACACTAGGTGAACTATACCAGTTGGTGCCCGTAGAAAAAGCAGCCGTACCAGACAAAGTGAAGAACTACGATTCTCGGCATTCCTAACTTCAATCACGACTGTTCAACGCATATGTCAGAGATCTTTATGGTCATCGTACGCTGCATCACCTTGATTCTCGTAGTCATCGAAATGTTGATATTAGTTGTAGCTACTCTTTCAGTTGACATCTGCAGAAGCACAACGCAGGTATGATCTCTGTTTTATGTTTTAAGTGCATTTAGCTTACTACGGAATGCAATGGAGCTAGTCAAACAATTAACGTTACAGTCATACCGCAAAGAGGACCTCCCAACAAACAACTCATGCTGAATAAAAGCTTTTGCTAATGAAGCATATTTTTGAATGAATAGGCTCCTCTTCTACTTCGATGTATGTTGGGCTCTTTATCGTTAAGGAAAGACACTAATACAGGCAATTTATAAGCAATGATTTCATCGATAGCACTTCGTAGATCAGTAAGAGGTGGCAAACAGATTAATTTAATGCAGCTTATGACTTGCATAAAATCTGAAAAAGTTAAACTGAATTGGAAAATAAATAGATTTTTAAGTGATGTAAAAAAGTATGATTATGTTTATAAGGGGATGTATAGAAATATACAAGTAGCGTTGCCGTCAGTTTCCATCGCATAAATATCTAACATTGATCAGTAGATAGGCTAATCACAATCGTGAGAAATTGCGTATTTTAACTAGTGCGACTGGGTTTCATATGGCATATTTGTGTGATTTGGCACCTTTCATATCCAGCAACATGTTATGGAACTACCTTCTATTTTCAATACTGATGGTTTTTATAACACTGACGAAGGTACATTTCTTTATTTCTGTTGCTGTGAATTCTCTATCAAGACTGATTTATCTTTTCATCATTTTATTTTATGTTCAGTGGCGTTTCGTGGTTTTTGAAAGTACCTATGCACTTTTGTGTTTTGTGTATAAATACCTTTTAATAGTTCATTTATTTATTTATTTATTTATTTAATCAACTTAGTTCATCGGACTTATTGTCTACATGATACAAACTTAAAACTAAATAAAACGAGCATTACAAATACGAGCCAAAAAGTGAGCTGAAGATTCGCCAAATTCAAACAATTCTTCAAAAGTCGTAAACGCTCGCATCATAGCTGTTAGAGGTTCGTTGTTTCCAAACGCTGTTCGATGAAATCGGGGTTGGAGGAGAGTACCACTCCGTAATGCTCTCGGAGGAACTCGGATGTTCAGTTGAGAGAGAAGCCTCGAGCAGTCGACCTCTCCATTCAAAAGTTTAGCAACAAAAACCGCTTGTTGATTTTTCCGTCGGCGTTCCAAGGTATGCAATTGCAGCAGATTGCAGCGATCTGAATACGGCGGGAGATTTTGCGGATCACGCCATGGTAGATTACGCAATGCCATCCGGATAAACCTGCGCTGTATTGTTTCAATCCTCAAGCTCCAAGTCAATTGATGAGGAAGCCAGACCAAGGCGGCATTTTCTAGGATCGGTCGTACCAGTGAGCAATAGAGAGCTTTCAGACAGTACGGGTCAGTGAAGTCTCTTGAGATTTTTGACACAAACCCTAGCTGACGATTAGCCTTAGAGATCACAGCAGAGCGGTGGAGGTTAAACGATAATTTATGATCCAGTAGAACACCTAAATCGCTGAACTGGTCGGTTCTATGTAGAACGACGCCATTGATGGTATAGTCGTAAACAATCGGCTGCTTGATGCGGTAATACGACATTACCATACACTTTGGAATGCTGATCATAAGTTTATTCCGACGGCACCAATCAGTGAATCGATCCAATAATGCTTGAAGACGAGTACAATCCTCGGCAGTCCGTACCACAAAAAAGAGCTTTAGATCATCAGCATACGCAAGCCTGCAGCCATCTCCTAGTAGAAGCAATACGTCGTTGAAGTATAGAACAAACACCAGCGGTCCAAGGTTGCTACCCTGAGGAACACCTGACGAGTTCGTAAAAAAAACAGGAAGTGCTTGTATCAAGTTTCACTCGCAGAGACCTGTCTGTTAAATAAGAGCACAGCCATGATGTCAATCTTTCCGATGAACCGAGTTTTGATAACTTCGCCAGCAGAATTTCGTGGTTGATTGTATCAAACGCTGCTTTTAGATCAGTATAGACGACGTCTACTTGTGCCCCTTTCTCCAATTGATCAAAACAGGTCGTGGTAAAATCTAGGAGATTGGTAGTAACCGAACGTCCAGACATGAAACCATGTTGGTCGCCAGAGATGTAGCATTTGGTGCGCTCGAGAATGAAACCACTCACTATTATCTCAAACAATTTAGAGGCAGCTGACAGATTAGTGATTCCCCGACAGTTTTTAACGTCACGTTTGTCTCCTTTCTTGTGTACCGGAACCATCAAAGACTCCTTCCAGACTGCGGGAAATTTCGATTCGGCAAAAGATTTATTGAAGATCCTGCAGAGCGGCTCGATAAGAGCTCCATTGGTGCGACAATACACAGAAGACGGAATACCACCTGGTCCAGGCGAGAATGTACATTTTATTTTCTTGTTGGCATTATTTACCATCAAGGACGTTATTTCAAAAATTGCCACGTCTACAAGGTTCGTAGGGACGTCCAGAACAGCGGAGTTAAGTTCACTTGGGTAAATACTTTCCGCAGCAAACACTGACGAAAAATGAGTAGCAAAAATTTCACATTTTTCCTTACTTATAGATGTTTCAACATCGTTCAAAAACACGCTAGCTGGCATAGTAGTATTTTTCCTCTTCGAATTTACATAGCTCCAAAAACTCTTGGGGTTTCGCCTTAAGTAAGTTTGTACCCGTAAAACGTAAGATCATACGAAACTGTTGAGAATAAGTGAGCATATTAAAAGAGAAAATTTATTAATTAGTATTAAAAAAATAAAGAAGAAGCTTTTTTTTTTTTTTCTCCAAAAAAAAAAACTAACACAAAAAAAAAAAAAAATCAACCAACCCACCGCGGGAAGAAATTATTTTTAAAAAAAAAAAAACACCTAAAAAAAAAAAAACGGGAAAGAAAAAAAAATTCCCCCCCAAAAAAAAAAACCACCCCCCCCTCTCCCCCCCACAATTGATCGGGGAAAAGGTTTGATCCTTCTAAGAAAAGCTTCTCTCGACGGATGCCGCTGTAGAAAATCTATCGAATCAGTTGTGAAATTTCCTAGAAGATGTCATCGAGGTTGTTATCAATTCACAGTTACTTCCTTTGTCACTTTTACAGTTTTACAGGCATAATGCCAGGGACAGACATACAACGTACAGCGTTGTACGAACTGTCAAATACTTTAATCCAGTACTAAAAAACAGATACTAGACTTAAGGAGTACAACCAACAATCAATATGTAACTAGCGATTTGAAATTGGTTGACTGTTGTAGAACCCCTAGGTCCGAAGTATACCTTGCAATCTGCACCTTGCTATACACTCTTGCGCTTTTCAGTACCTTTCGGTACTAGTATCTTTGGCTTCGTTTTGATTCGCTATGTTATTTTGACAGAATATTTGAGAGTGTATTGGTGTGTGTTACGGTCTTAGGGGCGAATCATTAAGCTTGGGACCGATGTGCTAGTACTTCCTGAGCCAAAAAATATATTCATTTTCTTCCTGACTATCCAGCCGCTGGTACAACCAACAGTACAACGCTGTACGTTGTATGTCTGTCCCAGGCATAATACTTATGAGAGACGCTGACCGTTGTACGAACTGTTAAATACTTTAATCCAGTACAGAAAAACACGTACTAGACTAAAAGAGGACCACCCACAAAAAAAAAAAAAATAGCTATTTCAAATGTGTTGTAGAACCCCTAGGTCCGAAGTACACCTTGCAGGCTGCACCATGCAATACACTCTTGCGCTTTTCGGTACCTTTCGGTACTAGTATCTTTGTTTTTATTTTGATTCGCTATGTTATTTTGACAGAATATTTGAGGGTGTGTTGGTGTGAGTTACTTTATAAGGGGCAAATCATTAAGCTTGGGTCCGAGCTTCGGACCGGTCTGCTAGTACTTACTGAGCCAAAAAATATATTCATTTTCTTCCTGACTATCCAGCCGCTGGTACAACGGTGTACGTTGTATGTCTGTCCCAGGCATAAGTCACAACAACAACAAAAATATTATTTTTTACTGTTCCCCACCCCACCTGTCTTCCCCCCCAGAAAAAAAAAAACAAAACCCCCTTTTTCCCCCAAAAAAAAAAATAAACAAAAAAAACACCATTCCGATGCGAAAAAAAAAAAAAATATTAATTTCTCTTTTCCCTGACGATTCTAGGGTTTTTTTGGGTTGTAAAATCTGTGATTTATACACTTGGTTTACTTTTCAAAGTTCCGATCATCCAAAAATTCGCAGAAAACTAGGTCTGAAGTTTTGAATGAGCCTCTTTTACATTTGTTGTGGGACTCGCGGAAGACTACCTGATGTTCTACAAAAAAATCATAAAACGTTGTGATAAATGGGTTCCAACAATCGAACAAGAACAAAATTATGTGTAATCCTAAATAAATCGATCCTGTAACACCTTTGCACACGCAATTTCTCGTTTCAAAAGTTCACAACTCACCTAAACCTCGAAATCTTTAATCCTAACAGTCCAAGAAACGCTTAAGAAAATATCACTAATCTCCGTCTACTCCGCAACAATAAAATAAGTTTTCATATAGATCACACATTCAAACTGGCACTCACTATTAGAACCCTATTTACACGTGGTATGTATATGAATGTAAACCTACTCTCGTAGCATTACAAAATTAACCAAATCTCCAACGCTACTGCAAATGGTGCATAGAAAGAAATCCGAATAAAACGTATAGCAATAAGAAATGAGATTTTCAAAGTAGTTATTTATATATGTCAAATATTAGTATATACAAATAAATGCAAGAAGCAAAGAAAATAATTTGTAATTGTAGATATTATGCCTATAGTAAATACTAAATGAATAACAATAGTTAATGTAATGAATTTGTAGACTGTGTGATTTTAAGAATAGAAATGATACAATGAAATTGACCACTTTGTCAAGCAGTTTTCACTAACATTTGAACTTCGAAATAAACCTTTATATTAGAGTTTTTCGAGTATCAGTTTTCCGTTTTGTTTAGTCCTATTTTTAAGGTTTTAGTTAGTCCATTTTTTTAAATCGCTGAAACAACGTCACCCCAAAACTGCTTGATGAAGTGATAAATTCAACGGTCCAGTGTACAGAATATGTACATAAATATTATTTTCGATATTTGATAATATCCTATTATGCTAGGTTGACTTTGCATTTCATGTATAAATTTTGACAAAAGACAATGTCCTAACGGCTGTGAGAAGCAACAACAACAAAACAAAATTCAAACACCGTGAGTCTTGTAATATCCTAAAATGATGTAGTGATCAGTACCGAGACCTATCCTTTAAATAGTGAAATGGGCATCTTTGTGTACTTAATGCACGTTCCCTTATTATATGAAAGAGAACGAGAGAAGAGAGAATCTATTATTGTTGCATTCACCCTATTGAAAAATGTTCCGAGAACTGTTATATTTAATTTTCATTACTGAGAAAGAGAGACCAATTGAACCATTCTGACATGATAACCTGTTGTTTTTCGAAGTCGTCCACGTAAAAAAAACACTATTTTTATTGATCAACAAAGAGTTTCGCATATCATTCCACACATTAATAGCACCTACGGAGAGATATACCTGTGAACATATTTTTATTAATGTAAATATTTGCACCGTGAACCAAAAATATATTCAGAGTAAGTACACCGGTTTTGACTATAGTTTTCTATTTTGGCCATTTACCTTCATGAATTTTATTAATGAACTATTCATTTACCCCAATTGTAAAAAAAGAACTCTCAGCTGTAATGGCTGGCCCACAATTGATACGTTGCGGATGCGTTGACGTAAATTTGACAGAAAACCTATGGGAAAACTGTCAAATCTACGCAAAAGTATCCGCAACGTATCAATTGTGGGCCAGCCATATATCGTGTAGTTATTTTATTTAGGAGCCTCGAACGATATCCTATTACTATTTGGTTTTATTTTATTATTACTTGCGTTTAACCAAATCGCAGCAAAAAAAAAAAAATAAGGTCATAATAACGTTGACAGGTTCTTTTCATATATTTTGTCTTTGCACCCTCACAGTAACCGCCCAAACACAATGATAACGGAAACGGAACGGCAAACGGCAAGTTTGACAGTTGTTTCCAATTAGAATCGGATTGGATCTACCCTGTTTTCTTTCCGACAAGCAGGCTTATGTTTTGTTCAGACTACAGACTTGTAACATAATACAAGGGTGTTTTGAAAACTATCTACAAGGAAAATGTCATCAAGATAGCCTTGTATTATGTTACAACGCTGTAGTATGAACAAGGCATTACTCAGATCGAAATTTTCCGTTGCCGTTGCCGTTCAGCTTCCGTTATCATTCTGTTAAGGCCATAAAACTTTTGTCTAATTTCAAAACACATTAAAAAAAAACCTTTAGGCTGCGTTTCAATTGATGAATTTTCACTCGAACTTGACTTTTGGGAATTATATTTAAATATTCGAAAATCCTTTTGTTGTAGATCTACCATTCTTAGAGAAAGTGTGTGTCTAAACTAATTGCTGGTCTGTCAAAAATAAATCAGCAGGGTTACTTGAAAAAAAAATCATCTGTCAAATTTAAGTGAAAATTTATTTTAAATCTCTAAAGAAAAAACAGTCTTACACCCCCCCCCCGTTCGCACTACAACCTATACTACGTAATATAAAGTATCTTGATATCAAATGACATGTACATTATTTCCAGTGAAAACTAGATGTATAGATGCTGATATCACGTAATATAGGTTGTAGTGCGAAGGGTGTAAAATACAGACTTTATTTATCAAGGGTAAAGAAAAACCATTGAACTCAAATAAAACAGAAAAAATAATAGAATACATCGTTTTGGTCACAATTTGTTTTTTCACACTGCAACAACAACGACTCGTTTGATTTTAATGAAACTCTACCGATGTGAACATTGTAGTACAAACTACTCTGATTTGAATTATTCGCAAAAACATTAAAAACCTATTGTTTTTTTAAATACTCTCTTTATTAACGGAAGAGTACTTCAATTAAAACTTATATCTATATGACACAAGCTTACGAAAATCAACTGATGTTTCTTACGACCTTACGCTTGTTTGGATCGAAATTTTATAAATGGCAAGTGTACCAAATATTGTCATGAACAGGGTTATTGATCTTAAGTCTGTTTCATTATTGTCTGCTATACAATTTATCAAAGCAGGCGTTGACGATTAACAACCCTGGATACGAGTATGCTGTTTTTGTTTGTTACTACTAATATCGGGAATGATGAACGTAAACAACCACCGATCTATTGCAAGTCCTCAAGGTCTATTTGTTAAATAGATTTCATAATAATTTTCTGATTTTTTCAATGCAAGTATTCCCCTTTTTTAACAATCCTTTATTGATTTGTCATTAATTGGTAAAAAAAAAATTATGCATGTAACTGCCTGAAAATAATACGAGTGGCATAGAAAAAAATATATTCGGATACGATTTATCGATACAGTAGCACAATAACTAGACTAAGCAAAAGATCATACCAAAATATCTGTTCCGTAGGTTGCAAGCATATAAAACGATAATCAGAAATATGTAGTTCTTATATAATCTCTAAGCTAAAAGCAAAAGCCTAACGATTATTATACCACTTGAGAGTGTTTGATTGAGACATCCGACATGAATCTAAGGGATTTTGAAGTGATTTGTCTCAAATATTCACTTGATATCTGATTACAACAACAGGAAACGTATAGATTAAACAGTAAAAAAAAAGGTAATTCTAGAATCGAGCTATAAATGTTGCTATAAGATCAACATTCGTGTGCTTCACAATATCGAGTCTACTCCACCTAACTCTATCGATTTAAAATCAGGTCTTGGTTCTACTATCAAAATTTAGTTTTCTTTTGGAATGAACATTACCTTGAATTTAGTAAAATTATTTTGTTGCCGATATAGTAGTGTTTCCTCTAAATCTTTAGCATCATGAATTTATCATGAAAAGACAGACTAATGGTAAGGGCCGCAAGTCTGACATTCCCATAATACTAGGTTAGATTCCGGTCTGGGGATTTTGTATTTTTACCTTTTTGATTTACTTATCATTAGGTTTTTGCAAATTTACTCATACGACTCATGTTTAGCTGAATTAAAGTTCTCACTCGGAAGGTCGGAGATGAGTCAAAGAACATAAATTTAGGTACCCTGTTATTTCGGTGTATTATCAACAATCAATATGATACTAGCTTTTTATAATTGGTTCACTGCTTTAGAACCCCATTGTTCCCAAGTACACCATAGAGTATCCCGGTACCAGGGGCTGGATCTTTGAAAGAGAATATATACAGATTTTGACTCAGGAAGTAGCAGCGCATCGGTCCCGGTGAAAGAACCAAACGAAGAACCCCTCAAATATTATGTCAAAATAACACAATGAATCTAGGTTAGCAAAATAAAAACAAAGGATCTAGTGATGAAATTTGTCAGAAAGCATGTAATTTCCCATCAACATGAGAGGCTCTAGGAGTGGACAGTAATTTATTGCTAGAACTAAGAGAATAGCAGAGAAAGCATTGATAGTTCCTTTTAGAGTAACGGCAGGTTATGAAAATTGAAAGATACAAGTTGAAAACGAGGGAAGTTGAAAACGAGGTTGATGGGAAATTATCTGCTTTCTGACAAATTTCATCATTAGATATCGTTACTCCGCGCAAATGGAGAATACAACAAAACAAAAATCAAAGTAAAGATTCTAGTACCGAAAAGCGCAAGAAAGTGTACTTGCAAGGTGTACTTGGGACCAATGGGATTCAAATAGTAAACCAATTTCAAATCGCTAGTTTGCTACTGATTCTTTCGCTTTACAGTACAAGAATCTTTTTTTTGTTTTGATTCACCGTGTTATTTTGACGGAATATTTGAAAGGTTGTTCGTTGGGAGCTATGTTATGAGGGGTAATTTATTTAACTTGGGTTCGAGCTTTCGACCGATGCGCTGGTACTTCCTGAGTCAAAAAATAAACATTTTCTACTTGACCTCAGGTATTATTCCCCATTCATTTCATAATCATTTTTTTAAATTTTGTAAGAATAATCAAGATGGGGTTTTTAACCGATAGAGCAAGGTGAAGCTTTCATACATACATAGCAGCATAAAGACAAACAAATTTATGAATTATTGAAAAAATTAAACAAATATACATTGAATGATTCTTTTCATTTTTTTTCATCGTGATTCTCTTTCGTTAACGTACTGTGTAAGGGCACGTCATCATTTTTCAGTACTTTTAAAAGCAGCTTTTTCCATCAAAATTAGAATACTCTTCGTGTATATGTTTTAATTTCATTCTTATCGGCATCTAAAAGACAGTGAGCACATAACTATCTCGAACTGACATAAGAATCGAGTTTTGTTCATAAGTTTTTTTTATAGTTGAGCGAAAAACTATGTACACATTTTGGTTGAAATAAATCCCTTTAATGCAGTATTTCGTGTTATAAATTGTTTTCAAACAATCCGAATATTAAAGTGGTTTTTGTAAATAAAAAAATCAGTTTACAGAAGACCACCTATGGCAGATCATGCACGAATATGGAACGATGGAACGAGTGATGTGTGTCTTCCGAGTATCAGGGACACTCTCGAGTCCCTTCGAATCTCGGAGAGGGTTACGGCAAGGTGATGGATTTTCGTGTTTGTTGTTTAACATTGCATTGGAGGGTGTGATTCGAAGAGCTGGAAGGAGCTGATGGTGGAGGACCAACGCGCCCTTGGCGTCTTTGAACGGAAGTACGATCTACGGTGGAGTGCAGAACCACGAATTGCATCAGTTGCTGGGAGAAACTCCCATCGTACACATAGCAAAAATCGGTTGTCTACGATGGTCTGGGCATGTCGTAAGAATGTCGGACGACAGCCCTGTGAAAATGGTTCTCTAAAACGAACCGACGGGTACAAGAAGAAGAGGCGCGCAACGAGCAAGGTGGATCGATCAAGTAGAAGGCGACCTGCGGACCCTCCGCAGACAGTACAGTACAGCCATGGATCGATTACAATGGAGACAACTTCTGTGCACAGCAAACAGGAATTTATGGTATGGATGGTATTTGGTATGGATAGTTCAAATATTTGTATAAATTACAGACAAAGAAGGTTGTAAGGGCGCTCAACCCGGTTTTTAATTTCAATTGCGAAATGAACGATCGCGCTTAATGAAAGGGTGTATCATTTTTTGTATTTGTTTTTTTTTTAACATAATTATATTTAAAATGACAAATTAATGAAATTCATACTGATATCTTGTTGCAAAAAGCCACACGCAGCGAAATGAAGTTCTGATGTTTACAGGGGGAAAGTCCCTCGGCAACCATGTGTTAACACCCTCAAAAACACACTCCGACACACTTCAACCACCTCGCCACCACATGAAAAATAAATTCATTTCTGGCACCACTTCCGCGAATCGGTTGTTTTGTTTTCTGACTATTTTGTTTCCCTCTCACTTGCACTGATGTAATTCAGATGATGGCAGACAACGTGGCAGAGTGATTAACCGCCTGGATGTTCATCAGTTTGCATTATGAATTTTCGTCACAAGAAATCAGTACACGGTAAATAATCCAGACATAATTCTTGGCAAAAATCATAATTCTTGGCAAAAATCCACATAATATTCATTTGTTCACACGTAAACAGAACCCTCTGAGAAACACAAATGAAGTTTATGTGGCAAATGAAAAGTATGTGTAGCCACACATAGGATCATTGCTGATTTTTGATGTTCTGCGAGAAGTTCCACCTTCATCATCTCGCCGCCGTTATGTGGAGCAAAACACCTCTTAGAAAAATCAACAACTTAAAAGCAGCTGCGCATAGGTAGATTTGCAGATGGCTAAGGCCGAAAATCTGCTGGCGGAAGCGGCGAGAATAAAAATAATATTAACGGAGGAACGAGCACAAGTCATCAGTCGTATGCGTGATTAACGCTGTCCGTTGATTTTTCCAATCTTAGTGAAATTACCAAAAAGTTTTATTTAATGGAAGAAAAGAATTCTTGAAAGAGCAACTCAAGTTTGATTTGCAAAGTGGGTAATGTTGCTGCTAATGATGCCGGTAATGCACTAGCTGCGGATCCATATGCCAATTGGAGAATTGCTGCTGTACATTTTTGTAATGTTGTTAAGCCAGTTGCATCAGTTCGTTGCACAAAATATATATTTGTAGTTTTCATATCCTTAGCAATTCGAATGAAAAGGCTTCGGTTGATTCGGAACCACCTCCCTATCGTTGCAAGCGATCAATGTCTGGTTTCTTCCCACTCGAACTCCGTCTTTTTGTCCACATCGCCTGACTTGAAACCATGGATTCTGAATGCGCCAACATTTGATATTTGACTAAGTCTAGACCGTAGCTATTTGATTCTCATTCAAACCGCGAAAAATGATCCATTTCTAATTCACTCTCACTGATCTTTAAAAAGTACTGCTAAAAGTTGGATTGTTAGTTCTTTTTTTAATGGAACCGGTGTGGGACGCGGTGACTACATATTATAAAAAACTGTGATAACAACGGCCGGGGTGGAAATGAGTAACTAAGTCAAAATGAGAGCGCTTCGAGTGATCAAAATACTTGCCATAATTATAACGACCTAGTTCGTGTTTTGATGTTTGTGCTTGTGGATGTCAAATTCAATCAACGTATGATGGTCAGAATTTTCGCAATGTTTTGATTATTCGCAAATAAAATTTATCATTATTAATGTTCTTAAAAGCTATGTGCTCATGAATAATATCAGCTATTAAATTCGAGTGAGCATTATGACCAGTCACACCCAACAACAATTTTCTCCTGTTCTTATGGCTGGCCCACAATTGATACGTTGCGGATGCGTTTGCGTGAATTTGACAGTTTTCCCATATGTTTTCTGTCAAATTTACGTCAACGGAACGCAAACGTATCTTTTGTGGGTGACCCTTTAGACCGCAGACAGTCAGTCAAGGTCGAACAAAAGAATTCAAATTTGTTGTGTAAAATTTCAAATCTAATTACGTTGGAATCATCTTGCTCAGTAGCGCCGCCTAGTCAACACATTAACTACATTAAACGACATTAAACCTGACGGCAGGCTTGACTTGCTCCTCCGTTTGAGCGCAGAGTGGAGTGTATCGGGTACGCGCGCACGGCATAAGTTGCATGGTGTGCCGTACGTGTTCTATACCGACAAATACACAAAACGATCGTTCATACTTCGGCAAAAGAGAAATCCCGAAGGTTTCCACTTGACTGCTCTCGTGTTTTGTAAGAGCGCGCTCGCCGAGCAAACGAGTGTGTTGCTCTTTGTGCCTTACATCGTCGTTTCTTTTGGCGCCGTGCAGTAAAACCTCCGCTCTGATATTACCTCTGCTTGCATAAGGATGATTGTGTTGACAAATTGAATGGAAGAAAAAAGGGAATGAGCACGAAAACTCTCCGCAAATCTGCAAAACATTAATCATAAACATTTTCGCCTTGAGTTGGAAAATGTTTTTCCGTTTGGACTCATGCGCATGGTTAAGTTTACTAGATGATTTGTCAAAGGAAATCATCATTTGATTTCATGACACCGCCCATGCTGCATCGCACACAAGATTTAAACAAAAGTTAATTTACGAATCAATTTGAAACGAGATGATTCACTACCAATATTTCAATGTGGAAATAGTCTGGAAGCACTTGAAAGATGTATTGGATGTATTTTCCTTAGATATTGGTTAGTAACCAAATGTTTGCTTGTAAATGTTATTTTGGATCAAAATTGAAGAATATTATCATAGAACGCCCTTTCTCTGGCACGACAAAAGGTTCCCATAGAAAATCCAATCAATTTACGCAATCATCAATTCATTTCCAAAGTGTCAAATTTAAGTGAGAATTCACCAAATAGAATATCCCTCTGTTATTGATCTCTATTTTCGAAAAGATATAAGTGGAAAATTATTTCTCAACCCAGAGTATCTGGCTTACATAAAAAAATTACATCTGTCACTTTGTTACTTTGATACATGATCGAAAAATTCAAGGGAACAAATTCCGTGACATCAACTCGGATTGCAAAAAACTCGCGATTTTTTTTTTTTTTTTTTTGTAGAACGACATAATATATAGAATGACGATAGCCTTTCCATGATAAAAACTTAAACGAACGATATCACAAATCGTCCAACCATTTATTTAATAGGACCATAGGATGGGTGCGATTGCAAATCACGCCATTTTTTAGAAATTTGGGCTACAATCTCAAGCACAGATCTTCCCCTACGCGATGCTAAGTCCGCTTTTATACAAACCATGCAACCCGCGTACTCTGCCTGAACGAGTTCACAAATCTTAAATAAAGTTTCGTTTGTACATCCCCCGGAAACGTTTTCCGTGTTCTCCGATAGAAGTCGTCCTCACTCCACTGCCTTTTCCTTGTGAACGGAAGTAATATGCCGAGTCAAATTGTATTTCGAGCCACACTGCAGCGACCACCCTTTACACAATGAGCATTTAAAGACGGTTTTTTCGGAACCATTATCACCAATTATTTTTTTTTTTTTTTTTTCGAGAAAAGACTGGACACTCCCTCCCCACAACCCCCTTCCTTTTCACAGCTATCATTCAAAAACAATAAAGGACTTAACAAAAACGTTTACACCCCATGAGATACGACCGTGTACTAACGCTGACGGAAGATTTCCGAGATCCAAGCCGAGATCATGGAGCATCTTTGATTTCCTCCGTGTCTCTCTTTTTGCGCATTTCACGCTCCCGATAGGCAATGATCTTGCTCCGTTTTCAAGTTCTCGTGCATGGCGTGCAACCACAGGACTGAAGCGGCTGTCAATCACGAACAACAATCGTGAAGCCGAAAACTTGGTGCTGCGTGTGGTGCTTATTTGACAGCTCGGTTTTCTTGAAGGCTATATGCAGCATACACAATATTCGCGGCGGAAGTTGTCGTGTTTTGTCGTTAATTTGATTTGAAAAAAATATCTTCCGTGTTGTACTTAATGCAGTGGTTATCACAACGATAGTATTTTTTCATTATTCATCAACCAGGTACTAAACTGTTTTATCTAAATTACTGATACTAGTAGTTTGGTTGAAGAAATATTGTAAAAAAATATAATCCATTGTGAACCGAGTTTAAAATGTTGGAATCGCCACTAGCGCCACACCACAAGTGGCAGGCTTCAAGATTTAACGCTCTCTTCAGTCCTCTGCGTGCAAAACCCGTGTTCTGACTGCGTGTATCGAGTTTTCTGCTCCACGTGTGGCTCCGCGTACACTTGCTAGCTACACGCGCGAAGAGAAGCCAAGCATGCCTGACAGTTTGACTGGCAACCCATTTTACCCTCACCAATAAAAACAAATTTGTGGCGCCATCTATTAGCTTATTGCTACATGATAACTTGAGGGAAGCCTTGCTTTTACACAGGTAAATGGGATGAAGTCGAACGTCTGTCTGCGGATAAACCTTACATCATACATAGAGCGCTGTATAGCTGGAGAAAAATCCATTGTCTTATGCCTTGTTCAGACTACATGTTATAACGGTTGTCAAATAATTTCAAAAAGAAATTAGACATCATGAAGGCTTATAACATGTTATGACTGCTCAGTCTGGCCAGTGTTTTATTCCGGGTTCCAAGCGCGATGGCAATACAATTAAGAAAGGCTAAAAACGCACAAAAACGACCTAGTGTGATGCTTTGTTCAGACTACGGAGTCATCAAGATTGCCTGATAGATGTAGATAGGTTCTCGCCAGACTATAGAGTTGTAACATGTTACAAGGGTTGTCAAAAAATATTAACAAGCAAAATGTCATCAAGATAGCCTCGTTATATGTTATAACGTTTGAACAAGGCATCCAAAACAGTTCATAAGTCACGCTTATTTAAATTTACAAGCGTCGTTCATAACAAGCATATTTTTTCAAATAGACTATTCCCTCTGTAGAAAAAACTAGAGCTAAGAGTTTGGCCATTGGTCAATTTCTAAAAGCAGATACGTCGGTGTATATTTACACGGAAAATATCCCAAGTAACCACGAAACTGTAATTGCATGCATATTGAGGGCATATGCATTACATCTAAAGCTGTATTAGAGCTGAAAAGGGCCCCACTTAGATCGAATCAATGCCATATTTTTTATAATGCCATAAGACATTGCCAAAGTACTTCATTACTTGACAACTGTTGAATTGATGCGATCTCGCATCAATGATGTTGATTTTGGGTTGAATAAATGCAATAATGTAATGCTTGTGGTTACCTGGGATTGACATAGTAATTTTAACAACAAACTCGTGTTCATGTTGGTGTTCGTGATTAGAAATATTGCAAAAGACAATTAACATGTATTTTTTCCCTCTGTTCTGGACATAAACCACTGCGACCAGTAATTTGATCTATTGTAGTATATCCCGTATCCTTTGTTTAGTGCATGTCAAGTTACTTCATCACTATTGAGAAATGATGAAGTATTCGGTGTTTTTTTTACAGTTGTTTTTGCTTGTTTTGTTGGCTATGAATCGAGTTTTTTTTTTTAAAGTTTCCAGTTTTATTAGTCAAAACCGGATTCATTGCAAACAAAACAAACAATGATTCCGATACTAACCATGCATCAGAATCCTAGTCCTAACCACTTCAAACTATAGAACATCAAATAGAAAATGAGAATTCGCATAAATGAAGACTAATCATGTTTTCCTTATTCCAAGCTAATCCTCAATGGGTCAATCCGAGTATTGTCGCTTTTCACAAAACATAAAATGTAATAAGGACTAATATACGTTCCTTTGACTACAAAAACTAATATGTTTCCTAGTTTGAATTAATTCGGACTATGGTTCGGTGGTAGATCTGATACCCCGTAACGCACCACGTAAAGGTGATCTACCAGTCTTTCGGGGTCAGTTACGGGTTTAATAGTTAAACGAAGAACGCATTTTATTGTCAAAAATACTGAATGTGTTGTAAAATTTACCATGCTTGCTACTTCCCACATAGGATTCGTTCTCCTTCACGACTTGAAAATCGATCTTTTGTCATTTTATCAGTTGTCAGATGTTGTCTTCTTTTTTTTAATTTTAATGTATTGTTTTTCTTTTCAACCGGTTCGGCGTTTGACGCAACGGCACCAATGATGTCTAAATATATTAATTTCAAGAGCGCTAAATATTAGGAAATTTTGCAGTTATTTGAAGTATTCTCTTTGCATTTCTTCAAGTTTTGTTAAATTACATCAAATTAGTGTCCCAAAACCCCCTGGAGAAATATGTAGTAACAATTTAGAAAATTTAAGGAAAATGGACGTTATCGCAGTTGTTGTTAATTTGGCTAATTAGTTTGTATAATATAAAGTGAATGAAATACCATGAACGTGGTAATAAACTTCTATGAACATGCAAAAAATTACAAAATTGCTCAGAGAACATGATATGGTAAAAATGACTTGAAACATAGGTACTTATAATAATAGCGTTAGCTATCATTAACATGTTAGCTGAGAATGGGTGCTTTGTACCTAATGTATCCCCCTATAATAATAATTTTAACCACAAACTTATTTTACTTGTAAAGTCAAAAAAAAATATGTTAATATGACTTATTAAATTATTTTCATCACTGTCTAAATTGTTTTTGAGTAATTGGCAAACACACATGTAATAAGCATGTTCGTAGCAATCAGTTGGAGGCGCAATCTCTTGTTTTTTACTCTTGCGAGCTTATGAAATTCTTTGAATAAAGTTTATTTGCCTGAGTGAATACGGCCTTTATAAATGGAAGAATCCAGGTAACGTAAAAGTGAGGTTGAAAATCGTAGGGTTTTCGAGCTATCTAAGCAAAGTAATTGGTGATAAAATGAGAAGAAAATCGACGACAATGTCGATACTGACCAATTCCAAACAGTTTGAAAAATAGCCAGAAAGTTATTATCAATTTCAGTTCTAGATACTACGATGTTGAACCTCACTTTAGCTTTACTTTGATTCCTCAATATATTTCGCTCGGCGTTAGTTTACTAGTACAAAAAACCTTTTAATGTTCATTAAATAACCTTATGAAAATAAACCACAAGCAAACGGTTTGAATTTCATAACATTATCTTCTGAAATGCTATGATTGTTGTGACAACCACTTCTGATGGTTTGCTTATGGCAACCATACAAGTTTCATTGTATAACCTTATGAAATTAATTTGTTAGTGCTATGGAACTCATATACATTGGTTATAGTAATTATTGCTTTGGTATGTGTATTTTTGTATTTTTTATTGAATTCTGCTGAAATTTTCATTTTATTTATAATAAATTTAAGGTTATAAAAAAAAAAGCTAATGCCAGTCAACCCACAGTACAATTACTGTTTATAATCGAATTTTTTTATGATGAGACTACTAATTTGGATTTTCATTCAAAATATTGCTCCTCAAGATGCTCGTATAAATTCCCACGCGATACATCGTAAACATACCAACCGCTCAACCACTGGAAGCAATGAACTTACCTTACGTTTATGATATATTTATTAAACTTTACCTAATTTATGGTTTCCAGTAGTTGATTTGCTTCATCCTGTTATACTCTCCGCGATCTAAGGAAGTATATCAGCTCATAGATATCGGGATCATGATGAATCTGAATTCTCCAAGAGTAACCAAAACACAAATTTAGGCGCGCTTTTTACTATTTCATACATATGCCTTATGATTATTACACACAAACAACAGTCATGAAATTCATAAGGCGGTTTATGGAATTGATAAGAATGATTTGAGAAAATCACTACGATTAACTGAGAAAACCTTAGTTATACGGTTTACACAACGATTTTATAAGAACCGTATTGGAATCAAAATACAGTGGGCTCATGCAGTTTCATAAGGCAAATGTTATAAAATTCGATATGTTTTTTTTTTTTTCATCAGAAAGCAAGTAGCCACCTACCCGCTAAGAAAAAAGTAGCCAACGGAGCAGTTAAGTGTGGGAAGCCAAAGTTGGGTATAATCATGTTTACCTACCGTTGGGTACAAATTACTTATTTTAAGGTAGAATTTTACCCAAAAGTATGTTATTTGTACCCAACGGTAGGTAAACATGATTATACCAACAATCAATATGCAACTAGCGATTTGAAATTGGTTCACTGTTGTAGAACCCCTTGGTCAAAAGTACACCTTGAAGCCAGCACCTAACTATAGGGTAGGGAACGGCTTAATCAGGGGTCATTATTTTAATCAGTTGTTAGGAAATAGGTCTATATCTCCTACAATCTGCCAAATTATTTCATTTTTAATGATACGATCATAAGCTTCATCTATTGGGCCAATGATTCGATGCATGAATTATGATTGATTACCAAGTTATTACTGTCATTTTGAAGATATAAAATACATCATCTAGGAAACCATCAGTTTCTGACCGGCTGAAGAAGTTCGCTCAAATATTGCCTTTGTGTATTTTGCATTTGCATCGCGTGTACCGGAGAGCATGTCTTCATCAGCTCTCTCCCACAACTAGGCTTGTTGCCAGAATGTGATGTTGAACATTGAGTTAAATTTATTACATATTTAGATAATCTGAAATCGCTATTTATTTCATGTTTCTTCCAGTCATTGGAGGTTGATCTATGCTTATGATTATAGTGTCCATCATCTGGCACTATCATTTGCAATAAAAAATATGTTTTTGAGCTGTCCAATAGTACCCAACGATAAATAATGCTTCGCTGTTGAGCTGCAGCTATGGCATCACTGTTGCTTTTGAGAGAGCTCATGTTTCCTCTCTTCTTTGTTATCCATGGATATAGCGCACCGGTAATGTAACGTGAAGCCTGCTGTCTCTTTCATTTGTTTGTTTTTTGAGCGAAGCATCCCGTTTTTCGTCACAGTCGCTTTGGCTATTGCGTTTGCGTGAGAGTAAATGAAATAAGAAATTCACATTGCCAATCTAAAGATCAATGACAAACTAAAAGTTTGGTCGTGTACGTCTGTCTCATAACCTGCTAGGAGACGAGTTTGTGGTCGTAGCAATGGACATGTTTTGGTTGATTGTTTTCGAGAGCGGTAGGGTAAAACGAAGGAGCGGGTTGAGGAAATTGAAGTTTGCAGCAAATCGTCAACTGGCCTATTTCATTTCGTCTTCGCACACATGCACAGAATCGCACTCATACAATATTGTTAGTTTTTATGTACAGATTGAGGAGCTGAAGAAAACATTTTTTTAATCGAAAAGCAATCCGCATGCGTTTAAGAAGTCCCTGCAATTGGGAACTTTATTCCATGGCTATGAAATTTTCAGAGCCTAATGCTCGTTGCTGAAGGTATTTTCCGATAGACCAGACGTAAGCAGAGGGATTAATGTCTAAATATCGGCAGTTCTAATTATAGATTACATACAGCTTCTTCAAATGTCTTAGGGGCTGACTAAACTGCTTAAAACTCGTCCCGTACCCTATATATTTGCGCCTTTGTTTTGATTTGCTGTGTTATTTTGACAGTATATTTGAGAGTGTGTTCGTGTGAGTTCATTATTAGGGGCGTATTATTATGCTTGGGACCGAGCTTGGGACCGATGTGCTAGTACTGACTGAGCCAAGAAAAAAAAACGTATTTGTTCGGGACCTACTGGTCTTAGAGTTAGTCTATGATTATACCCAACTTTGTCTTCCCACACTTAACTGCTCCGTTGGGTACTTTTTTCTTAGCGGGTACATGTGACTATGGAGAAACGTTTCGTCTAGAGTCCCTAGTGCTGTTGTTTTTCTCATCAATCGCTTTTTGATGAGTTTGCCTGGTGTGTCACAGCGATGTCGTGCTAAACGATAAAAGCTCACATGCAACCATCATGCAACTCATCATTACGGTGGATTACGGTGAGCTGTTGAGTTGTGCAGTGAAGCAAAAGGAAGAAGGCAAATGTTTGTTTTGACAGTTCTAAGAAGATCAAAATCAAGCTGGTGGAGAAAAAAGTGTTGTGCCTGAAACTGTGCGCTTTTGAAGTTGTAAGCAATTGTTATTTACTATATTACGTGTCATTATTGGTTGATGTTAACCATTTTTGAAGAAAATCAAAGAGCAAGTTTAAAGAGACGGAGAGAGTACTGCGGCCAGATGGATTTTCTCCGACGAATGTACCGTTGGGCGGTGGTTAGCAAATTACCGGTGAAGTGGAGTGGAGTGAATTGTGTTGCTCTCAGTAAAAATGATGTTTTATGCTATGCGTTGATGTTATCGTTGTTATTCTTGCTGTGATCCAATGATTATTCTTAAAACTATCAAGGTTAATTGTTTTTATTGATTCATTATTCAATTGGTTTTGAGAATCATAACAATCATATTTTACAGGTGCATCCCAACAAACATCGGTGTTGAATTAGAGCTTGTTCAAGCAAATTTGGAGAAGCTATTCAGCTGTTTCTTCTAGAATAGGTGAAAGAGCTGATAAAGCAGGCATTTTTGGTGGAAAGCAAAAATGCATAACGGACGCAATGATTATTATTTAGGTGCAGCAATTTTGTGAACATAGTAAATATTGTTTAAAAACAACAATTAAACCTTGTTAAAGATAAAGAGATTAAATAAAGAAATTCAAAGCAAACCTCTGAAATTTAATCATTAAAATCAATCAGAATTATTTTTAAAAAATCCAATTTTATTTTGAGTCAAAGAGTTTTTGCTTTGATTTAAAAAGAAGCACGTAATTGAAGTTAAAAAAAAATTGATCCAAATAAAGATGTGCTAGAATCAAATAAATATATTTTTGAATCTACATCCAGTCGTATGGAAGCTAAATTGTAAAAAAAATGATTGCTTTGAAACTAATATCGTTAATATTTGATAACAAAGAAAATTGAAACTAGGCCCTGAGTCAAACAGGTTTTTCTTTGCATTCAAAGTGATTTATTTTTGAAATAAATATCTATTTCTCTTCGTTCAACTTTGAGCAATAATGTTTAACCCAAACGGAACAATATCAACTCATGAAAATATTGTTTTGCTATATTTCAAATTCTAAATGTATAGAATTCAGAAATTAAAAAAATAAAATTAAACTCATAGGTATATGATTGAAACAAAGTCTACCAAGAAATATACTCCAAGTTGATTTCAAATTTAGTTTATTTGGATTTTGTTTTTAGTCCCCACTATTATGTATGAGTGTGCACGAAAGTAATGAATTTGCTTCAATACACGCACACCCTCAAAAATATGTGCAACAAAAACTGCAGCACACTTATGAATCATGTTTCACGGTTGAACTATACGAACACAAAAAAAAAGAAACATTTGTTCGATCTCAAACAGCACACAGCGTGCTTGCTGTTCGTTGAATAGCACCAAACACGCGTCCCCCCAGGAGCGTGTATTGTTTCCACCCATTTGAGAGCGGCTAGCAGGCAAACAGCCTGATGCTATTATTGTAGCTCAAGTGGGCAGCGTGAAACATCACTGTCGGCGCGCCGTATCTACCCATGCACCATTGTAATGATGCGGTGCGCACGGCACTATCCGTACTTCGTGTCCCCCATAAAAGGGACACATCGCCCCATGTAGTTTAGTGGTGTTCTAGTTGTGTTATCGTCTTGTACCCACCGAGCTGGCAGGCTGCCGCTCGGTGGTAATAAATTATCATCGACAAAGTAGTCCGTTGTTTTCATTCGTTGTCTCATCGTCGTATCTCAAAAATAAATCACAACGTAGGGCCTGGTCAAACCCTGGACGAAACACGGCTGTCCCCCAGGAGCGTGTATTATGTTCACCCATTTGAGAGCGGCTAGCAGGCAAACAGCCTGATGCTTATTATTGTAGCTCACAAGTGGGCAGCGTGAAACATCATTACCGGCGCAACGTATCTACCCATGCACCATTGTAATGATGCGGTGCGCGCACGGCACTATCCGTACTTCGTGTCCCCCATAAAAGGGACACATCGCCCCATGTAGTTTAGTGGTGTTCCAGTTGTGTTATCGTCTTGTACCTACCGAGCTGGCGTGCTGCCGCTCGGTGGTAATAAATTATCATGTATAAAGCAGTCCGTTGCTTTCATTCGTTGTCTCATCGTCGTATCTAAAAATAAATCACAACGCAGGGCCTGGTCAAACCTCGATGAAACAGCAGTAGCTTGCTGTTGGTTGTGCGGGCAGGATGGAACGTACTTTATGGTGCTGGTTTTGACGCAGCGGTCCGATTGATGCTTGAAAAGTGAATGACGCTTGGGTCCAAATGATGACGCTAGGGTCCAAATGATGACGCTCGGGTCCAAAAGGGTGGATGCTACGATCCGGCTGGTGAATGCTACGATCCGGCTGGTGGACGCGGCCGCCGCTCGAAAACGAATGTTTTCCAATAAGACTCGGCAGTAGCTTGCTGTTGGTTGTGCGGGCAGGATGGAACGTACTTGATGGTGCTGGTTTTGACGCAGCGGTCCGATTGATGCTTGAAAAGTGAATGACGCTTGGGTCCAAATGATGACGCTAGGGTCCAAATGATGACGCTCGGGTCCAAAAGGGTGGATACTACTATCCGGCCGGTAAATGCTACGATCCGGCTGGTGGACGCTACGGTCCGGTGGGTGAACGCTGTGGTTCTATCGAATGGAAGCTTCGATCTAATGGGTGGACGTGACAGTCCGGCAGGCGGACGCTACGGTCCGGCAGGTGGACGCTACAGTTCGGCAGGTGGACGGTACGGTCCGGCAAGTGGATGCGACGATCTGGCAGATGGACACTACGGTCCGGCAGGGGGACGTACGGTCCAAACGGATGGACGCTCAGGTCCAAAGCGAGTGATGTTGGTGACGGCCCGATCATCCACGTTGTCCAATCGCAGCATGCCAGCTCGGTGGGTACCTTTTAAAAACGATAAAACACCACTAAACTACATGGGGCGATGTGTCCCTTTTATAGGGGACACGAAGCACGGATAGTGCCGTGCGCACCGCATCATTACAATGGTGCATGGATAGATACGGCGCGCCGACAGCGATGTTCCACGCTGCCCACTTTAGCTACAATAATAGCACCCGGCTGTTTGCTTGTACAAACAATACACGCTCCTGGGGGGATGCGTGTTTGGTGCTATTCAACCAACAGCAAGCACGCTGTATGCTGTTTGAGATCGAACATACCGCCGCCCGAAAACGAATGTTTTCCAATAAGACTCGGCAGTAGCTTGCTGTTGGTTGTGCGGGCAGGATGGAACGTACTTTATGGTGCTGGTTTTGACGCAGCGGTCCGATTGATGCTTGAAAAGTGAATGACGCTTGGGTCCAAATGATGACGCTAGGGTCCAAATGATGACGCTCGGGTCCAAAAGGGTGGATGCTACTATCC
Organism: Aedes koreicus; assembly: GCA_024533555.2. Taxonomy (NCBI): domain Eukaryota; kingdom Metazoa; phylum Arthropoda; class Insecta; order Diptera; family Culicidae; genus Aedes; species Aedes koreicus. Next base: position 237,683 of record JAHHFK020004787.1, on the reverse strand, counting down.
GGCTGGTGAATGCTACGATCCGGCTGGTGGACGCGGCCGCCGCTCGAAAACGAATGTTTTCCAATAAGACTCGGCAGTAGCTTGCTGTTGGTTGTGCGGGCAGGATGGAACGTACTTGATGGTGCTGGTTTTGACGCAGCGGTCCGATTGATGCTTGAAAAGTGAATGACGCTTGGGTCCAAATGATGACGCTAGGGTCCAAATGATGACGCTCGGGTCCAAAAGGGTGGATACTACTATCCGGCCGGTAAATGCTACGATCCGGCTGGTGGACGCTACGGTCCGGTGGGTGAACGCTGTGGTTCTATCGAATGGAAGCTTCGATCTAATGGGTGGACGTGACAGTCCGGCAGGCGGACGCTACGGTCCGGCAGGTGGACGGTACGGTCCGGCAAGTGGATGCGACGATCTGGCAGATGGACACTACGGTCCGGCAGGGAGACGTACGGTCCAAACGGATGGACGCTCAGGTCCAAAGCGAGTGATGTTGGTGGCGGCCCGATCATCCACGTTGTCCAATCGCAGCATGCCAGCTCGGTGGGTACCTTTTAAAAACGATAAAACACCACTAAACTACCTGGGGCGATGTGTCCCTTTTATAGGGGACACGAAGTACGGATAGTGCCGTGCGCACCGCATCATTACAATGGTGCATGGATAGATACGGCGCGCCGACAGTGATGTTCCACGTTTCCCACTTTAGCTACAATAATAGTACCCGGCTGTTTGCTTGTACAAACAATACACGCTCCTGGGGGGATGCGTGTTTGGTGCTATTCGACCAACAGCAAGCACGCTGTATGCTGTTTGAGATCGAACACATCCAAAACTGTACAATAGGTGCATTATTTAAACTTTATTTTTATTTTGCTGAAAATATCTTTATTGAGTAGTTTTGGATTTTTCTTACATCATACAACAAACCGCTTTTAATTAGAATTTCATTTGATTTTTCTAGAAGCATTTTAAAATTTGCGTCCTATGGGAGCTGTCAGATTTATCATCACTCGGTGTCTTCTTCTTTTTTCAACCTGGATTCGTCCATCGAGCAGCCCATCTGAATCATGCATGCACGCAAAGTGAGAACTAATCGAAATAAGTGTTGCATGTTCCTCTTGACGTGACTCTTATAGCCTTCCCTGATAAAAAATTACCTTAAACGAACGATATCACAAATCCTCCAACCATTTTTTTAATGGTTTGGATGATACCCCAAATAGGTCGTTCAGAAAAATAATCATACGAAATTTATTAGGATTTATAGGGATTCTAGTTTCGTCGTGTGTTTCCCGGTGTAAGTAGCTGCGGTGTAAGATATGTACACCGTCCAAGAAACAACAAAAGGAAGTGAAACACTTTCTCCTCGAGAGCGTTATGTGTAGCTCGCTTTGATATCGTCATCTGTCAAATCGTCATTACAAAGCATTTTGCTAGTGGAACAAAATTCCTAAAAAGTTCTTTTTCTCAATTAATTTTGTTAAATATTGTTGGAAACCTACTCGGAATATTTAACTAGCAAAAATGGTTCTGGAAAGTACAATGATGTGCTTCGACAACAGCGATTATCAGCGGAATGGTGATTATTTTCCGACAAGACTGAACGCACAAAAGGATGGCGTGAACTTGGTATGCTTGTCGAAGGTTCGCTCGAATCCGGAAAACAACGTCGGTCTGATGACACTTTCCAATACAACCGAAGTGCTGGCTACGTTGACCAGTGATGTTGGTAGAATACTATCGAAGCTGCACTTGGTAAATCCAGCTGGCAATATCAACTTGCTGACTGGACTGAGAATTGCTCATCTGGTCCTGAAGCACCGCCAAGGTTTGTAGAGTGAAAACATATTGATGGGTCACATTGTAACACTATGTTTTAATAGGAAAGAATCACAAGATGCGTATTGTTGTTTTCGTGGGATCACCAGTTAACCACGATGAAGCCGATCTGGTCAAGTTGGCTAAGAAGCTGAAAAAAGAAAAAGTTAACGTGGATATCGTCAGTTTCGGGGATCACCAGATGAACAATGACATATTTAATTCATTTATCAACGTCCTGAACGGAAAGGATGGCACAGGATCGCACTTGGTTAGCGTGCCACGCGGATCGGCTTTGTCGGAAGCACTTATTTCGTCCCCCATCATCCAAGGCGAGGATGGAACAGGTGGAGCAGGTCTGGGAGGGGCTGGGTTTGAATTCGGTGTCGATCCAAATGAAGATCCTGAATTGGCTCTTGCCTTGCGTGTTTCAATGGAAGAGCAACGCCAACGCCAGGAAGAAGAGCAACGTCGTGCACAAGGAAACACTGATGCCGGCGCTCAAGAAGGAACGTCTTCCGGGGTTACTGCAGTAGTAAGTCAGCCAAATTCGGAGGAAGCTTTGCTTGAGCGTGCACTTGCTCTATCTACTGACGATACAATGCCAGACTTTGCTAACATGACCGAGGAGGAGCAGATTGCGTTTGCCATGCAAATGTCGATGCAGGATGCACAACAGGAGACTCCAATTTCCCAGCCAGCTAAACGTCAAAAGAAAGATGAAACTCCGATGGAAGTTGATGAAGATATCAATGAGGTTATAACCGACCCTGAATTTTTGCAGAGTGTACTGGAGAATTTACCGGGCGTAGATCCACATTCAGAGGCCATTCGCGATGCTGTTGGTTCGCTGAATAAGGACAAGAAGCAGTCTGATAAAGATGGGGAGAACAAGAAGTAGGATTGTAGTGGTAATATTTTCTGCCCCCCATATTTTTTGCTTAAGATATTAATTACAATTTCAGCTGAATAAATGTATCGACATTATTGATGGTTTTTATTAGGTTTTATTGAGAACTTCATATTCTGTCGTTATACGCATAATTGTCCTATGTTCTATGGGGTTCCCTATATACATGGGACAGTTATTCTTATAACGGCAGTATTCCACCTAAGTGTTGTAAGTTAAGTTAAGGAAAATGATTCTCAGATAGTTTATTCGTAAAATGAGTTCTTATTCTAACGCATAACGTTGATGATGATAAGATTAGTTTAGAGGTATGTTCATCTTCGCGCTCTCGTGTCGAATGGCATTGATCAGATCATAGTTGATCAAGAAGATAAACCGCAAGTTTGAGATCTAAAATAAAAAAAAAGAATATTGTCAAGTTTAAAACCCAACCACTAAGTAAACACAATTTCTTACCTCAATAACGCAATTGTTGTTCAACCTTGTTTTATTGCCATACATCAGAGGGGTTCCATCAATATAGAGGGACCGTTTTCCTTCGTTTGTAATAAAGAAATCTCCATTGCTTCTTAGTTTGATAGTACCTTGTTTCCTAGACACTTTTAAAGCTGGTCCTTCCAGCGAGAAATCAACATCCACCACTGCATCTTTCGTGGAACGTCCAAAAATTATTTCCCGTGAACGCATTAGAAAACGCACCAACCTTCCTCGTATAACCGCCAATGTTTGGTTATCAAAATCCGGTGAAAATCCAATGCCAGTCAAAGAATCTACTAGAACATTCCAACGAGACAGTTCATTTTCCAAGCTTCGGATTTCTTTTTTGCTCTTGCGGTCAGCGAGTGCTAGTTCAATTTCCAAAGTGTCATCTTTGTGATCCATTAACTCTGAATCATTTATCAGATCTTCAGCATCTGAAAACGATAGAATGTTGTCACTTTTTGGCAGAGATTGCACCGATTGATCCGGTAGCAGAGAGTACTGCTTCATCAATTGCCAATGAGCGTAAAGCGATTTTGCTGTCCGTGCTTGGTAGAAAACGGTAGAATTTTTGTCAAGTAATTCTTGGAAGGTGTCTGTCGTTGGATTTGCATTAGACTTAATTGTTCCAAGCAGTTCTTCTTCGTTAACGGAAAACAAAGCCTTACTTTGCACGCTTTCCACTACCTCTGGATGAAGATTTCGCATCGCTGTTACTGCTATTCTTGAGATCGGTTCTTCATACAATAGAGAATACCAACGGGCCTGCATTTCCTGAATGGTAAATTTGCACGAAAACTTGGTACCCCTATGGACCATTCGCAGATCGTTGGTCTGCAATATTCCCGTGATCAGAGCAAGGTCATCTATTGGTTTCCATCGACCTAAATCCTTTGTCGTCAAAGCCTGACCGCCACCCTTCTTTTTATTCTTTTTGCTGTTCTTTAAGCTTTTCTTCTTCTCGTTGACCGAGGCATTCGAGTTGAGCTGTTGAAACAAACTAGTAGCAGGATTAGGGACTACTGGCGGTGGGAGTTGCATCGGTTGTGGTGTTATAACTGTTGTTAGAGGTGTCTGATTAACTGGAATGGCGAGTGGTTGATCTATTTCAGTTGGTGACACGGAAACAGGGGGTACAATTTGCGGCGTTAAGATAGATACTCCTGGACTGCCAAACGGAAGTGACTGCGATAAGGTACGAGAACGGCCAACACCTTTGATTTGCGCCTGTGGAAACCCCAAACTGTACTCGACTATTTCATCGTCAAAACGCTTACGTTTGATCGATCGGGAAGAGCTACGATATAAAACAAAAAACAAAAATATAAATAAATTTAATTCTAGCTATTTTGTTTCCTAACACCAGACATAAAATTTACCTCCTTCGCTTCTGATCGCTACCAAGGTCCAGACTGGAATTACCAGAATAATCGAGATTATGTTCACTTTTGAAGCTAGCATTTAAATCCATGGTTACTACGATGTGAGTTATTTAAAAAACGGTATTGCTAAGCTTCGTTTGCATAGAGATGCAAAATGACGCCATTCGTTGCAATATTTTTTTTTCAGTTTGACACATTACCTAAATGTCAAATCTTCGAAGCGTGCGCCACACCTCCCCAAAAACAATACAAATAAACACAAATAAAAAACAAAAATATATTACGCTACATTCAAATACGACAAGTATAAAATAACAATACCCATTATGCTTTATTACCTTTTCTCTCCCTCCCCACCCACCACAAGAATAGGATGATTTATTCCATATCCTCCTCTTTCTTTTTCTCCCTCCTTCCAGCCCAAAGACCGACAAAGGAGCGTCCGGTTATCCCTCCCAAACACAAAAAATAACAAAAAAACCACAACCCATCTATTCGTTATTTATTACTTCCCCCCAACTCTTCAATTTTTCTTCCCCCAACATATATATAAAAAAAGGAAAAAAAACTTACCCCACAAAAGGCCAGTATCGACTTAAAAAGTAGAGGTTACGGAATTTTGTTCAATATTACCAAGCGGAATTTTGACAATTGCCCGAATAGAAAATTACCATTAGCTGTATGATCATTATTATACATTTTCCATTCATGTTGTAATCACCATTTTACGTATCATCCGTGTATAATGCTGGTGGAATGTAAGAAACCATTCAAACTTTAAACAACCATAAATAGCGTATTCTATACATGATAATGATTTCATGAATAAGAAATTAACAGTGCCATATAGTAAATCCCTTGCTCATTCATTGTATGATATAACGAAGGAAAGATATGAATTGTGGTCACAATAAACAAAAAAAACAGGAAACTGTTTTAACAATACGTAAATTTTAGTTTTATCACAAAATGTATGACTCATGTTAACATCAAGTCAACATCAACATCATCAATCAAGGGTGTGTTTTTAATCACTTGGATTGGGGGAAAAAAACGGGAAAAGTATTAGTTATTATTGTATCATGATTGTAGCAGTTATCATCATGATTGAAATTCTCATTTAATATTACTATACTGTAACGATATCTTTTATCTTTTTATATCGTATTTATTATTAAATTATGTTAACGTGTATCGTAAAACGGTTGAAAAAAATATGTTATGATATAACCAGAATTGAACGATACCACCTATAGTAAAACTGCAGAAAAAAATATTATTCACAAATTATTGACTGTATGATACACCGGAAATTTTGTTCGAGAAAAAGTAATTTTTTGTATGGTAACGATACTTAACAACCTATTAGTGTTATGGTAAGATCTTGATTTACCATAACATATATCGTCGATATGATACACTTTATCTTCAGTTTATAATTGTTGGAAGATAACTTGAATAATTATGAAACGATAAATGGTATAATACCTTTAAAATACTTGTTTATTCGGCATAAACCCCTTATTTTTTTTCTCTTTAAATTCTCCCCCCCCCCCCCCCCCTTTTTTTTTTTACCCTATTTTTCATAAGGTAAAGTTATGACACTCACATAGATTTCTTATAGCAAATAATCATAGTGCAATCTTGTGAATATCGAAAGTTTATTTCGCTGAGTGTAGGCAAGCTATTTGAAATTGGATTTTCGCAAACAACCGTGACCGAAATTGTTGTTCCGATGCAACATCGGCTTGTCGGTGGATCAACTAACAAAATATGTTTTTCTTATTTAGTTTCTTCCAGTGAAATGCAGGTGGCAGTCAATTGCTTTTTTATTCAAGTTGAGGATTTTGATGTCGGGTGCTGTTATGCGCGTTATGTGACGTTTATTTGTTTACAAGTTTAGTTTTTCATCAACTCATCGACGGAAAGTTCTTTAGTCGAAGTTGATTTTTCAAAGTGAAATTTATATGTTAGCTTGGTTTACTTCAAAGCAGCACTTCATACTCAATCAATCCAAGTAATAAGACAAAAACATGGCAGACGCATCGGAACATTTACTGGCTCTTAAAGGTAAGAACACAGATAGATTTTAATGCAAGTGATAGCCTTAATGTTTCATTCCAGTAATGCGACTCACCCGGCCAACTCTGGTTAGCTCGCAGATAGTCACCGCAGAGGCGAAGGATTTACCCCAGAACACTTTTGATAAAATTCTTAAATCGACTGCTACAACTGTGCAAGATTGTGAAACGTTGGCCGCTGGTCAATTTATGCTACTACCGCAAAGCTTTGTTAACATTTATCTGGGTGAAACGTTCTCCAGTTATGTGTGCGTCCACAACTGTCGCGCCCATCCTGTTAGCAACGTTTCGGTCAAGGCAGATTTGCAGTCTAACAACACCCGAATCAGTTTACCCATCCACGCTGACAAACAAGGTCCAGTGATGCTGCATCCGGATGAAACACTGGATGACGTGATCCACCATGAAGTGAAGGAAATTGGAACGCATATGTAAGAGATGATTACTATTCAGATTGAGCGTTGTGAATTTTTTAACTTGTCGGGTTTCAGTTTGGTGTGTGAGGTATCGTACATGACGCCTGCTGGACTGGAAGCTTCGTTCCGAAAGTTTTTCAAATTCGAAGTTGTTAAACCTTTGGATGTGAAGACAAAGTTCTACAATGCTGAAACTGATGAGGTTTACTTGGAAGCTCAAATACAGAATATCACTGTTGGACCTATCTGTCTGGAGAAGGTTGAGCTTGAAAGCTCCGAAAACTATACGATAGTTTCGTTGAATAGTTTACCTTCAGGAGAATCGGTTTTCTCGCAGAGAACTATGTTGCAACCGCAAAATAGTTGTCAATTTTTATATTGCATCAAACCATTGCCGGTAATTTTGAACGATCCCATGGCGCTGAAGGCAGCCAACAATATCGGTAAGTTGGATATCGTATGGAGATCCAATTTGGGAGAACGTGGCCGACTGCAAACCAGTCAACTGCAAAGAAGTGTAAGTTCTGTTTCGATGTTTAATATGCATACAGCCGTCATCATTTTCCACAGGAGCGTACTTAATCCTCAGTGAAATTCAGAAACAGATTTTGCGTTCAAAATCAAATTACTGTTTAAGAAAATATGTTCACGGTAGTCTGGACGGTGAGAAGAAAACAGGGCACACATTTTCAGTAGCGGTGTTTTCATTTTTAACAAAGACTGCTGATGAATTTTGATGAAGATGATGGCGACTGTTTGCACCTTAATGGAATGTACTTTAATCGAATTTTAATCTGTCACAGCCTATTGAATACGGTGATCTTCGTATGACAGTGATTGAAGCCAACAGTACTGTCAAGATAGGCAATGGTTTTGATTTTAGGTGCCGTGTAACGAATACGAGCGAACGATCGATGGATTTGCTGATGAATCTTAACACGAAAGCTAAAGTTGGATATGGTTACACGGGACAAACCGAGATAAGTTTAGGACATCTGGAACCAGGGAAACACAAAGAGTTTAATTTAACGGTTTGCCCGGTACGACTGGGTCTGATAACGGTTACGAATCTTCAGCTGACAGACGTTTGCATGAAACGGAAATACGAATTCGATGACTTTGTGCAAGTCTTCGTAGTAGATGAAGACTATAAAGAAGATGACTTTCAATTGGACAAATATGTTCGGTATAGCATTCCTCAAACCGTTTAGGGTGTTCTTTCAGAAACAAATTTTATTTATTCGAGAATAGAAATAGAAAGTTATTACAGCTATAAAAAAAAAGTAACTGAATAAAGAAACCTAGAATCAAATTTCAATGAGCTTTCCATTAACATCCATTATCCGTTATAGTCCGGGCCAAGCTGTTTATTTACCCATTCTCTGGATGGACCATTCCTGCTGGCAGAGAGGACAGCGATTGTTCTGTTTGATCCACAGCGACATGCAGCAGTGATGGAATGAATGATTGCATTCACCCCAAACTACGACACAGTCCTGACGTCCAAGTGTATCCTTTTTGCTCTCGGCTTGGCAGCGAAGACAGGCATCTATTGGAAGGAAAGAAAAATGAAAGATGATTAGAATTGAAATAATCGATCTGTCCAGGTCAAATTATCATATTATCTTTGGAACAGAAGTAAAACCCTTACATCAAAAAAATATTGATGATTATTAATAATTAACCGTTTGTGAATATTATCCTTAAAATTCATGAAGAATCTTATCCAGCAACAAAGGAAAACAACTTGTTAATGGATGTTTTTGTTATGAATGTTTCATCAGGCTGATAAATAGCTATTATTATTATTATACTCTTTATCTTATTTAATAACGAAAGTTTGAGCCACGTATAGATTGGTTTCTTCTTGAAATATTGTTCTTCGCTCTTTTATGGGATGATGTTTAAAAAAACAGTTATCTTCATACGAAATCCATGACCGTAACTTGTTTTGATTTGCGTCCTCCCAAACAAACTATTTTTGTCAATAGAAATCTGAATAAGCTATATTTTAGCTGAAGAAGCCAATTTTTGGTCGAACAAGCGCTAATTCAACATGCAATGTTTGTTGGGTCTGCTTCAAGTCATTTGGTTCAATATCATCACCTGTAAATTTCACCTGCCACTATTTTGCAGCTGGAACGTCAAGAACATTTGAAAGACATTTTCAGTATATAGTAATCAGAACAAAACAGAAAATCAATTTCCAGTCACTGTTTGTAATAAAAAGCATCATGTGGAAAACATTGACGTCATAGTTAACCGGCATAATAATCCACACGGTGGCGCCTGTCTGTTTGATAAATAATCGTCCAGACAATCAGTCGGCGCTTTACACTGCCCTGACTACCACAGACTTCTAATAGAAAGTGGAGGTGTGGAGTTCCGTGCAAGCACACTAACCCAAAGTAGAAACGTGGGAAAATCATGAAACGCACATCTACTACCGCTAAGGGGCCATTCAGAAACCATGTGGTATATTTTCCTTAAATTTCAACCACTCCCGCCTTGGCGTTCGTCATGGTTATTTGCTCAACCCTTCCATTCCCCCCAATGACCACTCGTTTTTTTTATTCCTCAGAAGAACATACGGACGTCTGATAATCAGGCCATTTTACTAAAAAATAGTTACCAAAATGATTGTTGATGGATGCAATTTTTTCTTACTTAATTTTAACTTCAAATAAACTCAGCAATTGAATAAATTGATAGAATTGATTGTATTGTATTTATTAAGTCCCTTTATGCTTGAATGGATCTGAAACTAAGTTTAAAAGTCATTAGAAGAAGTTACTGAACACTTCTCTGCTGAAATAACTTTATAACATTGTTTGTTTTGTTTAGCTTGTGCATTTATAATCAAACTAGTTAGCTAAGCACATCAGTGCCCATGGAATTTAAACTGTCAACACTTCACCGTTCATTTTGCAAGCGATACAAAGATCAACTTACTATAGAAACAGGAGAGTTAAACCGGTCAAACCCGAAAGTGACTAAAAAAAGCCGTTGCGAGTGAATATTGATGAAGAAAATAATACCGAGTTACACAGTAAGGACCTCAATAACCAAGAAACCGTGAATGCCCACGCATTCCAACTTCCAACTAGAATGTGTGTGATAAATAAAGCTGGTAAAACTAACTGTATGCTTTTGGCCATTTATGTAAACAAGTGAAGCATCAAAAACGTCAAAACATTGAAATTACTGTCAAAGGTTGAAATTCACAAGTGGCAGGAAGGAAATTTAACAAGTTTACAAGCATTTGAATGATTTGTAATTTTGGTTTGCAACGTTCTCTTGCCAACAAAAATGCTAGTTTAAAAAAAAAATTATTCCCGCAACTATTTACAAACAAATAAACACGGGCGACTTCGGCGTTTTGATTGACAGCCATACCTTTCACGCCAAAGAATCGAAATCTCACCCCGGGTAAGTTAGGGAAACTTGTTTAAGTTTTTGAACTTATGTTGTTGCAATGAACGGTCATAGATATTTATTTTTTATCACCCCGATTTATAAGTAGAACGTGTGTTCTTTCAGTCGCAGCATTTGCATACTAAAAGGCGCAATATTATTGGGGTTGCGATTGAAATAACGGAGCTTCAGTTAGAGAAAAATGCCAAAACTCCGTTTAACAAATGCTGGGTAACTATTTCCATATTAAGCTTATGTTGCTGTATTCGTAATACGCCGAACACGAGATTGGAAAGTAAACAGATTGGTTTCTTTTCATATTTATGTTTGCTTACGTTCAATAACAAAACATATGAGCCAATAATGAAATTTCCTAAATGAAAAAGAAAATCAACTGGTTTCCTCCCCCCTCCAACTACGTGGTGCATCGTGGTCATTTCTCCAACCCCCCCACTAATTCCATCTTATATGACCACGTGGTATCTGGATGGCCCCTAAACGAATTGCCACGGTTTCACGTAACATTGCCGGCACATTGAGAAATAGTAATAGATTCGTACCGGCCCAACTTGTTGAAGGAGAGTCTGAAGGTCAATTTCGTCATGTAGAACTGACTTATTTTCTGCAAGAAACGAACAATATCCCCATGTGAAACAGGAAATAGTGTGATTGGGAAGTGACTCAGCTTCTCCCTTATGTGTTCGGCTCACCCCCACAAGTGATATTCGGGAGTATTTTTGACCGCTTACGCTCTCAATGTCATTGGCGAACCATCACACACACCCGACGACGACGCAATCGATGAATGTCGCGTGTCCACAGTATACTGGGAAATCGAGTTCTTTATTGCCGGTCGGTGCCGGGTGTTCTTAGAACTTCAATACCAAAATGATAGAATGGGGGCTCGGCACTTTCGCTACCCTCTGTTTATATTTTGTAATTGACGTCAGCAGTGGCCCTAATTGATGCCAATAAAGAAACGTTGACTGTATGACGCTAATGATTCGTTCTCCCCCGCTCGTTGACCCTTTCAATTTAGGTTGGATGTATAGAAACGGGTGATCTTTGATCGAGCGGAGATTTGTTCATTGTGATACGACGTGCGCGCGCCATGGACGTCAATTGAGAGTCTAAAATGGTGGCGCCAACCTCGTGAACGGAAATTTGGTACACTTGAGTGGCGGTCTCGAACTGTACATAGTTCGGATTATACAACAATATAAATATTTTGAAAGGAGAATACTTTGTTTAATCAACATGAGGTTTTAAGAACGCAGATTTACTACCTACTGAGAAAAATATGAAGAGGACGTTATTGAGAGTTCCATCAGAATACGATAGTGTGACAATCGAAAAGATATTTCGACATTTGAGCACATGGCAAATTTGATCCAAATTTCGCACTTTATTAAACGTATTTTTTCGAAGTAACAAAACATGATTTGATAATATGAATAGTATACATAGATGATTTACGTTGGATCTCTTCAGCTGATTTTTACAATACGTATAAATTTGTAGAAAAAGATTATCTTCACCGAATGATGACTTCCCCAGATATTATGGACGCATCCAGTTTTCAGTAAAAATACTACACAAGTGTTGGAAATTGAATTTTTATTAGATATACTGTTAACAATAAGAGTAGCACATCAGGTTGGTGTTCTCAATATTCGCAATCTAGCGATTGTATGCTAGCTGGTGCACCGTCTTGCGAACGTTATTCGTAAGATTCAACACAGACTTCTTAGGGACAAGTTTTTTGATACTTTCTTCCAATCTTTTTCAAATTGATGAATGATATCTGCTGCCGAGACATGTTTCCTAAGATGTGCCTTCGTCAATGCCAAAAATTCTTCAATTGGTCGAATGTTCGGGCAATTCGGAGGGTTCATGTTCTTTGGAACGAATGAATCATTCTTGGTGGTATACCATTCGACCGTTGATTTCGTGTAATTTCAAGACGCAAGATCTGGCCAGAAGACAACCTGATCTTTGTGGCTTCAGAATCATGGGTAGAAGCCGTTCATATAAGCACTCTTCGATGTATATTTCACTGTTCATCGAAGCATTTGTCATGAAGGGTTGCGAAATCTTTCCACAGCCACAAATAGCTTGCCAGACCATAACTTTTCGACTTGAATGATGTTCAATACTTTCACTTCACGCACCGTATAATATTGTGGCCCGGCAAGGATTTGTAGTCGAATTTCACCGAAGTTTCTTCATCCATGGATACAAATTTCGAATTCCCAGCAAGCATCGTATCGTACAACTTTCGGACTCTGGGTCTGATCAATGCTTCTTATTTCGGACTCCGTTTCGGCTGCTTCTGCTTCTTAACACGATGAATATTGGACTTCAAAGTGCCAACATTGTTGGCCAAATCTCGCTCTGAAACCTCCTTGTGCTTGAATGCCTTCATTATACCCAAACGAAGGTTAGCTTAACCTTTTTTTCGAACCAATTTCGGTTTTCTCGTCAAACGTGTTATCTTCCCTGGACTTCCTGATTGCTGTTCGCACGGCTTTCTCACTTAGTCCTTCCATTTTTGCCAACTTTCTTAGTGACATTTCGGGTACTGTACAGCAGTTGTGCACAATATTTTGACGATGTTCCGCTGAAAGTCAACGCATTTTGTAACAAACTGTTGGAAACGATTAAACCGCTACACAAGTGCTGAGAGATAAAAGTAAACAACATGATGCACCCACAAGAATGCCAATTAATGCGAATTGGCAGCGGTTTCTCCATACTTTCTGGGCCAGTCTTTAGAGGAAATGTCGAAGCAGTCGAAGCGGCGATGGCCGAAGGAGCAAATTGCAAATACATGATGAAAAAAAAAAACGTCAGATGTGTGCACGAAGCTGAACATTTTTTCTTAAAAGGGTGGACTCTGATTAGATTGCCGAGAATAGGTAAATTCCTCTGTATTCTTTCACTAAGAAAATCTTCGATATTTCACCCGTTACAATAGGGAAAGTAAACGCTCCAATAGTGGCGGTATGTTAAAAGCATAGTGTTCCAATAATAACGCTTACAACGTACCACAACTATTGTAGTATTTACTCTATATTGATGCAATTTGTAGTATTTTGTTTAGCTGTTCATTCAGTAGACATTTTGGCATACAAATTTATAGTGGAATAAAAATTCATGTGTAATACCGTTTTCAGCGGTGTTCCATTTTTGGTCTAAAATGTAGTTCTTAATAAATACCACTAATAACGGATCAACCCCCTTTCATTCCCAACAAATAATTCCAAGCGATTAATAAACACCCATGTTAATTAATTGTGGACTTATAGCTTCCAGAGCTGAATACAAATATACCCGTTTTGTTTTTATGAATAACAGTTTTTGAAACAGAGCAAAAAGCTTTTAAATGGTTTCTTGCAGTTGGTTTAAAAACATGTTCCATAAGCTGTACTATACTTTTTATTACTCTACAGTTCAATCATCAGGGAACAGCTAAAAAAAAACATGGAATAAAAGCATGCAACTCCAAAATCGTTATCATTATATAACAGCTAGATTTAATTATTTAAAATCGTTTAAACAATCATCACTTGACGCATTGTTTAGCCATACAACGATATCAGGGGTGTTTATTGCGCTTCCAAAGAAGCCAAACTAAAACCTAAAAAGAATTTAATCAACATTAAATGGATGATTTGTAATAAAAGTAATTTACGCTTAAGAACCGTGGTATAAGCTTCAGTTACACATTAATTCGGCAATTGTGCAACGGTATGCAAAGCTATCGGTTTTCAATATGTTATGGAACGTTTGTGGAGCAATTATAAAACTCTATGCACTCATACCCAAAGTTAAGTGTATGTGACTGTTAACTAACGATTGTTAAACAATGTCATGCAAATTAGAGACTGGACATTTAAATACGTCTTTTGATTTTTCCAAATGCATAACACTAATGATGGAGAAGATGGAGAATAAGGCAGCCTTCAATTCAGGATCACGAGTTCCAGTCTGGGATCGACCAAAGTCAAATTTGGGTACTGTATTGAAAAAGTTCTTTCAAACATATGAAGAAACATAAATACCACAAATAATAAATTACCTATACACTGAACATTTATTCTCGTAAAAAGGCTTTCACTCGTTTCGTAAACGTGGATTTTGTACATAGAACAAATGTCTTGTACATTGTATGAAACATTCATATTGTTTTTTATCTGGTGAAATGCTATCATTACACCATTTTGTACAATGCACGAAATGAATTTCGCGAAGATCAGCGGATCGCGGCTTTTCTTTTATCGTACTCATGCATGATGATTTTGCTGCTGGAATAGGCGGGAATAATTTATTAATCCCAAAGTAAAATTAAAACACTGTCGAGAGTCATAACTTTATACTCATTAATCAAGTTACTTCTCACGATTTACCATGGCCTAGTGAGATCAACCCCGGATTCAGTTACAGTTCTTCCTAAAAATACAGGATCGAATCCTATATAAGAAACATTAAAAAACGCTGGACAACTATACGTGTTTCGCTCTTCTTTTTTTTAATTCGTAACCAAATATTCGTAGCTCTTTGTATTGTTTTCGTACAATGCACGAATGTTCTTTCCATGTCATGCTTTGTGCTTTTGACAGTTGTGCGTGTGCCATTAATAACGACGGCATGTTCATAAAAACTACAAACCAGTTTCGTTGCAGAAAACAACGAATAGATTCGTTAGTTCAATTTCGTAATATAAACTAAAATTTATTTTTAGTGTACTAACGACCGCTAAGAATAAATAATAAAAGCAAAAATAACGTCCTTTCAAAGTTTACTCAATACATTTTGGTGTCATTAACAACGTTGGATAAAGTTCTTGAATAAACTCTTTTGTGAACCATTGTTAAACCATTAATTGTTAAGTAAAACAAAAAGTCACATGAACAGTAATGACTATAGTACATTTTATCGTATTATTATTATAACGTATTATAATTATGCTCTCTAAAAGTTAATTTCATTATAGCTAAATATTGGTTTTGTTTAAGAGATAAGTTATAGCTCTACAATGGTTGGTACATAATTTGTAAGACTATTTCATTTGTGTAGTGCTTCAAGATTTGAGTTGAAGCTTTACAATGGTTATACCAATTTTTAAATAATGTTGATGTGTAATAAATACAAATGAGATTTGTTGAATGAACATTTTAATTCAAATGTTATTAAGCAGCGGATGTTGAATAGATTTTCCAATTCTGAGTAAATAAAGGTTGTACAGCAGTTTTGATTTAAAATAAGATACGGTTGATTCCGTTGTTGTTGTTGTTGTTGTTGTAAAGGCTCAACAGTGAGTTTGAAGAAATACTATTGTGTGTGTGTACACTCTAACACCCATTGGCCGGCAATGGTATTATGGAAGAAATCTGTTAGTCAAATGACCATTGGAAGCAGCTTTAATCCAGGAGCTAGAAAGTGATAGCTCTACTGAAGATCTAGCAACCCATTTCAGAATGTCTGGAGAGTCACGCCCATTCCGAGGTTACTTTTACTTACAATTAGCCCCGCATGTAAACATTACCGATATCATTTGGATAAGGGCACTGCTACACACTTCCAGATTTGGAAATGTAAAATTTCCAAACCAGGCACGTATTTAGCATTATTTGAAAATAGGATGATTGTTGTATAATTATAATCAGATAGATCTCACCCATGGCAAAAAAAATCGACGTTGATTCGTAATTAATTTCGTGCACTCGCGTCACAATAAGCGCAAAAATTAACGTTGCTAAACCGCCCGTTAGATATGCAACCTGCATAACAAAACTCTGTACACCACGTGGTGAATGCATCTGAAATTATTTGCCAGCCTTTCACGCGCGTTGTCTTCGTTTGTTGCTTCTGACCAGCAAATGGCCGTTCTCTGCATTGCTCTGGTCTTCCTTATTTTCACTCCATACTTTGCCAATAATCCAAATCCCCGCTATGAGGCGACTCTATATCGAACTTCCACCTCTAATAAACAAAACTAATGTTTATTTGTTTATTAGAAGTATACATCAACAGACCAAGTTTAGGTCCTAATGATGTTAAATAGGAAAAAATTACAATAAGAAACGAGTACATAACCTCTTAAGTGGAGTCAAGACACAAACATAAATAAGTAAAATTAAAATAATTAAAGCTATACACTATCTTAACTACGTGCGTCAATTGATCTAAAAACGGTAGAAAATCTCCGACGAAGTGCGTTCCGCGTCAGATGGAAATCGAAAATGGACGCCACCCTATTGAAGGTTCGCTGCAACCCGTGAATAGCGCTATTCAACCCATAGTTGGTGCGGCGAAAAGGAAGCCTGAGCATGGAGTTGTGACGCATTGGCCTTGGCTGTACGTTGATGCTAATCTGTTGAAGGATCCTTCCGCAGTCGATTCTTCCTTGTAGCACATCTGCAACAGTTAAAGCTCTACAGACATCTCTACGGACCCGCAGAGGCTCCATGTCAACCAACTGACACCGACTTTCGTAGCTAGGAAGACGAAAAGGGTCGCTCCAAGGAAGTCTACGAAGTGCGAACCGAAGAAAACGGCGTTGAATAGATTCGATTCGCTCGGCGCCATTATCATAGCATGGACTCCAGACCGCTGAACAGTACTCCAGTGTCGAACGAACGAGAGAATAATAGAGCGATTTTAGGCAGTGAATGTCGCTGAAGTTCTTCGCAACCTTGAATATAAAACCGAGTGTCCTTGAAGCTTTGTCAACAACATACGATAAATGTTGCGTGTACGTCAGTTTCGAATCCAGCTGAACACCTAGGTCTTTAACGCACTGCGTTCGTTCGATGGTCGTTCCGAGAAGATGGTAGTTGAACAGAATTGGTTGTTTCTGACGTGAGAAGGTTATCACTGAGCACTTGGCAGGGTTGACCACCAACCGATTTAGAGTACACCAATCAGCAAAGGCATCAACCTGCGCTTGGAGTAAAAGACAGTTGGCGGTTGAACAGATTCGCATAAAGATTTTCAGGTCATCAGCAAACGACAGGCGGGGCCCTCCGATAACATAGTGTACGTCGTTGAAGTATAAAAGAAATATCAACGGTCCCAGATGGCTACCCTGCGGTATCCCGGACGTGGCGCAGAAACTCCTTGAACGAAGGTCACCCAAGGCAACTGTCAATTGACGCCCTGTGAGATATGATCGAAACCATCTTAAAAGATTACCACCAACTCCTAGTCTGTCAAGTTTAGCGATCGCGATATCATGATTCAACTTGTCGAAAGCTGCCGTTAAATCTGTGTAGATCACGTCCGTTTGGCATCGAGCGATCATACCATCAGTGATGTACGACGTAAGGCACAATAGGTTTGTAGTTGTGGAACGCCCTGGTGAAAATCCGTGCTGGTCGTCACTTAACAACTGCTTGCAATGTGTAAAAAGTGAGTTCTTAACGACCAGTTCAAAAAGCTTCGATACAGCGCTTAACGATGTGATTCCTCGGTAGTTGTTCACGTCCCGCTTGCTTCCTTTTTTATATACCGGAAACATGTCCGCCATTTTCCAGCAATAAGGAAATGTACCGCTAGAGAGGGACATCTGGAATATCTGATGAAGTGGATACAGAAGACAAGCCATGTTCTGTTTCAGAAAAACCGACGGAACCCCATCGGGTCCGGGCTTAAGCGATGTTTTAAGGTGTAATGCCGCGTTCGAGATTGATTCTGAATCCACATCAACTAGGCTGAGTGTTTGATTTGCCAAGGGAACATTGTCGGCGGCAGCGTGAACAGAATGACTGGTTAGTCTCTCGTCTTCATAAACACTGGCAAATTTTACCGAGAACAGATCGCAAATTTCCTGTTGAGTGCCAGCAGTCTCGCCATTATAGAACATGGATGAAGGTAAGCCCACTTCCTTACGTTGTTGATTAACATAGCTCCAAAAAGATTTCGGATGAGATTTGAGACGCCGTTGAACCCCACTCAGATAACGTTGAAAATGCGCACGACTGATCCGTTTATATTCGTAGTTGAGCCTGCTATAGTGGCGTTTAAGCGACATGGTGCGGTGTTTCGTGAATCTTTTAAGAGCCGCTCTTTTAATCCGTTTTAGCGAGCGAAGAGCGTTCGTCATCCAAGGGACCCGAGAGTCAGTCTGAACAATCTTTTTTGGGACGTGTCTGTCAATGACATAAGCCAAGACGTGGGAAAAAGTTTGAGCAGCGATGTTAACGTCGGTCGAATCAAGAATGCTCTGCCAATCCAAACTAGATAAAACATCACCAATACTGCGATAGTCGGCTCTACGGAAGTCATATGACACAGTAGCAGGAGTGTCGACGAAGTCTCGAGCTACAACGTCCTCGACAGCAACTATTAGAGAAGGATGGTGAGGGACATCCTTAACTAGAGGCACGGGAGCTGTAGAGATGACGGGAGCAATATCTCGGCCACTCACGAAGCAGAGATCTAGAGAGCGATTATTCTCATTCACCACGTTATTAACTTGGGATAAAGTTGCGGTACTGTAGCTGTCCAGAAGCTGAATAGCCCCTGCGTGGAAAGAGGAACGTTCATGGTCGGGACGGAGGAAGCCGCTGTGAGTTGGAGTCCATGCAATGCCCGCTAGGTTGAAGTCTCCCAAAATAATAATTTCATCATGGAGGGCAACCGTATTCGAAATAGCAGAAACAGATCGGCAGTGCGCATCAATTAGGTCTAAATCTCGAGTTAGATCTGGAGGAATGTACACCGCACAAAGGAATAGCATACGGCCTCCAAGCTGAATTGCTACCCAAACTTGTTCTACGGTGATCCAGGAATCGTCTTCAACTGCACTTGCTTTCAACCTGACACTAACTGCAACGAGAACACCACCGCCAGTCATTTTCCTACTGTTGTTTATGTTCCGATCACAGCGGAAAACTTCGTAACCATCTCCAAAAACATAACTAGAAACAGTCCGAGAATCTAGCCATGTCTCGGTTAAGACTATAATGTCGTAGCAATGATCCATGAACGCTAACCGATAATCATCAATAAGGCCGTTCATTCCGCCAACATTCTGGTAATAAATTAAAAGGTCCGAATTCCGACGTTCGAGGTTTGTAGCACTGGGAAAGGAAATACCATCAGAGCGGGAAGTGTCCGTTTTTTGACCATACTTGCCGTTACTTGGAATCTGGAAGACCCCGTTTCCCAACTCAACCGCAGGGCCGGGACGGCTGCTGGTCGCTGGCAGGTAGGGCTCGACTGCGTTGAGCGGAATAGGGGCTTCCTCAAGACTAGCGGCATTTGTGCGTCCCGGTATCCTGCTTGCAAACGTTGATCGAAGCTGGCTAGAAGATGAACTGGAAACGACGAACGAATCAGGCAACGAATTGTTCGAATTCACAGAGTACTTGCCTGTAGTAGAAGTTCGGAAGCACCCATCACCCAACTCAAACGCAGGGCCGGGACGGCTGTTGATCGCTGGCGGGAGAGGCTCGACTGCGATGAGAGGGATGGGGACTTCCTTAAGGCATGAGGCAAGTGTGCGTCCCGGTGTAGAACAAGGTCGGCGAAGGCTATTTCCATTAGTATGATCACTTCGATCAGAAGCAATAGAAATGTTGAAATTGGTGTTGGAGGGTTCGAAACAGTTGGAGGCAGGGCTGGAACACGGAAGCAGATCAGGCAAAGAATTGATACTAACAGAAGCATACTTGCCTGAAAGTGGTTGTTGGGAAACCCCTCTACCAATCCCGACCGCAGGACCAGAACGACTCTGAAGGCAGGAAACAACGTCATTTTGATCACAGCAAACGCCAAGCGCGACTGGGTCAGGTGGCTTAGGGTTTCCCATAGTGCGACAGGTAGTGCGTTCTGGTTTACGATGATCCAACAAACAATTAGATCTCAGCATGCTGGATCCAGTCCGGAGATCGGAGTGGTAAACTGGGACGAACCCAGAGGAGAGATTACGATGGACGGCGTATCCATACGAGGTAACCATGAGTTTTTTGGACCATTATCTACAAATTCACGGAACAGAATACCTCTCGGCCATGAATCCGAATTCAGTGCGACTTCGCGTAGTTTTGGGTCCATTCCGACTTTGTATGATATGAAGTTCATTCGGCTCGTGTCGAATCCTCTTTTCACTAGCGGAACAACCTTAACCGAATCTTCACTCTGCACGCTCGTTTTGACAAGTTTTGCGATAACATCCGGTTTCACACTAGGGTGAATGCGAGATAAGTACAGCCAGAACATCTCGACAGGCTCAGGAACGGTAAGCACTGTGGAATCAGTAACCGCTTTAGTACCACCAATAAGAGGTCTACTGCTTGATAAGCCGTCTTCACGACGCCGTTTTAAAGGTGGTTGACGAGAGTGATTTCCAGGATCCATAATTGCCGGAGTAGATGGCCCGATTTTTTTTGAAAGCTGGGCAATAAGCTCACCTTGCTTTGCCATTTCGTTTTTAATTTCGGCATTCGCGATCTCCTGTTTCTCAGTAATAGATTTGATCACACTACCGAAAGACGAGATGGCTGATTTAAACCTTGCACATTTTACCAATTTAACGCACTCATCGCACATCCAAAACAAGTTCTGGCTTGAATTGATTACGTTCACGAAGGCTTTGTTCAGTTTTATACTTGAGCATTTCAGATGAATCATCCGGTCACAAAAGGCCATACAAGAAACGAACTCGTCGTCACCTTTGACAGGTTTAGCGCACTTGTCACAAGCTGAACTCATGATAAATTTAATATCAAGATTTTCACTGTGAACTTAACTTCTCACTGATGACTTTTTTTCTCCGTGTAGCCTAGCCGCTGGAGAAATTATTCACTTAATTTTTTTTTCTCTGTGTAGATCTTCAGCGTGTATGCGATGGAGGTGGATTCTGCAATATGCTTAATTCCAATTGTGCTAGTGTGCAACAATAACAACACCGTAGTCTGAATAATTGATCGATATTTCACTATTTTCACAACGCAAAATATGCACAAAAACAGGATTTTCACTGTGAACTTCACTACCAACAGATAAACGGAGTGCTTATTAGACGGTACACCACAAAAAATTACGCAAAAAAGCAATTCGTACGCGAGAAATTATTCGATCGAGACAGTGCAAAATAAACAACTTTCGATTGAATTTAACACATACATTATTGGAATCTTATCAATACTTTTAAGGAAATTCTTAATTGGCAGCTAAAAAAACACTAAACACACTTTCGGCAAAAACGCATTTGAAGATGAATTACGGTTTATAACTTAACGGGTGCAATTAACACATTTTTTTTCAATGGCGTATTCTCAGATATACTCAGATTGAAATTAAAGAAGAAAAAAAATGCATTTTTTTTAAACCACGAGAATAGAGGACCCCCTTTAAGGGCTTACGTTGAAGCATTCTCGACGGCATCCATTACCTCAAAATTTAGAATTGATATAACTCAGAATCTGTACTAAATATTGGATATTTAATCACATCAGTTTGTATGCTTACTTACTGTGAGCAATCTGATGTACTTCGATTCGATGTTCATTCACTAAAAATCGAGATTTATCAATTTGAAATAGCGAGGTAAATTTGCGAGAGAGAGAAATAAAAGATAGGAAAAAATACACGGAGCAGCAATTTACTTTAATAATAAACTTTGTGTGTTTCACGAGGGAAATGTATTTTTACCACGATCATACTGCCGTGATTCGCATTTCAGTCCAATCTTTGCTTGTTTTCCTATTCATATGAGACTGATATGCGATTCACGGCAGATAAGGATTTGCATCAAGAGTCCTTAGCACACCTTACAATCTCCAACCATTAAGAAACGTGAAACATGGTCAATACTGGTGCGTTTCCCCTAGACCTATAGATCATTGCATGATGGCGTCATCACTACAGTTTTGACAATTCAGACAGAGCTTGTTTACGCGGACTTAGAATATTTTCGGTAAGATCGGTTTTAGATTTTGTGATCTAAGTTTATTACGATTAAAGTAAAACAGCCGGAAAACAGACACTAGTGTTTATTTTTACATAATTTCCTGAATCTAATCGTACAGATTTCGGAAAAAGGATATGAAAAATTTCGTTTGAGCGGTTCAAATTCTAACACCTTGTAAACAAGCTCCCTGAACTGTCAGAAAAGTGAGGTTAATACATTCTGTGCAATGAAAACAAGATCATCTGAAAAATAATGCAGGTAAACTTTTCCTGATGTTTGTTCCTCAATAAATAAATGGCAACCCTGAGGTGGAATGCTGAAAACGATTCGTCAAATCAGTCGCGTGTTTATTTCCACATCAGTCGTACTCGTACACACGATGACAGTGCTCAAGTAAGAAAAAAAGGTGTGTCATGCTTTGACACTTATCGCTGACTGTTGGCTGACGTCACAGGCACCAATTAGTGCGATAAAAAGTGATGTTATAATTTGCTGTGCTGGAACGGATGTTGCAATAAGGTAGTAGGGTGCAGTGCGAAAAGCTGACTAATCGCGAGAATCAAAAGCATATCTCCGGTGTTATCTTTCCAATCTGCATACGCTCCGGGGAGCGTAGACACGTTGAGCATCACCATCATGCATTAGTCCAACATGCGAAAATTGTACAACAGTCGTTTTTCGACAAGATACAGACTTTTCTTTAGACCTGAACTGACAAACGACAAAGCCATTGTTCAGACTTCTTCCGTAAATGTTTCGTTATATAAAGGCTATCCGTGTAAGCCACCGATTCTATCAGATAGGTGGTTTTTTCATCTTTGAAAGATCATGGTGGATAAATTAGGCGAGTTTTTAATATCGAGAAATTCGCGGAAGAAGCCATTGTTCTGAAAAATCCAAAAAGCTGTTTGAGTGACTAGACGTGAGACGAACCAGCTTGAGGCTGAAAATCTCGACAATCAAGAAATAATAAAAACAACAACATTACTTAGGGAACATTCGCAAGAACGTCACGAGGTGCCCGGCTTCCTCAATCGTCAGGTTTTATTTTGTATGGCCATAAACATTTTTATGGTATGAAGCGCGTTGACAGCTACTCCCAAAAGCTGAAATGGTGGCAAAAATGCGCCACGCAAATGTTGCAGACATGTCTTGACAAAGCCGCATGATTCGGAAAAGGTTATTTCGCCCATCTTGATCCACAAAGTATTTCATGCAGTAAACGAAGTCATGCAACTGTGTGCGAGCGACTGGCTGCATACAGGGACTGTTAATAAACCACGTAGCCTCAATTTTGAAAATCGTAGACTTTTCTCCATACATTTTTTTGAAATTTTGTATGGAGCGTAGACATTGGTCAGAACCAAAAAATTCTACGGGGTTTATGATAAGCCCCACAGAAACAATTTCATTTGATTTCATCGCTGTACCGCATAGTACCTTGATAGTCTGTAAGGTCTTAATTCAATTATCATCTACAAAGAGATCAATTATCCACAGAAAGCCGCAACACTAATGGCCACGGTTGGAATTCCGCGTCTAATGTTTTGTTTTACACTTATATGTGCCATCATCGGACTCCGATCTAACTCTCAGCAAGTTTGCCCTTCTTGATAGACAAAGCGTTTCATGAAACCCTTTAGCAGATGTTAATTTTTTGCTTGCAGTTTTATGGTATTTTTGGTGTTTCAATTCTCAGCGGCTATTCATAAACCACGTAGTCTACGCTCCATACAAAATTTCAAAAAACTGTTTGGAGAAAAGTCTATGGTTGGGTGGGGGGGTCTAGGATTTTTGTATATGGGTCTACGTGGTTTATGAACAGGCAAATAATTCAAAAACGATCTCGTGCAAACATATTGTAAGTTTGACGTAAAATCGAAAAAATTGTATTGTTCCCATTTATATTCATTCTTGCTTGCGTTTTAGGGTAAAATGGACACAATTTTTGAGAGACAGCCAGATTTGATCCTATCTATTTGTTTTAAATAATTCAAGATACTTTAAATTACATAAAAGTTCAAGTTTTGAAATTGCATTCAACGAAACTACACTCAAACTAAAGAAGCAAGATTGTTATGCAATTTCGCATGATTTTGTTTCATTGCTCGTTATGTATGGCAACTTGGCAAAAACAATTGGTTGTGGGCAAAAAGCAACGCATCAATTCGCTTTAAAAAATTCAATGTGTGCGTGAGTTTGTGCAGTATATTAGTTGTTGAGAGATTGGTGTCTAAAAGTTCAATGGCTCACAAAAAAAACGATCACGTTTTGTAACCGAAGCTCGAACCGTGGCCGCCAGCGTGACGGCTCTGGATAGCAACCATTCAGCCACTTTGAAATAAATGGAATAAATACCCTACAGTTGCTTCGGCACTCAGCGGTACAGAAATAAAGCAAATCGATGTTTTCCACCAAGCTGTGTGCAACCTGTCGCTCGCACATATTTGCATGGCTTCGTTGATTTCGTAAAACTCTTTCTTTCTCTTTCTTTTGAGCTATTATTTCATTCCTTCTATGTTTGCTTTTCGTACCATGCGATGTACAACACCAAGTTTATTAGATAGAAAAATATGATTGCGTTTCTAAAAAAGTGGCTACGGTCTTCAATTTGTCATTAGCTTCCATTGTGTTTCCTGAATGCTGGAAAGAGTCGTTTGTTTTCCCAATACACAAAAAGAGATTTTTTTTATTTTATTTTATTTAATTATTTAATTTCATTCATCTGACGATATTTGACAGTCTTAATGAATCTATATTCTAAAGGGTTGCCACGATGAAATTGCCACACTATGAAATTGCTCTAACTTTTTAACCGTTGGGTAGAATTTAATGAACATTTGGGTGGATTTAGTTCATAGTGCATTATTTACATCCTGCAAGTTTTAAAGTCCTGTGATCAAAACTCGCGGAAATGGAGTCGAAAGAACAGCTCGTGCGTGATAAAATCTTGCGCATTCATCACGAGAACAAGGATCTCTCGCAACATTCCATCGCTAAAACGTTGGGAATCGCGAATTCTACGGTGTCGCGAGTGATTAAGCGGTTCGAGGAACGGTTGACCACCGATCGGAAGCCCAGAAGTGAAGGAAAAAGTATTCCGTACAACACCAAAAATCACAACCGCGTAGTTGGGGCCTTCAACCGAAATCCGAACGCCTCCGTTCGGGATGTGGCTAAGAAGCTGCACCTAAACCGAAGTTTTGTCCAGAAGGCCAAAACTAAGGCTGGGCTTCGAACGTTCAAGGTACAAAAGGCCCCTAATCGCGACGAGAAGCATAAGAAGTCCGCCAAAACCCGTGCCAGGAAGTTGTACCTCAACATGCTGACGAAAGTTGAATGCTGCATCATGGACGACGAAACATATGTGAAGGCCGACTTCAAACAGATCCCCGGCAACCTGTTTTTCACGGCCAAGGATAAGTTCAGCGTTCCGGAGCATGTCCGCACTCAGAAGATGTCCAAATGTGCGAAGAAATTCCTGGTTTGGCAAGCCATCTGCACGTGCGGGAAGCGGAGTGCACCTTTCGTGACCCAGGACACGATGAACGGACAGGTGTACATAAAAGAGTGCCTCCAGAAGCGGCTGCTTCCTCTCCTGAAGGCCCACAACGTCCCAACAATCTTCTGGCCGGATTTGGCCTCATGCTACTACTCCAAGTACGTGCTGAAGTGGTATGCGGACAATAAGGTCAATTTCGTGCCGAAAATGTTCAACCCTCCCAACACTCCGGAGCTCCGCCCCATCGAGAAGTACTGGGCGATTATGAAGCAGCACCTTCTTAAACGACCTAAGGTAGTGAAGACAGTCGAGGAACTGAAGAAAGTATGGGTTTACATGCAAAAAACGGTTGATTCACAGGTTGTGCAGAATCTTATGGCCGGCGTTAAGGCCAAGGTGCGGGCATTTGCGTATGGACTGTAAATAAAATACGAGTAAAATGGTAAAATGAAGTTTAATAGTTATTTCTCAATCCCTGAAAATTTGATGGCAATCGGATGAAAACTCGAATTTTGCGAATCAATTTTGTGTGTGGCAATTTCATCGTGGACACCCTTTAGTTCTAAACACGTCAACACTTATATTAAAATCAAATTCAGGATACCGATGGTTAAATACGTTCATCATTGACCGAACTAGTTCAGATCATACAGGCTAGCGAAAAAAATCACGGTAACGAAGTGTGTACCCAGGTACGTTTACGTCCAACATAGCCAGGAGATTTGGAACGTCAAGTTCTAAAGCCAAAATTTTAAAGAGGAACATAGCTTTGACCGTTTTGATACCGTGCTCCAATGTCAGTGGGTCATTCCAAAGAAGGAAGCGTAAGGCGAATCTAATTAACTTCCGTTGTACAGCTTCAATTCGATCGACTTCTGCTATATGGTAAGGGTCCCACATGACAGATGACGTTTCCAAGATGGGTCGGACCAATGAAACATACAGCGATTTTAGCGTATACGGATCACGGAACTCTTTTGTAATTTTGCATACGAAACCTAGTTGACGACGTGCTTTCTTGATGATTTCCTCGTAGTGTGCCTTGAATGTAAGCTCCTTGTCCAATATGACTCCGAGATCCCGTACGGAATCCACCCAAGCAAGTGTTTCATCGCCGATAATATAGTTGTAAATGAGAGGTCGTTTTTTTTTCGTTGAAAACTAATTACCGAACATTTTGGGACATTGGGCATCATACTATTTGTACGACACTAGACACTAAGTCGATCAAGAAGATTTTGCATATCGATACAGTCCGAAACATTTTCAACAATCATGTATATTTTCATATCATCGGCATATAGTATGCAGAAATCTTCGCCAAGGTGCAAGGCGACATCATTGAAGAAAAGCGAGAATAGCAACGGACCCAAGTTGCTTCCCTGTGGGTCGTTAGAGCCGTTAGTGAACCAGTCAGAGACAGCAGAGCTAATTTTAACTGCCAGTTTTCTACCACACAGGTAAGATCTAAGCCATGCAACGAGCTGAGCGGAAACTCCAAGCTTTTCAAGTTTCGCTAATAGAATCACGTGACTAACTCGATCAAATGCTGCTTTCAAATCGGTGTAAACGGCATCAATCTGCATCCCACGTCCAGCGTTTTAAATACATAACGATGAAAATTCCACGAGATTAGTTGTTACGCTTCGTCCAGGAAAGAATCCATGCTGCTTAGGGCTGATGTTTTGTTTCACTCTAGGACACAGATAGTTAGAGACTTCTATTTCCAGTAATTTAGAACACGCGCATAAGGACGTAATCCCTCGGTAGTGTCTTACATTATGCTTCGCATATTTTTTATGTACTGGGAACACAAAAGAAGCCTTCCAGAGAGTTGGTATGCAAATCCGTCGCCAACTATCGTGGGTATTGCTGCACTAAGTAGGCTGGTACATTACTATTCACAGACTATTTCTCCTGAACAACACGGTTTTATGCCCAAGCGCTCAAAGGCGACCAACCTTACTGTATTTACATCGTTCGTCATCCGTGAAATGGAACGCGGTCATCAAGTAGACGCCGTATACACAGATCTCTCTGCAGCCTTCGATAAAATGAACCATCAGATTGCAATTTCCAAATACGACAGAATGGGGGTTCACGATCAATTGTTGAACTGGCTCTGCTCATACCTGGTAGAACTATGTATGTATGTGAAGATTTCAGATTATGCCTCGTCCAGTTTTTCAGTAACATCCGGCGTTCCGCAAGGCAGTCACCTTAAACCATTCCTTTTCCTGTTATATATGAACGACGTGAACTTGGTCCTCAGATGCCTGAAATTATCCTACGCGGACGACCTAAAGCTGTACTACGTCATAAAATGTCCAAAAGACGCCCATTTTCTTCAGCAGGAACTACAAGTGTTCGACTACTGGTGCCGGTTCATCAGAATGTCCTTAAATGTATCCAAATGCTCGTCTATCTCCTTTGGCCGAAAACGTGCGATGTATCTCCACCACTACATCCTTGGAGGAACGCGCTTGAAACGTGATATAAGTCAACGATCTGTGAGTTATGCTCAACTCCAAACTGTCATTCGAGACCCACATTTCCTATATTGTTTCTACAGCCTCATCGGAGCTAGGAATCATCTTCCGCTTCGCAAATAAAACTTCAAAGATGTTTATTGTCTGAAGGCACTATACTGCTCTTTGGTTCGTCCTGTGCTGTCGTTTGGTTCCCTTTCTACCAAAATGCAGTCCAGAGGATCAAAGCTGTTCAGCGAAGGTTTATACGCTTTACTTTGCGACATCTTCGTTGGCAAGACCCTCGCAGATTGCCAAGTTATGAAAGTCGGTGTAAGCTCATCAACCTGGAATTGTTGGAAGGGAGGCGTATGGTGGCCACAGTGTATTTCGTTGGTAACCTCCTTCAGGGAAACGTCGACTTTTCCACTTTACTATGTCCCTTAAACATCAATACTGGACGACGAAACCTCCATCCACAATTTTTCTTTATAAACTCAAGGACCAACTACGGCAAACACGAACAGCTATTATAGCGTGTTTAATTTTAATGTATTCCGTGAGGTTAATAAGCGTTGTTTCCAAAGATGCATGTGTTAATTGTTGTATGTAATTTAGTTTTATCTTATTGTCATTGGGATAAACTTTTTTATCTGTTTACGAATAAATAAATAAATAAATAAATAAATAAATAAATAAATAATAATGTTTTTAATATGGATTGGCCGATGGATCATATGTAGAAATTGTTAACGTGTTTTAAACTAGCTTGACTTAAATTTGTTCTGTGAAATTTTGCTTTTGAGTAACGCAAATGTAGCTTGAAATGAAATGCCTAAGGAAGTAATAGAAAAAAGATTGTATTCAGCGAGAAATCTAAATGATGAGCCAAGGTTGCACCCACAACTAGACCCAAGACGGTGCTTGGTCATCACATCCATATCCGTTGAAAGGTTCCGTCTTTAAATAGTTTTAATATCTTTTCGTCGTACAGAACACCAAAAGTCTTATTGAGCTTATCAAAGCAAAAGTATTACTAATTGTATACTGTTTCAAGCTCAATTACTCTATGAGTTGCAATTAAAAATGTAATCGACCCCTGCATATTTTTCTTAGTCAAGGGACATACCCAACAAACATCGGTGTTGAATTAGAGCTTGTTCAAGCAAATTTGGAGAAGCTATTCAGCTGTTTCTTCTAGAATAGCTGAATAGCTTCTCCAAATTTGTTTGAACAAGTTCTAATTCAACACCGATGTTTGTTGGGATATACCCTATCAATTTCAAAATGCCGTCTGATATACACGCGCTTGGTTTTTATTAAATCTTTGTCGCACAATGTACAGTTCATACTAACGCCCATATGGTTGGCATTAGAGTGCTAATAACCCCGCGGAATACTAAATGCTGGGTTGTTACGGGAATTTAGAAATAAAATTCGCGCCAAATCCTCACAAATGTTGATTTTTTTTTGTTCAATCGAAAATACAATTCTGAAGTGTGTATTTGATAAAAATGGCACACCGAAAATCTTCTGTTACTTTTGAACCGTATTAGAAAAAAAAACCTGAATCTCCTGAGCAAATCTTATGCATAGTGTGTTGGTTACATCTGTCAAGTCATAGTTATTCATACAGTAGTTCCAGTCATGTCGTCGAAATAAGGAATTGAAAAAAAAAATTGTGCACTTATAATCAAAATCCAGAACCTTGGAATTGCAAAAAAAGTGCCTCGTGTGATAAAAACCGTCAAGGAGCGCCTGAATGCTTGGAGGAAGGAAGGGAGTGGTCGTAAAAGTGGTCCAATGGACAGTAAAATGGCCAGGAAAGTGGTGCAACAGTGCAAGAACCGTGCAAACATTTCAATTCGAGAGGTCGCTAAAAAGTACAAGGTGTCAGTCGATTTTGTGCAGAAAACCATGAAGCGTGCTGGGTTACATGTTTACAAGGTGCGAAAAGCCCCAAACTGGAATTAAAAGCAAAACATCACTGCGAAAACCCGCGCCCGAAAACTTTACACGAAGTTGCTCACCAAATCGTGTTGCATCGAGACTTACGTCAAGGCCGACTTCCGTCAACTTCCTGGGCCAGAATATTTCGAAGCCAAGTCTAAGTTCGATGATCCGGAGGATGTTCGAAAGAAATAATCGAAATTTGTAATGAAGTTCCTGATCTGGCAGGCGATTCGCGGACGTGGTCAAATAAGCGCTCCCTCCATCACTTTCGGAAATATCAACGGTGCGGTTTACACGGAAGAATGCCTTAAGAAGCGTCTCTTGCCATTTATAAGGAAGCACAACAGATCAACTCTGTTTTGGCCTGATCTAGCATCCTGCCACTACGCTCGAAACGTGCTGGAGTGGTACCGAGCCAACGGAGTCAATTTTGTGCCAAAAGATATTAACCCAAAAAAAACATCAGAACTTCGCCTAATTGAAAGATTCTGGGCAATTATGAAGACCGAGCTTCGCAATCATTCCAAAACTATTGAAACAGAGCTGGAGTTGACGAAAATTTGGGGAAAAACAACAAAAACACTGGGAAAATCCGTTGTACAAAATTTGATGGGTGAAGTGAAAAGGATGGAGTGGGCATTCGGGATGGGAAATTAAATTCGATAAAACAAATTTTGTAAATCATAATTTATTTGTAGTTTCTGAATACCTGAAATTTTCAGAACATTTATTAGTAGTGTCTGAATACCTGAAATTTTCAAGAAAATCCGATAAGCGGTTTAATTTCTATGAATACGAAAGAATACGGGAATGATAAAATCATAGTGGTCCGTAACCGACTTTTCCGAAGGAACAGCTTCTCCGATAACTTTAGATTCAAATGATCCATCGACTCCGAGCGGCTCTGCAGACGATGGAATGGTCGTTGTCAACTGACTTATGTTGTGGTTTTTTCAACGACCTTAACTGATGGGTAGTGGGCAAATCAGTATTCCGAATGCTCAAGAAGTTTTGCTTAATTTTTTGCTTTAACTGACCACTTGTTTACACTTTTCTTAGTTTGTTGCTATGCGAATCCATCTTTGTTTTATTATGACAACAATGGTAGAGCATCTTATCATACACTATATGTAGTTTAAAATGCTATAATATATGCTTTATGCTCTCTTCAGAAGCCAAATGGCTTAATTATGTGCTTTGTAATGATAAAGCGTGCTTATGAATTATTTTATCATGACTCTGTCAAAAAAATATAAAGGAGCTTAATTATTGAATTACTCAACGGTTTTATGAGGGGATAGAGTTTCTCGTCAATTATTTTTAAAAGCTAGACTGTTTTTGACTTCACCTTCCTGCTAGTAATGGTTATAAAAACAGCCAAAAGTAAAATAATTAACTTGACATCTTTCGCATAGTTGAGATCGGAATTTAAACAAAAAAGCATGTCTATTGCAGTAATAAAACCCTTATAAATTATAACAAAAGCAAAAAGGCAGTAGGATTGTTACTTAGGCAATATAGCATCCTACTATTGATTTAAATGGGTTGGAATCAGCTTTCAAGCATTACGAAAACTTCCCTTGTTTTACCAATAAAAAAAACCACCACCACACTTCATAAGGGGCCTCAACAACATCCTTACTGTTGATATAAATCGGTTCGGAAATCGAAACTAATAATGAAATATCTCACCAGACGTTTATATCAACTATGATCACATCACTTATCATGGCGAATCCTGATCCAACCAACTCTGGCCTATTAACAAAACCTCCCTCCTGTCGGGAGGACGTAAATGATCATAAAAGTATGAAATCATTGAAACTTGTACAATGAGAATGGACATTTAAAACGCAGCCCCATTAAATTGATTCATTGTACAACTTCACTAATTCTGATCAATGGCGGAGTAGCAACTATTTGATTTGTGCAGTCTGACTAAGCTAAGCTAAGCTTTGGTAATGAAAAACACGTGTGGAGGTAATTAACGGCGACATAAGTTTATGTAAACAATTACGTGCTGTCGAAGAGCTTGACGAACCAGCCTCAGACTGAAAGTCACGTTAATACGGAACAATAATTTCGGAACGGTTCTGGATTTATGGACTACATGATACCGTTTCTATGATACCGACAGAAATTTGTTATTTCGAAACTGACATCATTGATAGAGTAGGTAATGATATTATGTTGCGAAAGATTCTAGAACCGAAAACCGCGATAATGTATATGCAAGGCGCAAGGTGTACTTGAGACCAAGGGATTCTAAAGCAGTTAGCCAATTTTAAATCGCTAATTTCCTATTGATTGTTGGCCTTACGCCAATCCTTTATGCATTCATGTTTGGCGCCCTCGACTTCTTTGGCCCAATTCTGTCTTCGTCAGGTTGACAGGAACCGAAATAACATTTAAGGCAGTACGTACGGAAGTGGTGCACTCTCTCGGCATAAAATCAAGCATCATGGCTGTACGGTAGCCGTAGTCCTTCGAGAGAGTTTTACACGAACAAAGTTAAGGTGCGATTCAAGAGCTTAAGGAAGAAATCGAAAGGAATTTTCGCCTTACCTTCACGGGCGCGGAGACCAGCTGGAAGTTAATTTCACCTTAATTTTTAACTATCAATTGTGTGTGAGAACGACTTAGAATTTCAAAATATTTGCTAAAAATGTTTGCGATGGTCTTGAAATAAAACCAAAAATATTGCTTTAATTCTGCAACGATAACTCTTTAGTTGAATTGAAAGTAGTTTTACTTGAAACTGAAAAATGAAATTCATGTTCAAAATCTGGAATTGTACCTATCCCGGTGCCTCCACTAGTATTTTCTATCTTAACAATGTTGCCACTGTCAAAGAAAATGGCAAGTGGAGACACATATTCTTTAACAGAAATGTTAGACTTCTAAGCAGACATTCTTTTTTAAATAAACATGACGAAATCCAAAAAAAGCTGCAAAAATAGTCAATTAAACAAACTTGTTTTCAGAGACCCCATGGAGACACGATTTAAATTTCATGTCTGTAAAATGTCTTAACAACCAATGTCTGCTTGAGTTAAGCTCAGCATCGACAATATGTAAGGTTGTTTGTCATATGTTGAGAAAGATCTGTCAAGACAGAAAATGCTCGTGGAGATGCCGGCTGAAGAAATGCCCTTCATTGGCATATTGTCTTCATGTGCACTTGGTACACTGCGCGACTTTTAGGAAGGCCAACAGAAAAAATAAAACTATAGTCGAGTTTGTTTCTATCAGCTGTTGATAACCAAAAGTCGGTTAATCTTTTATGATTTCAAATGCACTAAATATGTACTCACGTAGGGCCGGTCTGTGACCAACACAGATTATTTTAGCTTCTTTTAGTTTCCTTTGTGTCACTAGCATGTCTATCGGGCTCACTTTCTATCATCAGCTTGCTGACAATTTTCGGGATATAGTACATAATGCCGAAGCGATTGAGTTCAACGAATGCGCGCCACTACCTTGCGCTCAAATTAAAATCTACGTAAAACATAGTAAAATAAATCAGTCAGAATCGTCTACGCTGACAAATCAATATTTGACTATAATAACACTTAATAGTTTACTTCATTACTCCTTAAATAACAGGAAATGCTAAGCAATCATTTGATTACTGTACAGCGTCAGCACCTCTGTTTTTTCCCCTATAAAATAATAGAGCCATAGCTGTAAGTAACAACCCCCATAGTTGAACAGAAATAGCCTACCAACAGACTAGTACATCTCGTTGACGCCGAACATGAATGCTTGACGTAGATTATCGCGTGCGCATCATGTTCTGCGCTCTGATTGGACTCCGTACCGGTCGAGCCTTCCTTTTTTTCTGTCTCGTTTAGCCACCTGCCGTCGTACTTGTCAGATCGTACGTAACATGACGAAGTATATATATAGAAACATACAACCCCTAGTTACTGTTGCGCCCTGCCTCCAACTCTTTTAACGAGCCGAAACATTTGCGCACTAAAATAAAACTAGACAAATGTGTGGCATTGTGTGGGTTTGATCTTTTTTGCTGGCCTTAGAAAACATATTTATAAGAACAGCCAAAAAATGAGCCGACTGAGTCTTTGAAATGGATTTTTGAGCTAGTATATATATAAAACACGCAAATCATTCAAGTTTATAAACAACAGGTGTACAGTGATGGATTGCGTATTTTTAACCGATGATCCCGTAAAATACTTGAAACATGTTTGTAAGGAGTAACTACAACCTGGATATTGCATGATTCGGCTCACCTGATAATTTTCTGTAGTCGTTTCAAGAATAATGTGATAGGGTGCTCAGGCTAAATAAAAAAATGGGTTAATGTCCGAAGTATCATGTACGTAAACCATGATCAAACTAAATACAGATATCGTTATATGACAGCAACAAAATCTATTGCCAACAATAGATTTTAGAAACGCCTCAGAGAGTAGTCATTTTCAACAATATAATCGATAGTACATTGAGGAAATGTCTCTATTGTGGAGCTAATTGATAAATAGAATTTAGGATCTGTTTAGGATTTTGGGGCTGGTTTTTGGCCTATTAAGCACAACTATTAGTTTGACAATTTTTCTTAAATGGACCTTAACAGAAAAAAAATGTATACAAAGTTTATTTGCCTTTCTATTCTATTTAGATTATTTTTTCGATTGGAGCCCACTTTTGGAAATTCCATAAGTTTGCAACTCACCCATATAGATAACAGATCTCTCTGGTATTTTTGGACAAAGCCTGTTCTAAGCTTAATAGGCACGACTTACCCCACTTTCACAAAAGGATCTAAACATCCTGGGTGTTTATGAGCGGTGGGGTGGTAAAAAGGTCATGGTTAATTTTTCCCCCTCTTCTCTCCTGCCCCGCCTTTAAAAAAAGTAAACTCCTCCGACAATTTTGTCGCGGGTTCTTCCCCCTCTTCCCCCCCTTCGGCCCCCCTTTGTAAAATGTCTATATTGTGGTGTGATATTCAACAAGCTTGCTGTGCTCCCCGGCCAATGATCGACCAATAGCCGCCCCCCTTTTTTTACAGTCGTTTGATCCGTCACTTCCTGCAAAATGCATTTATTGAACATAAGAGTAGCTTTATTGAGCA
Organism: Aedes koreicus; assembly: GCA_024533555.2. Classification (NCBI taxonomy): domain Eukaryota; kingdom Metazoa; phylum Arthropoda; class Insecta; order Diptera; family Culicidae; genus Aedes; species Aedes koreicus. The sequence continues at coordinate 202,244 of JAHHFK020004787.1, read as the reverse complement.
TGAGCATGAGCATGAGCATATTGATCACCCGTGGTTTGCTACTTCGTTATTGATCGAGACCAGCTGAAATTGCACAGAGAACCAACAGAATGTCACCTGGGAGTAGTGAATCATTCTCAATGTGCAATTCCTGGTGGTCTCAGTTTTTGGATCAATACCGACGCTGGCCACGCCCGTGTAGATCAATTAGGGAAGGGAAGGAATGTTAGTTGGATACTTGTTGCTGCAAGAGGCCGTATATACTACTGCACCCCCACAAGTATCTCAGGGAAGGAGTTTGTTAGAGGGAAAGGGTTTGTTCGTAGGTCCATCTTGGTAAATGGTGATTATAAGTCCGTTTTTTAATTGTTTAGTCGTTTTCGATTTACTCTCCTATCAGCCGGCTGACTAGAGATGTGGAATGAACTTATTTAGGTTTGAATGCTGATTTAAACCAACAGTAACGATGCTATTGGGGACACGCGTGTGGTTTGTTTCAATGTAAAACACATATATTAGTTCACTTTGTTTGCGCTGTCTGTGGAATGCACGCTGCATGCAAGCAGAAAACAATTATATGATCCAAAGAAAACAAATTTTTGTTATAAGTTATATTGTCCAATTGTGACACTATCTCCTCTTGCATTCGAATCCGGAACTACACTTTACTTCATTACTCTGAAACACAATTGCTGATCGCACGCGGAGCTTTGAAGCGCATTGTATACACCAGAGCACGCGCGTTTAAGCAAATCAGATATCAACGAAAGCTACGGCTAGGATTGCCTTCCGCGGAAGCTACCATTTGAACCATATTTTTATTCTTGTGAGTCTTACCGCGTCTTACCACTTTTTGTATGTCTTAAGCAAGCATCACACCAGCGATGCCACTGGCAATAATAAATGTACAATCAACCCCGCCGCCAGGAAACTCGGCCGAACTGGAGCAGAGTCGGAGCGTCCGCGGGCAAGTCGTACGACAGATTTGGCAAACCGTCTCACAAACCCGTCGCACAACCCGCCCACAGACGCCCCGACCCCACATCAACCCGACCAAATCCCCCGGGGGCGGAGCCAATGCCGCACTACACGTCAGAGCGTGTGTGGGGCCCCTGATGTTCATAGCACAGACACTGACAAATGGTTCGCACCCACCTCACACACACCTATAAATATTCACAAACATCTTAAACATTCACACTCACTATTTTATCTTGAGTATTTAATCTATATATAAAGATTTAAAATTCTTGGACTCTTGTATGTGTGCGTGTAAAAGCCACGCAAACGCTTTTTCAACCGCAGAACAGAAGGAAGAAGAACACTTTTTCAAAATCTTGCTTTGCGATAGAATCTCTAGCGTATTACTTCTCAAGGCTAATAAAACTGGTCATAGTACAGTGATAAAATGGAAAACCGCTCTCAACTTGTTTATTGCCCCCTGTCAGAAGGTGGAGTTTGGTTTGGGGCTATTCATAAACCACGTAGACTTTTCTGGGGGGAGGGGGGGGGGGGGGTTTGACCAAAGTCTACGCTCCATACAAAATTTCAAAAAATTGTATGGAGAAAAGTCTACGAGGGGGGAGGGGGGGGGGGGTCTGAGATTTTCAAAACCAAGTCTACGTGGTTTATGAACAGGCCCTTTCAGCGTATACCAGGTGACGGTAATTGCCTCTACGGGAGTCTAGTGCATCAGCTTTGACGAATTAGCCCTACGAATCCTAAGTTTCCAGAGGCAAGTTACAAGATGAGGACTGATTTGGTCGAGTTCATCAGGAACAATTTGCCGCGATACTGGGATCATTTACTGCCTTTCGCTGAAGACCTCATTAAGACCGATTGCTTGGATAACTATGATCGACTCCGGAAATATATAGCTTTGCTGGCCCACGATGGTACATGGGGTGGAGAGGAATCATTATCCGCAGCTTGTGAATTATTTGCTGTCAACATAATCGTATGGCAAAAGTGTACTGGCCGGTCCATCGCGTATTTCTCTAGCGTGGCATCGAATAAGACCATATCCTTGCTTTATACGGGTGCACATTATGACAGTGTTTTGTGGACGACTCAGGTTGCGTTAGGAAATGGGGCAGACGTGCTCTTGGAGGCAAGAGGAGGAGAGATCCTGAAGGTGACACCCTTTTCTGGATGTCCAAGTTCCTTGTATCGGGCTTTCCTACACCAACTCCATATCTCACCTGATAATGACGCCCTCGATACTTTGCAGTTTTCACTGCAGAATTTCTGTGAATCAGCTGAAAATCTCGGTATGTAACAATGTAACACATTAGCTTTACCAGTTAATTTACTCCCTAATGCTCAATTTGTAATTTACCTCAATTTACCAGTGTGGCGTGGATATCAGCGATCAATTTTTGAAGACAGTCCGGTGAATGTTCTGCAGATCTTGGTGTCTTTATTTGGTGTACGGGTTAGAATTCTCCAGGGCGAGTACGATGAGGAAGTGATTGAGTTTTCGCCTGCTACATACCCCTCGTTGTTAACAATTCTGCAAAAAAAAAAAAAACGATGGTCCAACTGTTGCTTACTACAGTGTTCATGATGTTGCGGGAGCCCCCGACCATGATCGATGCGATACAGACAGGTCGACTCTCGCCAACGTGGATCGACTTCCACGAACCCAGCAATTCTGTTTTGATGCGCCCTCACAGTTGCACTCAATTACTTCAGGCGCCCGACTTCCAGATTCTTCACTTAAGCGTTCCAGTTCGTCTTATGATAAGCCTGCACCTAACGTCCAGTTCGATGTTCACTCCTCTACACCTTCATATGATAGTGTGCCCCGTCTACACGACTCGAATACTGTCTCTAGAATCTCCACTTTCGATTATCCGGATCCTTTATTTTTGGCTCGAAAGATCGCTCGAAAGGAGACTACAGAGTCACAAGAGACAATTCCTACTCCTTTGTCCATCGATCCGAAGTACGGATTGCGCTTTGCATCGCTTAACGTGAATGGTTGTCGAGTCGAGTCAAAACGTATATTGGTGGATATGTTCTTGTTATCCTATGGAGTTCACGTTGCAGTTCTTCAGGAGGTTAACTTAGATTGTCAGCGGGTTGATACCCCGAACTTTCGTTGGTATCTTGGTGCTCCGAGCAACAGTCGAAAACGTGGACTTGCCATACTGATACGACCTGGATTGCCCTTGAAAGTGAAAGAGAGTCGTAATTACGGATCAAACGTGCAGCGCGTTGATGTAGTTTATCAGGTATGATTATTAATTTTTCCTTTTTAATAAATAATTCAATCGGCTACAGTATTTTGATCTGGTGATAAGTATTTGAAATCGATTACAGGTTACATCCACTAATTTTGAGCTATGCATTGTCAATGTACATGGTCCTAACAGAAATTCAGATCGATTTTTCGCAAAGCTTGGGGCTTTGGTAGGTGGCTTGAAGAGTTCGAGTCGTCTCTTGATTGCTGGAGACTTCAACTCTCATCTAACAAACAAGAATCTTTCCAAGGAGGAATCTCTCCTTATCGGAAAGTATGCTGGGCACGCTCAATTTAACGATAACTTAGTACAATTAGTAGATATGTATTTAGAGTGCTCGTTTGCAGATGAAGAACATGATGCACTACGAAATTTAATCAGTCATCATCAACATTTGTATCAAACACATTTCAAAAAAGATCCTATGCCGAAGCTTAAATGTTTGGTTCATTATCCAAATATCAATCGAACATCTGGACTGTGAAATAAATGATGTGTTTTTAAAACGAAGCAAAAAAGTACTATGTAATGTTTATTCAACCACTAAATATTGGTTCAGGGTTTGAAATAATGTGTTCAACTGCAATTGTGTTTCAAGGAAGCAACTTAAGACAGGGTACTTGATTCCTATATTCAGCTATAAAAGCAAATACGTATACCAAATAATAAATAAGTACTGATTACTCGCCAATCAATCTTTTGAAAAACACAATTTAATTTACCGTTTCAAAACCTTTTGGATGTTCGTGATATACGAAACTCATTTATATTCTTATGATCAACATTAACCTTATATGGTAAAATAAATAACCGAAAAGTTCGAATCAAAACATGTATCGGAATAAGTTGACGTCCTAGAAATTGTTAGTCTATGACTTCTTGCGGCTGTCAATATTGTCAGTTGCATTGTTCGACAATTAATTTTCATTCCTCTTAGGAAAAACGGCAAATAAATCAGTAAAATGGAAAGCGCTCACCCGGGTAATCCGCAACAATCAGCAAAAGTTTACCAATCGGTTCGTTCTAGAAATCCATTTACTGTGGTCATAACCACAGAATTCACTAGCACTCGCGACGGTTATTATTGATATTCTTATGTAGATTAATTTCATCACGCTAAAAATACGGAAAAAACGTGACAGCTCACCAAAACCCAACCGTTCGTGGGCAGAGCTTGCTGCGATCTCAGAACATAAGAGTAGCTTTATTTTATTGGATTTATGAAAAACTTCTGCAAAGCATCATTCAACTTATCAAGGATATCCTCGGCTTTGGCAGAACCGATGAAGAACGTTAGAAGATGCGTTGAAACTACCTGGGACTTCGACTTTGACCAGTAGCGAATGGTTATTTCTAATTTTTTTTTCTCAACCGAATTTGTTGTTTCATCGAAGGATAAGGTGTACAAAATGTGCATTACGCGCATCTTTCATCGTACTCTGTCGGACAGAAGGTGCTAAAGCATGGATCACTAAATAAAGAGCTTTAGTTCTGTTCAATAAAAACCAGTGGGGTTGTGTATAACACACGTCCGGTTGACGTAGAGTACGTTAAACCGTTTGATCCATTATTATGTTAGACATGTTAGATTAGGAAACCCTTAAACCGATTAAATTATTATTATTCAGTGTTTTAGTTTTTCGAGAAGGTCGCCATTTTTTATTTTTCCACCCTTGCAATGAGCTTGTTGGTGATATCGGTGCTTTGGAATAATGTAGGTACCGTTTTACTTTCCGAGCCAAGTTAGCAATTGTACAAATAGTGCCTTATGCGACGAATGACAGCCACCGTTAAAATAGGTTGGAGAAATCAAATCAAACGAACTCTTTATCTGGAAAATTTGATTAGATCGTTCTAAAAAGGACGAATTTTAAATGGTACGCGTTTGAATTTAACCTTACCCGGTCTTCTGTAGAAGCAGTTATTTCACTTCCCTTCGTTGTGCATTACTGGCTAAATGAAAATCCAAAGCTGGCTACGGTTGCTATGCTGTCTTATGGCCCATTCATATCTTTGCTAATATTGTGCAAAAATGTGTTAGCCTGCAATATTAGCATCATATTAGCAACAGTTATTAGCAGATAATCAAAATCAATTATCTTCTAATGACTAGTAACATTCAAGCTAGTGTTGAAAGTTAATGCATTTTCAGCACACAATTACCATTATGTGAACTCGGTATTAGCAACCGGCTGGCTCATACCGTTTATTTCACTCGCAACATCACCTTAGTCGAGGCGCCCACTGGTGTGGCGGAGGACCATACCATGTCAAAATGTCGAGTCAAAGTCTTGTGGCGTGAGGTGAACGTCGACAAGGTGTTTTGACATGCTAGCAGATGCCGCAGCTCCGCCACATCAGTGGGCGCCTGGCCTTACCTAAAGATGGTTGCAACTGGATCATACACAAGCACTTTATTTCGCTCCTTGTGGTTGCGCCTACCAGCTGGCTACAAATACACCACTGACTTGGTCAACCGACTGCCTAGCACACGATTGCATAACCAATGGAGTACTTGCCACTGCCGAGTACTGCCGAACGAATGAGATAATTTGCGAAGATGTACCCCTTATACATCGTTCAATGCTGCATATGAGACCTCCCTTGCTCACATTTGAAATCTGTGAAAGGAAAATACTGTGCATTATGTCTGCAAAACGAAATTATAAGGCATCATCTTTTATTTTCCTTATTTTCAATAGTTTACACTTGTTGCAGGATAATTCTTGATAATTCAATTGATACGCGGGAAAATTTCCAACCGATTTATTTAAAAATCTGTCACCCATTAATTGAATTATTAGCGTTTAGTTTGTAACGAAATTTCATGACGGTCGATATTTTCAGATTTTCATTTGACACCCTACCCTTGCCGTAAGACGTAGTCTACGTCGAAAATCTGCAGGCACCGCGTTCGAAAACATAGCACAAAATGTATTTCGAGTTCCATCACAGGATGCAGCCGGAAAATCAGATGCAATACGTTTCAATAGCCATATCAATTCAGCCTCCTCCCTTAGCGCAGTCAGTAAAGGCGCATCTACAAAGCAACACCTTGCTGGAGGTGGCTGGGTTCGAATCCCGGCTGGTCTAGGAATTTTTCGTAAAAGAAAATTTCTCGACTCCCTGGGCATAGCGTATGATTGTACTTGCCACACCATCATACTACTGCAAAAATGGTGCTTGGCATCGAAAGCTCTTAATTAATAACTATGGAAGTGCATTTAGAACACAAAGTTGAGAGCAAGCAATAAGCTTATTATGAAAGCAATAATCTTGAAATGCTATGCTTGCTAAAGAAGAAGAATCAATTAAGCTTCTGCATCTCGTATACTTAGGAGCTGCACTTGAGAAATCGACACAGCCACAGTTGACTTGGACCACGAAGAACTATCCTTCTATCCTTATGCGTTGCAGTATTCGCGTGCTGCTCAAAAGCCTGGAAACCTTTGGATATCGTGAAGGGCTTTCCGCAAATTGAACATAACAATTCGTTATCGCTGTTTCCAGGCCCACTCCGAAACAAGGCAGTTAGGATCAGTTTTCTGCAACCATTCAGGGCGGAAAATGCATTTGCCCATACTGTTCTAAAAATGAACCTAACAACAATAATTGGTTTACATGTTCAGGATTCGTTTGTCTGAATTGAAATGAAATTCGAATAATATTTGCCTGAAGCCATGTAGCGTCGACATCGACGAAAAGTATTGCAAGATTTACATCCGCCTTTTCGCATTTGTCGATTGTATGCAATGTTCAGCTGAATCACGAAAACTCGCTGAGCGCGCAAACGATTCAAGTAATTTACATGTAAAAATTGACTTCGATTAGAATAAATACAAAATCCCGAACTCAAACCCTACTGTCAACCTGTCAACGTTTTCGCTCTCTACAAACCGGTGAGCCGTTTCAAAAACATGTTGACATGTTTACATAATGCTACGAATTCGCAAACCGGCGAAAATTTTAAAATACTCAGTGACTTCTCGCTGGCAATAGTGACTTTTCATGATAGATGACGAAACTTCCGTCGTGATGGATGACGAAACATACGTTAATACTAATACTCGAGTAAAAGTACACGGCACTGAAGTAGTCTGCACATTGCACGCGTATCTGTCAAGATAAGCAATAAAGGTAGTTGGATTTAAATGGAAATTACTAATCTTCTACTTCTTCTCAATAGGAACATAGAAAAGGGCACACTGGCAACGAATTGGCATATGCGACTCAAATGGTTTACAGATCTGAAGGATACCTTACCGCAAGCAAATGTATCAAACAGTTGTTATCGAATGATGTTAGTTTTTGGTATTTCTCCGGACAAGGGAGTATCCATAATGATAAGAGCAAATTTGACATGAAAGTCATACGGTATGATCAGAGAACCAGTAAAAGATGTTTTTCTATCTTACTATCATATACAAAAAAATCAAATATAACTGCAGGGATTATTGAATAAAACGCCTGAAAAAATTGTATCCCTTCTCTCTAATGAATTGTGTAACTTTCAAGAAATTGTGAGATTCTACTGAAATGGGGATTCGACGGGAGTTCTGAGCTTTAAAAATATAAGCAAAACCACATCGCTTATATCCAGAATACATCGATAGTTCCATTAAAAAAATTGTAGGGTCTGTAGCCATTTGGAAAAATTGACGTCCATCATCTTCAAGATGGTGTCGCCCAGTTCGTTTACAGTTCTATCAAGAATCAGCATCTGTTAGTACTGAAGAAAATGAGAGATTGCAGAAAAAAATAAATCAGCTAAAACCATTCCAAACTGCCATAGCTGGGAAAACAATCACTATGCAATTCAAACTGATCCCAAGGATGATCGACGGAAAGGTAAATTAACTTTATTGATTATTTGCACAAAGCCGTAAAATTAAATCCAAGCATTTGTAAAATAAACTCAACAAGAACTGATACGAACGAATTTGATCTAAAACCCACCTTTCAATCTGTTCGAAACAGTTAAATAGTATCCGAAAATTATTTATCTTGAGGCCAATAGGCACACCAAATTTAAGTAATTAATATTGCTCAATACTCATGGAGATGCATGGTGCTGCTAGTTGCTTGAAAATGTACGAAAGCCTTGAATGAAAATATAAGACTTGGTAAATTTAAAAAAATCATAACTCGGAAACAGCTCGGTCAATGTAGCTGATTTTTGGATATGTTATATAAAGAGGTTAAATGCTTGGAAAAAATATATTTTCAGCTCTAGCGTCCTGTAAACAAACCATCAAAACAAAGAAAAACAAATGTATTTGTTACTTTCAAATTTAAACTGATTTTTCAACACCAGTTTCAATATATTTTTTTTCTAAACAACATTTAATTTCCTTCCATTTGCGCACTTACTCTTAGAAATCGGTTGAGTGGGTCAAGAGATATGAATTAAAAAAAATGTTATTTTTGAATCATTTTAGAACCCCTCCTTACACTGACAGGGTAACCCTTATTGAGAAATAAAAAAATACGTGTCCAATATGTTTCGATAAAAAACAAAACTACCAGTTATTATGAAATTCTGAGAGATCTTATATATTTTTCGTATGGAATTGCTGTATTATGAATGGCTGGGAGCGTTTCCAGAATTTTGTCCAGGATTTGTATGGAGTCGCTCTACTGTGCGATGGACGCATAATTGTAGCATATTACAAATCATTAATTTAGAAAAAATCTAAGTCCCACTTGAAAACATTGGACGCATATTTTTACCCTCTAAAACAAGTCCATATTTCAAGTGTGAATAAATCGCTTAGCTTTTATATGAAACTTCTAGAATTAACAACACTTGTTAGAGTAATATTCCAAGAGTACTTATCAAATTTTAGCACTAGGCATTAAACATGAAGCTGCAAAAAAGTAACATGGGACAGTTATGCTACCACCGACAGTATATGATCACCCAACTACCTACTAGTTTGAGTTGCTTTTGAATACGCTGTTAGAGGCTTTGCAGTTCTTTTTTCATTCATCTTCATATTCAGAACTACTACTAAGCCAAACAAAACAAGTTTAACTGAATGAATCATAATCTCGTGACTGGCGATTGAGCTTTGAACTAATTTGTTTACAAACTAAATTTATTTCATTCATGATTCGCAAAAAAAACCCACACATTCGAACGCTTGAAATTTACAAACAAACTTGTTATGCCTCCAGCTGAGAGTGCTATTATAATGATCTAGCAATGAACCTAACAACTTCCTCGAAAGCATTGCAGCGTCAGCCTCGTTAGGGTTAATTTCGCAAAGTATACTCACCTGCTATTCGTCCATGCGCCACATATCCACCTTTGTGAACGACCTTTGAGTTGTTTATGATCATGAATGGCACTTTTCGACATTTACGCCATCACGCATGCGAATTGCCTCATTTTTTCGGTCAATCGGTCGTGAGCCAACCTCTTGAGGGTTACTTTTGTTATTGCTATTCAAAAACTAGAAAGATGTCTTAGAACAGTGTCAAACAATTAATGTTATGTTTTAAAATGTCAAGATGCATTTAGATAAACAGGTTGGTTTTATATCCCGATGATTCATTTGTTGAACATGCCTTAAATCGTTTGATTGTACCGCGCAGCCATCTCAAACCCACATAGATCTCGACCTCGAGTAAGACCAACAAAATAAACAACTGCAAGCTAATTGTCGGCCTGTGATACGTCAATCAAAAGACACACCTCCTAGCAGGTATCTAATTAGTTGACTGCCAATGGGGATGATGGTGTGGCGACGGTGATGGAGGCGGAAACATCTAAACGGAAATAACTATGAGGGGCACTATCTATTGCGTCTTGGAATTTTTTTATTTCGTCTTAATCATCCATTGCAAATAGTTAATTTTTTTTTGCACGCTCACAATCACTGTAAAGTTATACCGTGGCATTAGGTAGTTAGGAAACATGAGCCATCCGAAACCATGATTGTTTGGAGCCGTGATGAGTGTTTCCTCCCAGAATATGATATGTGTTGAATTATCAAATCTAATTGGTGAATCGACCAAAATACGATTGGATTTTTGCGTAACTTGATAATTAATTGTGCATATTGAATGTGATTCATTGGAATGGCCTTTGGTAGATTCAAGGTCATTGGATTTTTTTTCATTAAAGACTGCAGTCGCATGAGAACCATATTTTTTTACAAAACCGAAGAAATTGAGATCTATATCTGTCTAATCGAACATTTTCTGTCTATAGAATGAAAAATGTCAATTCCTTCTCAGCTACTATAATTTAACTGAACGTTATTTATTTTAAGAAAACTGCAATATGATATCGTATCATATGAAATTAGTAAATTTTCGTCCTCTTAGATCTGATAAACAAAACGAAAGTTTCCACCCGCTCTAGATTAGCCTGATTTATTTTCTATTTTCGAATCATAATAAATTCATAAGTTAATTCAATGTGAACTATTCACGTTTCAAGAATTTGTGATTCTTCATTTCAAGGTAAAGAGTGTAGTGAAAAGTAGTTAGCAACATTCAACCAGTAATTACTCTCAAATGACTTAATTTTTTTAGTGTATTTTGCGGTGTTTGTTTACATGTCAATAACGGTTGTGCAATCGATTGATTTTGGTACAGTGGATCATTTCAAAGATGAGTCGAATTTATCTGGAAAGAAAATTCTGCACATTTGGTGCTCGGAAAAGGGTGTCACGTACTACCAAATTGCAAAACCGGACAAAGTGAACCACACCAGTGTCAAAAATGAAATCGATAAGCAGTGTTTGCCCATTTCGTATTTCACCGAATGGTTCACATGCTTTTTGTTCCTGAATGATAATAGATCAGTGGTTCCCAACCTTTTTGGGCTCGCGACCCCCTTTTTGAATCAGTAATGGCCCCGCGACCCCCTTGGAAAACTAATGTCATTATGTTGCGATAAAAAATAAAGAAATACATCAATTTTCGATCTTTTTGTTTTATTACGACATTTTATGTTATAACCAGGGAAAAACACTCTTAGTGTGATTGCTGCGCCTGGATTTGGAACACTAGATTTGAAATTCGGGGCTGTGTTTGAGACAACGCCAATCTCATGTCATCTTCAAAGTTCAGTCTGTTTCTTGTCTTCGTTTTGATTTGAAGTCGAGTTGAAAATCCGCTTTCACAAAGGTATGTTGACATGAATGGGATTAGGATCTTCAATGCCTCCATGGAAACTTTGGGGTACGAGCCATACATAGCACACCAGAACTGGCTCAGTTCCTTTTCATGAAACAAATCGCGAGACGAAGAATCGTTTTTCAGGTCCAAGTATTCATCCTGTATCTCATCTGGAAGGCTAGCCACATCCAATGAAGATGAAAACGGGTTGCGTACTAAAGCAGCTACTTCTTGCTTCAACTCGGGGAAATACTTCTCAAATTGCTGCTCCAGTGAATCCAAATGTGCAATAATTTCTGCTTGGAGAGCCAAAGTTAGCTCGATTGCTCCTTTATCGGTCATATTGCACAGACGATCAAACATGGCAACATTTTCCATCTTAACTTTTCGGCGCCAATTTTTTAGTTTTTCCGCGAATGCATGAAGATGATCTTGGAAGTGAACAAGATTGGATTGTTTGCCCTGAAGTTTCAAATTCAGCAAATTCATATGCTCAAAAACATCAGCTAAGTAAGCGAGGCGCTTTTGAACGTCTCCTTCATTAAAATATGCAAGGAAATCATTTTTCCCTTGAGCTTTCAAAAACGTTTGGATCTCATCCTTCAACTCGAAAACACGGTTGAGTACATTACCCTTCGACAACCAGCGTACGGAAGTGTAGAAAAGAAGAACCTCATGATCTGAGTTCATTTCCCTGCAGTGTTCCTTGAATAAACGTGTATTCAGGGCTCCAGACTTAACATAGTTAACAATCTTTATGACCAATTCCAGTACTTTCAATAACCCTTCCGGCAACGTCTTGCTAGCAAGAGCATATCGATGGATCATGCAATGGACACCTGCGGCATGTGGGGCAAGCTCCTTGACCTTCTTCTGAAATCCAGATTTCTTGCCCAGCATTGCAGGAGCTCCATCTGTGCAAACCCCACAAAGTTTTTTCCACTGCAAGTCACCAGATTCAAAAAACGCCTTGATTTTAGCCATGATATCATCACTTTTGGTAGTAGTTTCCAAGTCACAACAGAAAAGAAACTCCTCCTTTAAATAGCCAGCAGAGCATACGTACTTCACAAACACCAACAGCTGTGCACAGGAACTGACGTCCGTGGATTCATCGAGTTGAATTGCGAACAAAGGAGATTGTTTTATTTCTTCCAGAGCTTGCTCTTTCACGTCTTCGGACATATGGGCAATTCGTCTTTGCACAGTGTTGTTTGATAATGACGCTCGGCAATTATCCAGATGCCGTTTCAATTTAGATGGCTTCCTTGATTCAACACTGAACACAACGCCACAAAGCACGCACTGTGGCTTATCGACGCCATTAACGATTATAGTTGTGAAACCGAATTTCATATAATCCTCGGAATACTTATTCTTTTCTATGGTAAGGCCGTCTATAAAGTACAACATAATCTTGTTCTTTTCTGTAACTATTTTAAATTTATTGAATACTTTACCTATTCAAGTTGACAATATTTAGTTTTCAGGGGTAAACCAAAATCTCAGCAAATTTTTAAATGTGGAAGCAACAAATTGGTCGGTTGCTTGATTCGGGACTCGACGCGTGAATGGCCAGTTCAGTTGTAAAAGAAGACAAAACAAATGAGTCAACTACTATAGCGCATTCATTGTGTTTTTCTTGACGTTTAACGACGCACCAGGACGCACACTAATACATCAACTTACATCTCAGTAAGAAGAAAAGAGCAAGTAAAAAATGAATCCATTCAATCGCGTGTGCTAGCAAGAAAAAGACAATGGAAGAAGCAACTGTCCTTCGTTGCCTTCCGTTCACCACTACTCTGCTCTACTCGAACGAATTATAAGACGCACGAAGACCAAAATATACTCGTTTATTATTTAAATTCATGCACTTTATAAGTAGGTTGCATTTTATTTTATGGATCAGTTATTTTTTTTTATTCTGTATGCATAAAAATTGTCACGCTGGTCAAACACCCGCGACCCCCCTAGAAGGCCCTCGCGACCCCCCTGGGGGTCGCGGACCACCGGTTGGGAAGCCCTGTAATAGATGAATCATTTACTCCTGTGAGACTTGTCTATTCCCATATGCTACGAATCATCGCACACAAGGGGACAAGAAGGATTTTTTCGCTAGTCTTCAGTGACAAATGCATGGTCAAAGTAAATTCTGCTGCTGAACGTTCTCGATTATGATCATTTGTGTTCTTCTGTATTCCGGTTTCGTTATGTATCGGATCAGTTTGTCTTCTTGAAGCTTTTGTGTCAATACTGTTGCGTATACAAAAAAAAAAATTTCACCCAAACTTTTCAATTTAAATCTTATCTAAATTTTCTCACTTTCGAACTATATTCAGAAATTTTTTCCCAGGAAAAAAAAAATTTCAACCGAAATCTGGTAGTGTTTGCAAATTTAAATCTGTATAGCTGTAAAGCTTTTCTGCACTATTCGGAACTATATTCAGAAATATGCTCGATTCATGAAATGTTTCCGGCAGCTTAGTTCTAGGCAGATTTTTCATCGAAGAGAAAGTTTTTACTCTATGTACCGTATAAGAAGGTATTTCGTTCTCTTCTCACTTCTTGATGAAAAATCACGAATTGAAAACTGTCTAACAGTACCAACATATAAAAATCTTAAAAATGTTTTTTAGGCTCTAACGGACGGTAGGTCCACGGCATGTTGTTTTATGATATCTTTATGCAAAATCTCGAATTTTGAACTGCTGATACTAAAAACTGAGTTTCAAAAATTGTCCTCAATTGTCCTGGCCCTACCAGAATCAGACGTAGAGTTTCCGAAAGGACCGTGATGATAATATCGAAAATCAGCACGCAAAAAAATACGTAGTTATACCAACCAAAAAAGGAATCATTTCAAATAAAATTTTGGTTTAAATTTAGACCAATAAAACTGATCTGATTCAACAAAACCATTGAGTTGAAATAAAACTTCATGCTTTATAGAATTGAACATCGTGTTTTACTGTTCAAAGCAAAATGTTTTATTGAACCCACTAAACGCATTTATTGAAATAATAAACAATGATGAAGTAATTTAAGAAAACCGTTGAATTGAAACAAAACTTCATGCTCTATAGAATTGAGCGTCGTGTTTTATTTTTCTAAACAAAATGTTTTCTTTAACCAACTAAACAAGTTTGTTAAAATAGTAAACATTGATGAACTAATACAATAAAACCGAAGAATTGAAATAAAACTTCATGATTTATAGAACTGAAAGTCGTGTTTTATTCATTAAATCATTTATATCTATTCATATTTATATATTTATATTTATATCTTTAAATGTTTATATTTATATTTATATACATACATTCAACAGATTATGTTTAAGCTTACTTTAGAAAAAATATCAGAGCCAGAGGCAGAGGCAGCAACTTGCCATGTCGGCAGCACTGAGAAACAATAATAATATGGCTGCTCGGCAGGCTAACAGTATGAAATGTGGGCTCATAAAAATATTTTTTTAAAACATTAACCATTTTAGTTTAAAATAAATTTGATTGTTATAAATCGAATATTATTTAAATTAATGTCAGACAGCGGTGAGTACTTTAAATAATTTTATTGGTTCATTCAAAGTCGTGGTTCATAGTTCATTCAAAGCAGAGTGATTTCTTTGCGTTATTTATAAAGGCCTGTTAATAAACCACGTAGACTCATTTTTAAAAATCACAGAACTCCCTCTCCCCCATCGTAAACTTTTCTCCATACTTTTTTTTTTTGAATTATTGTATCGAGCATTGACTTTGGTCCGATCCCCCAAGGCCGATAGGGAACATTTTTACCCACCGAACTAAAATTACCATTTATAAATAAATATCCAACCGATTGGGAATATTTTAGCTGTTTTGGATTCAGAAACTTAAGCACTTTCTCAAAATTGTCTCATATGAACAAAGGACTTGCTCCATCACCGGAAAAAACCGGATTTCCAGAACCACTTTCCGGAAATGGGATAATTATAAAATATTTAAATAGAAAATGAGTAATAATGATACTAAACGCAGAGAAAATAGAACTCTTTAACTTAAAAAAAAATAAATATTGAAATGTTTTGTAACTTCAATATTTTTATTATTGAATTAAATACTTTTTATTTGTAGCTTCAACAATTTTGGTTGTTGTTTCCAAAATAAAATTCTTAGAAAAAATAAATTGCAGTTGCAACAAGCATGTTTTTGTGTTCAAAAATAATTTCAATCAATTAAAAAAAAACAATTGTAGATTATAACAAAAAACACCAACTCCGTAACAAATACAGTCTTGCAGTTGTCAGTGAATGTGTATGTTTTCAATATTTGCCGATGTGCCAGTTTTGTAACCTCAATTTCTACGCTTTATTCGAAAAGCAAAATGGACGCACCAGAGGAATATTATTTGAGAAGTTCGAGGAAGTTAACGACGCGCTAGACTTTCTGAGCTATCCGTAAATTGCTTCCTTGGTAAGAAATTGCAAATTTATTTTGAAATGTGTATTTCAATGACGATTTTCTATTTACAGAAAACCAAAGTTTTTTAAATTAATGCTATTTTATTCAAAATAAAAGGGATTTCCATCGTTATTGCCAACACATTCATTCCACAAGCCCACAACTTATCCGCACCTGGACTGTTTATTGATTCATTTATTATTGAATAAAATTTAAACAAAAACAAAATCATTCAAATTATTTCGGAATAAAACATAATCTGGTTAAATTGACAATTAAAATTATAAAATAAAAATCTCTCTTCAAATTTAAAAGATTAATTAAAACCGCAGCATTTTTTTGTTAGTTTCAAAGAAATTATTTTTTGGCAGCAACTGTATTTGTTTTGTTTTAAAAAAATTTTGTATTTGTAAATAATAACAAAATGTTAATTCAACAAAATAATATTTTTTGGTTTTTTGACAGATTTTCAAAACAACAATATTTTATGTTCAATCAACAATCACTTATGGTTGCATTTAACAATACAAATTATTTGCCGGGGAATGATAATATTGTTGTTATTAATACAGAATATTATTGACATTAAAAAACTTTTCGCTGCGTGTTAAAGTAATGCAAAGAATACATAGGAATGAGTCTGATTGTCATATGACTTGATACTGGACTTGATCCTGGAATGATCATTCCGGAGCAGGTTCCAATGGAGTCATGAACGGCCAGAAAATAATTTGAATTGAACCCTAGCAATATGGGAATCAAAATTCTTGGAATCGTTCCATATGAAACTTCCATTCCGATAACTTAGCTTCGGTGTGGCCAGTCCAGAGTAATAAAAACGAACCCGGTTTTCTTTTATGAAATCTTTGCATTCACATTGTGTCGGGGCTATATTTTGGAAGTTGAATATACAAGTAATAAACAAATGTTTTTCAGTGTGTACTCTTCTATAACTTTCTTCTGGAACGATTCCAAGAATTTCGACACCTATATTGCTACAGTTCAATCCAAATCATTTTCTGGCCATGGGAACCTTCTCTGAGCAGGCCACTCCAAGGCCAAGTGACCGGATGGTCTAAAAATTATGACAAACTTTCTTCTCAAACTATTCAAAGAATTTTGACACCTATATTGCTACGGTTCAATCCAAATCATTTTCACCCCATGGGAACCTGCTCCGGAGTAACCGTTCCAGGATCAAGTCTCCAGATTGTCATATGGAAATCACACATATTTCTGTGTAATCATTCCACGACTTTTAGTATCAGTATTTTTGATTTTCTATTAAAATCTGATATTTATACCATTTTCAGAACACGGTTCCGAAAATCCGGTTTTCCCGGAGGCGGATGTTGTCCATCGGTCATATGAGACAATTTTGAGAAAGTGGTTGATTTCCTGAATCCAAGGCTGCCAAAATATTCCAAGTCGGTTGGATATTTCCAAAGTAATGATCATTTCAGTTATTGGTTTTGTTGGCTAAACGGGGGCATCATTCATTCGGTGTTACAAAACTGAATACTCTTATTCGGCATAGGTAGCTGATCCTTTGCATCATTTGAAAAAAAAAAAAAATGTTCGTGAACTATGAGTAGCCTGACACATGATGGCTCAGCAGTATCATGATAGATTTCCAAACAGTGGCGATAAGTTCTGTGAGACCCTTTCCGTGAAAAATTTGCCCCGATCTGTCACGACTTGAAAGTGGTTTAGTACATAAGGAAGAACCCATCGGCCACGACGCGAGATTTGGCTAAGCAATTCAACACCAGCATCGGGATGATTCAACGGATCAAAGTTCGGAACTCCCTGAAAACGTACAAGAACAGCAGGTGCCCAAAAAGTCCATGGAGCAACTAGCTAGGGCAAAAACAAGAGTGCGATAAATGTAAAACCGGATTCTGGAGAACAAAGATGGATGCATCCTGATCGACGATGAAACCTACACCAAGAAAGATTCGCGAGCGCTGCCCGGAGTATTATGCGAAATCGGTGGACCAGGACCCGGACGACGCTGACACCACGGTGGCGATGGAAAAGTTTGGACAGAAGGTGTTGGCTGGGAAATCGATTTGTACCAGTGGTTTGCGGTCGTCGAATTTTTTTCGAGAAGGGTACAATTAACGCCAAGGTGTACGACGAAGAATGTTAAAAGAAGATATTGCTGCCACTGTACAGAAAGCATAAGGCTCATCCTCTCTTCTGGCTGAATTTGGCTTCCGCCCACTACGCCAAGTCTGTTGTAACATTAATGTACAATTCGTGAAAAAGGAGATCAATTCGCCGAACTGTTCGAACTTCGGCCAATTGAACGGTATTGGGCGATTTGTCACGCGGCACTTTTGAAATCACAAAAGCAACTGTTCAGAATTTAATGAAGAACGTCAAGTACAAAGTGCGATCGTTTCACAGAAACTACGATTTTTATTAATACAAGCAGTGAAATGCAACAGAAGGTTATTTTTCTCCAATAAATCGAAAAATGAAGTAAAAATATGTTTTCACGCTTTTTTCACGCTTTTGTTCGAAATTCAATCTTGCTAATTACTTTTCGATACACTCTATACGCTTGGTAAGCTTTAATTTAATTATGTTTCAACTTCTGAACTTAAGAGTTATGCCTTTTTTTCGAAATGAATCAAACGCATTCTAAAAAGCAGCTGCTGTTGAATTGTTTACAATAAAATAACTGTTTAACATTCGGTGCAAATACTAGAATAGTGGCTGAAGAAAAAGAGGTTATCAGCAATAGTACAAGGTATTTTTTTACACGGTTTGTTTTCGGCGATTACTCCAGAATGGAATAACCTAATTCGACCTAATTCGAATCATATTTTTCGTTTTGGGCAAAAAATAATCATATGGCAGTTTTTCAAAAAAATCACTATTTTTGATGTAAATACTCAAAATTTTAAAACTGTATTTTGACCATTGCATGAAAAGGTAACACATGCAAACAAAATCGAAGCAATTTAAAATGTTTATGCAAGTGAATCGATCAACTCTATTGAGTCTTTTGTGCGCGGTTTCATAGTAAAAGTGGAACGTATCCCCCGTGTAAAAAAGACTTTAGTTTATTTATTTGAAAAGTTTGGCAGTTTATTGAAACATTTTGAAGCAGTTCTGACGATTGTATAATAAATTGTATGGAATAAAATATTTTTTCTATGGATCGTCACAGTATTTGAAAGCCATTGTGCACTTTATTATGCCGGTTACTGTATGTGCTATCTATCAAACGGCAAACAAAAAAAAAACAAAACCATCACTCTTTGCTCCAATTCGCATTCACAAGTGAAATGTGGCAAATTCGAACGGACACTTCATAAAGAATGCAATTATCGCTAGATTGTTAATAAATTCTTCGATTGAAATCAATCGCCGCGGGTTCCAGCATTCATACTACTATGAGCATGTCGCCTTCGATGATTGTTAGTGGCATGACGCTAATTTCGAGCCCTCACTGTCAGCGGCATCTACAAACTCAACTACTGACAACCATCAATTGATTGATAGTATTGATGCAACTACAGAAACAATGAGGCAAGACTGATAATCTCCATTGATTTTTTGCAACCGTATCTGCGAACATTGAATCAAACTGTTATCTTCCTCAACTATCTCCATAGGCAGTTTTTAGACTCAACAATTGCTTCGCCAGCTTACTGACAAGCCTCCAGGTTGTTTTGGTCTACATTTATGGCCGGTATACATAACAAAATGCAAATTACAAAGTGAGCCGTGAGTTCAACAACACTCGCTCATGTGGCTATTTTTAGCTTGCTAGATAGTTATTGTTCATGTTTCTTTTCAAGAAATTTGGCAAAGAAGGTCAATGGTAGTGAAAGCAACGACGTGGTATTTAGTTTGCCAATAAAAATAGCCATCTCGAATGTTCAAACTCAACCATTAACACATCATTGCCTCAGGTTTGTAAAAAATTGAGTTTCATTTGTGTTAAATCGAACAATTAATTAGGATCGGGGGTAGGGATATTTAACATGGAGTATTTTTCATTGCAAGTTCATTGATTGAATGATCATTTAATCGATATATATATATATTTTAATTTCGTTCGTAAAGACCAGCTTTGCATCTTCATATTTTCAACTAGTGGGTTTCTCTGTAAATCTGCATGATTTTTCCGTCATGATAAGTGTTTTGTTTATTTATACAGTGACGGACAATACAATAAGTCCAAAGCCCGATTTTTATACAAAATGGTCATGTTTGGGAGCTTGTGTTTCATTTTCCCGTGAACCAATTGAGGTTTTGATTGAAATCTAGACGTAACCTGAATTCTCACCTGTATTAAATCCACAATTTTTCATTCACCACATTGAAAGTTACTTATGCCTCATATGCCTTAGAAGTCAATTTTGAGAAAAGTTTTCTATTAGATTTGAGCTATCTAAATCTGATATTCACGCTCGTTTTCTCATATGAAGTGCAACTTCAACATAAATTATGAAAAAAAAAAAAGATGCAATGCATGATTACACATAAATTTAGACAACTCTGTTAAAAATCACTGAGAATTTTACAGAAATCTATTAATTTCTCTGGAATGGGAACATTTTACCGACATTTATTCATATTATTCAAACAATTTAGTATATTGGAAGAAAGGCAGATAAAAAAGAATTCTTCGAAGTTAATAACATCAGGCAGTACAACATTAGGACCGTTTGTTTAAATTTTTATTCTGAATAATACTGCATGCCTGATAAATAGGTTACTCCCGATCCAAACATTTAACAGTAATTTATAGTTTTTCTAAAACCGGAAGCCACCATCTTGGATTCCAAAATGGCGTCAAACATCGACTTAAGGCCTCCAAGTGGCCATTTCAAACACTTTGTCGAAGACGGCATCTTTCTAGATGGCCAAGACCTCGAGATTCGGCTTGTACAAGATATTCATGTACAACCCTAGTAGCACACTTGTTGCCATTCTGTAGAGAAAACATAAATATGACTTGCTAAATCATAATCAAGTTACTACAACTAATTATGACCGCTGTGTTGCTTGGGAACAACACCGCGTAGTGAGCCAATTCCGGACTGCTATGCCCCAACCGGAAGGCTTTGACCTACTGAACAACTTTGCTGAAGACAGTAACTTTCCATATGGCCAGGATCTAATATATTCCATGTTGGAACCATGTTGGAACCAATTAATACAAACATTTTGCATGCCACCTAGCGCCACCTACGGATCAAATCCCGGATTACCCAGATCACCACGAGATAAAGGTACCATGCATCGATAAGGTGATAATCACAAGAATATTAGACGTTCAAATTATATTATTTTCATCAGCTACTTGCGCCTCAATCCAATGGGTGAAATTACTGTAGCCGGGTGCCACCACCCCTTATCAGACAGTGGTGCCACTTTGAAAAGTGTGAAATCATTCTACAAAAATAACTTGTTTATTTTAAACTCAAATTAAGCACGGTTTGTTTCAAATGCTTCATAAAAGAGTGTTTCAAGTTGCCTTCGATTTTATAGCTCAACTTTAGAGCTTTTTTGAATGAAAACTGAAAACACAACTTTCCCCATACTGAAAAAGTCAAAAACCCATACGAAACTGCAAGTCGAACACCTTCAAGCTAAACAATTTGAAAAAAATCTGAAGTTTTTCAGGGATGGTTTTTGGAACATTTCCAACCATAATTTACTATGCACGTTCGTAAGTCCATTTTTTTTAAAATCGACATCCCCTTTTTTTCAACCCCCCCAATCAAAAAAATTAAACAACACAAAAAAAATTCAATAAAACAATTTCTTTAACTCAATTATTGAGCCTTCTACACCTCTTCCCCCCCCTTGTCCCCATTTCCCCCAAAAAACCCCCCCAAAATTTCAATAAAAAAAAAAAACAACACAAAAAATAATTCAATAAACAATTTTTCTTTAATCTCATTATTGGCCTTCTACAAAATGCTTCGACGCCCTGGCGGACTTATGGCAGTTGGCCGGTACCTTAGCTATTGCTGATGAAAAGGTAGATATCAGCATGTTCTTCAGCTCTTTCGTGGCCTTGACTATCAGCTGCTCTTCCGATTTGGCCACGAAATTAATGCAGTAGATCCTCTATTTGAAATTTGCCCAACAAATTTCTATTGGTTGCAGCTGGGGACCGACAAGAGGGTTAGCGGTCATCGGTACAACGTTTATCTTCAGCCGGTCTATCTCCTCTTGTGATCTCTTGGCATAATGGCCCGAAGCCAGGCCAAAAAACCACATCCTCTTTCGCGTGATACTTCTTAACGAAGGTGGCAAACTCCGGCAGGCACTTCGTACTGTACACACTTAGAAATTATGAATTTTACACGAGACGTAATTCATGTTTGTAAAAAGTCGGGGAACGTAAAGAAAGATTTCGTGTAAAATTATGACTCCTGAACTGACAAATACGCAATTCGACGAAAGATGTGTTTGATTGAATTTATTTTATCATCTCTTTGAACTCATTCTTATGTGCTAACGGACGCTTGCGAGTGTCGGTCTCAGGGGACAGAAATTTACATGACATTTTGGTAGTGTGTATATCTCCTCGTTCTCCGCAAGCTCCTTCGTCGGGAACTTGCTATGGGAGATATATTTGACGCCAACGCTTACCTCCTTCGTGGGGGACGTAAAGTACTCGGTTCTCTGCCATTCAACGTCAAGTAGGTTTCGTCATCCATTGTGACCACGACCACGCTATGCCGGAACTATGTTTCTCACCAGCACCTTCAGCCGCTCTTCCTGGAGGATTGCCTGCTTCTGAGACACGGCCTGCTTCAATTGACGCTCCCGGATAACAATGTCAATCTTGCCCAGGTACTTCTTCATCGATTGGCCAGTTCCACCTACTTGGGACTTGGGCTGGAGATGAGGCCACCTTTCCATCGGTCTTCTTCTTATGTGTGCGCAACACCGCCAGGCGGCAGGAATAAGGCTTCCGTTCGACGTTCTCGCCGTTCTCCAGAAGGAAGAGGATGTTGTAAATACCGGATCGGCTATATCTGGCGGACCCGAAGTGCAGCACGATGTTCATCTTCTTCGTTGCGAATAAATCATCGTGCGTAGTTGCTTGACTACGCTATGACTGCTGCAAATCAAGTGATAATGCTGTCAAATGTTTTCTGTACACAATAGGGTTGCTAAGACTGTCGGTGTATATGTGGATTCAGGGGCATGAGAAATCGTCCTTTATTTTATTTTTTTTTTTAAATGCAAACGTTATTGTTTGCCAAAACGAATGATGTTACAAACGATACCGATTTTTTTTTTCTTTTATTTATTATCAACCTCTCCAACATGAACTTGTTCTAAGTTATCAAAAATAGAATATGGTTTTTATAGACATGTTAAAATGGAGCATTAAATATATTAAAGAATTATCGACTGCACATAGGGCTTCTGGCTGGTGAACTGCAGATTGTTGTCGTGAGTGTGAAGGTAATACGCTGGTTTAACGGGTGTCCACTAAATAATGAGAACGAAAAGAATGGGTCAGGAAAAAAATACCAGTGAAGTTTTGTTCAAACTGATTTATATTAGGGTCAACTTAAATCTTCAAACTAAGTTTAGTGAATATTGTCATATGGTCCGTGGTCCACCGTGCGGCGCAGCTTAGTCGTTATGCTGGAACATGACCGTTGGACGGCAGCCACATATTTTTTTCGGATGCAGCTTTTGATTCCTGTTGGTAAGTTGCTTGGTGTTCTTGGCCTTCCAATTATCCTTGTATACCATGGAGCTCAAAAGACCGAAGAAATCCTCGATAGGACGGCACTGTGGCAAATTTGTCGGATTCCGGTCTTTTGGGACATATGGTATATTTTTGGCTCTCCAAAAACGTTAGCGTTTTTTTTTGCGTAGTGCGATGATGCCTTGTCCGGCCAAAACACGTATTTGCCATCCGAGTGATGTTGTTTAAGAAATGGGATGAGTATTTTCTGCAATCACTCTCTTTGGTACACCTCCTGGTTGATGGCCAAACCGCTTGGTTTGAACCACGGCTTCGAAATACCCTTATCGGATATTACGATGTATAACATAACCTTCGATTCAAATTTGTGCTTGAACTTATACATTACTTTTGGAGGAGTAGTAGATTTGTCCTTAGTGTAGAATCGGTCGTTTCCCGGTATCTGAGACTTCGAAAGAGGAAAGTAGCTTTCGTCGTCCAGAACGAAAGATTTTCCGCCGTAATTCCGAGTCATCCAGCGGCATTGGGATTTCACGGTTTGAATCTGCTCATCTGTGTACTCTGGGGATCTGGTTTTCTTTCTACACACTATTCCTTCTTTCTTTAGCGTCTTGCAGATGAGTGACTTCGAACAATGGAACTTTCGGGCTGCTTCCCGTTGACTTACCGAATCCTTGTTGTTGAACATGCTGCACAGCGAGCGGAGCGTTTTCTCATTCATTATTTTCGCTGGACGGCCGCAACCTTTCTTCCGGGTTACTCTCATGCATGCCAGGATACGGTATACGGTGGATACCGGAACTTTTTCACGACAAAAATGGTCCACCGTGTATTTTTTTCCACGATCTTCGTTCGCTTGAAAGAATTGTACAACGCGCGCGCGCAGTTCTTCCTGTTTCGACGGCATGCTGAACACGACTGAACATGTTAGAGTGAAATAAGAGTGTATGAAAATTTTCTGGAGAGTGCAACGATTCATTCATCTAAAGTGACATTTCTATGCGGCCGTTTTTGTTCTGATGGAAAAGTATTGAAATCATTCTCATTTTTTAGTGGACACCCGTTACGAGTGTGAATGTTGTATATTTACACCTAACAACTTGCAGCAGAATTCGTAAGTAAAACATAGCTTGCATCCTATTTACTACACTAAATAGACTTTTTTTTTTCATTTGAATCCATTCGAAATTGAAAAACCAACAATCAACGCCTTTATCTTGCAATAATCCCAAACCACACGCAGAGCGTCATTGACAACCATCCCGGCACGGTTCCCCGCTGACCTTTATTTGTTTATTGCTGGGCCAATAAACACATTATCCTCCGTTAAAACCTTTGTCTTAGCATTGACCAAGCCGGGCTGAGCCGATCCCTGCCTATTTGCGATCGATTGCTCATCGCGCTCAATATGCATAACCAAAATCCTGTTGCTAAGCTCGGTTGAGCTTCCGATCCCAAGAGCGATCAGGCTTTCGAAGGATACAGCAAAGAGAAAAATCCTAGAAAAGGGGTCGTAAAATGTCTGGGTCTAAGATAAGAGAAGAACATTCGAACTTTATTGCAGGCCCCGTAAAGTGATGAAGCGTTGATGGTTGCCAAATTCAACTCTTAATTAGACGTTTATAAAATCGTCGTAAAGGAATAAATTTGTGCGGTTGCGTGCCCTTTAAACGGTGATGATGCGAATCTTTCCGGGTTGACTCTCGATTGCTTGAAGTGTCATCGGGTGGCAGTAGGCTTAGGCACGAAGGTCCTGTCAAAAGAAGATTCTTGGCCAAGCGTGTTTCGATTTTCAATAACAGTCGCATTATGGAT
Source organism: Aedes koreicus (assembly GCA_024533555.2). NCBI lineage: Eukaryota > Metazoa > Arthropoda > Insecta > Diptera > Culicidae > Aedes > Aedes koreicus. The sequence continues at coordinate 176,928 of JAHHFK020004787.1, read as the reverse complement.
TATGGAATTATGGTACCAACTATTCTGGAAAAATTGATTGCAACGATCCGCTTGGAATGAAGAAAATGGTAAGTTATATTCAATCGAAAGTGCTCTACGGATTTCCATTCAATTAAGTTCCCTCGCTTCTGATACCGCATCGATACGTCTATCGAACTAACGCACCGTATTATTGCAGGTACTCGCCATGTGTAACTGATCTCACCGAGCAGCATTTCACTCTCCGATGAAGGTCGTACGGACGAGCAGGAAATCCAATCGGGAATTTGAATTCAACAGTGAGACACACACACCAGAGAAACCTTATTAAATCTACCTCCTTCCCCATCTCGTCAACAATCGACCCGCGCTTGCATCATCAGTCAAATCGAAGAGGAAAAAAAAAATCGTTCGGATTTTTCATTCTGAACTTTTTTCATGAATGAAAAGATTGAAATTCGGTATCATTAAATAAGGCCGCCAGAAGCGTTGAACCGTTCAGGAATGAAAAAAGAACTTACATGCCACGGTTCGGCACTACACAATAGCTTCATGAATACGCTCATTCCGGTAGCCTGGAAAATAGATAATTAACAATTTTTTCCACTCCCTAAACCCTCTTCGATCCGAGCAGGCGGAATCGGACGGGTGGTGAGGTGGCATTCCGCAACTTTGGACCGCGGATAGGAAGAACATAATAACAATATCATCATCAACATCATTACGTGGTAAGTTTTTTTTTTTTTGGAATATAGCGTGGTCTAGGCGAAACCTCCAAAATTAAAAATAAAACGTCGATAAACAAGCCTCTCCCATGAATGGTTTTCCATCAAGTTTCGAATTCAAAGGAACAAACGACTTTTCTTTCTTTCTCTCTCCCTCTTACTCTGTCTTTCACAAATTGACCGACGCCTGGAGTTGGCTTCCTGATCCCAGAGGAGGCCCTGAAAATGTCTTCTTTTTTCTATTGATGCCCGGAATTCGCCTCCCTGATTGAGCCACGAAGCAACATTTTATCATTATTCATTCAAGTCCCCCCCCCCCCCGCCACGATGGATCCGCAATACGGCTTCCTAGAACGCGCAGAGCGGCAGCCACCACCACTGCCCACATTACTCGCTCCTGGAGGGGAGTCAATTTTAAAATCATTAACCATTTCTCGCGTCTTGCAGATAATGAAGGTGAAATTCACCTTCCTGCGTCCCCCCGCAATGGCTGCTGGCATGTTGCGCTGACTTAGCTGGTGGTGGGGTTGGGAGGAAAGAGTGCTGCCGTTGGCTGGCTGTTGATAAATAATGCTGCAATGCACGATCGGGGTTAATCTCCCTGGAAGGGATTTCCAGGGCTGAAACAAAATTTCCAAAATGTTGATCCGTGATGCTTGCAACTGCAAGAATAAAACAATTAAGGAGTGTATCGAAAATAAGCTATCCACAAACTTTCTTTCAAATTATGTTGAAAACCGATATTTTATTCATACAAAAAACTGATCCTTTATTGTACGAGGTTAAACTTGAACATAATGAAGACCGGATGAAATTTAGGTTATTCCTTCACGAATTTTCGAACTTTGGATCGAATGCTCTTCATCAAGTTCCGGACAAGTGTTGCATCGCATTTTTTGGACGCTTGAGCCCAAATTTTTTTGAACTCCTGCATGTTCCCAGCTGCCTTACCAGTCTTCTTGAAGACCCTCTTCACGATTGCCAGTAACGTTCGACGGGTCGAAGCTGAGGCCAATTTGGTGGATTGATATTTTTCTCAACGAAATCTATACCCTTTTCCGGAAGCCAATTGAGAGTGGTTTTGGCATAGTGAGCCGACGCTAAATGCGGCCAAAACAGTGGAGGTGTACTATGCTTCTTATATAAAGGCAACAATCTCTTCTGGAGACACTCAGATCGATAGATATCCGCATTTATAGTTCCGGTAGTGTAAAAAATGGTTGACTTCAAACCACAGGAACATATTGCTTGCCATAGCCATACCTTTCGACCGAATTTCTCCACTTGAATCGACCTGTCCGCATCGCTCACATCCTTCCCAACGACGGCAGTAAAGTATTGTGGACCTGGAAGGGTTTTTGAGTCCTCCTTTACATAGGTCTCATCGTCCATCAAAACGCATGCATCCGGAAGCTGCAAAAGACGCGAATACAATTTCCGGGCCCTTGTTGCTGCTCGCTTCCTCTGTTCTGCACTTTGTTTCGAGATTTTCTGCTTCTTGTAGGTCTTCAGGTGGTTTCGCCTCTTGATACGATGGATCATTCCGACACTCGTTCCTGCTTTTTTGGCCAAATCACGTATTGACATTGATTTGTTCTTCATGATTAGAGATACCACTTTCTGCTCCAGTTTCGGGTTGGAAGAACCGGGTTTTCTGCCTCTTCCTGGTAGCTCATCCAAAGAATAGTGTTCCCCAAACTTATTAATGATGGTTTTAACACTCGCATGATGAATTCCAAACCGCTTCGCCAATTTTCGCATAGTAATACCCTTCTCACTTAGCCATGTGTCCAGAACCTTAATTTTCACTTCCTTTTCAATACGCGACATTTTAAAAACGCAGAATTTGAACCGCACAAACAAGTAAACAAAAGAAAGCTGACAGTCAAACGCACAGCATGCAGTGTTCAGAGCATAAAAAACCATCACAAATACATGCGTACAACGCAAATGTATGTGGATAGCTTATATTCGATACACTCCTTACCAATCCCTGCCTGTACTTTGTAGGGGAAGAGGTGGTACAATGAACATGGTATGCCTTTTTTTTAATTTTTCCCTAGTTAAAAAATTAAACTCAAAAGTAACTTGAACTACTACTACTACTTGTTGTTGTTGTTGTTCCTTGATTATCGAGATTTTCAGCCTCAGGTTGCTTCATCTCCCGTCGTAGTCACTCACACACCGCTTTTGGGTATTTTCGTAATTTGTCCGGGGGTGAGATTCGAACTCGTGACCTTGGCGTGAGAGGTATGGATGTTAACCACTACGCCTGGGTCGCCCCCACTACTACTACTTCTTTCTACAGGAAAACGGATCAGTATACAAGGGACTCATTTTTTCGGAGGAAATCGATCATTGCACTTAAGCCCTTCCGTTAGGCCAAAATTGACATGATAATGAATCATGAGGTGTTTGTTTTGATTACTTAAAGTTCAAGGATAAGTGAACAAAATCGGAACGGAATTAACCACCAATCGTTGTTATGATGTGTGTACATATGTTTATTTAAATTAGATTTTAGTTGTGATATTAATGTTAGCTGATAAACTCCTCTTTTTCCTTTCATGTAACACTTGGATCGTAGGATGGCACCCATGGTGTCCGTACTCAGGCGGTTCGGGATTATGGTATTATTATGGATTATTCAGATTGTAATGCGAGAAAACTCGCTCCACCGCTGCCGATGAATGCGGAATTAGTAAAAAAATTCGCAAGGGAAAAGACAGCTTCCTATCTGCTAGTTTGAAAAATAGCAGTTTCCTCCAACATGTTTCCAAGTCGTCCGATTGTTTTCCGAAACATATATTCAATTCCTCAGTGCCTTCAAAGAAGTTCAAATATTATGTAATAATCGAATTGAACTCCTTCAAAGTGGGCAGCTTTTAGGAATCAACGCTCGATGCAGTAGTGGGAACTGGATCGTTCAGATCAAGCACTTAGGACCGGTTCATAAACCACGTAGACTTATTTTTGAAAATCTCAGAGCCCCCCCCCCCCCCCCCTCTTGGCCTTTCTCCATACATTTTTTTGAAATTTTGAAAATCCCCCCCCCCCTTCCCCCCAAAAAAAGGCTACGTGGTTTATGGATAGCCTCTTAGTGATCTGTTTAATCAACTCGGTATAGAAAGCACAGCAGATCGACTAGGAAACCTCCTTCCTGGTCTCATCGAGAGTTCCGGATCTGAGCATTTCTCCTGCTGCTACCCCGATATATATTTCTCGACATCAGAAACTCCAAAATCCGTCCGGTGTTTTGAATAATCATCCTCACAAGCATTAACAAGGAAAACCATTAGCAGGTACTTCAACTGATTGCACATGGGGGGGCAATACACACTTAGAATTATATGCCGAGTCTCGGCTTTTCGACTCCAAGATCCGCACAGCCGACCTCTGAAAACTCATACAGTTAGCTGGGAATCTCGGCATGAGCAAACTGACATATCGGTTAAAATTCGAAACAAACAGAAATGAGGTTAACCGAGATTGCAGTTAAATTGTGTGTAAATATTCGAAACTTTGAATTGGATTTTCATGGCAATATTGAATATTTCATGCCTATAGGCAATACCATGCAAATATGGTGTTTGAGTTAAATCTGGCTGATAGAAGAAGGCGTGGAGCACAGCGATCTAGATGGGCGAATCAGGTAAACCAAGATTTGGAGAGCGTGGGGCGCAACCGGGGATGGAGGGAAGCAACCATGAATTGGGTGAATCGGCATAGAACTGTTGACGAGGTTTTATCAATGTAATTGATGTAGTGCCAATAAATGTATTTTTTCACCGTTCCACAAACAACATACGACTTACTCCACTAGCGAATGAAAACAATATGGCGCATGGCGGTTGACAGATAAAAAGCCGAGCCTTGGCTTACAGCACTGCTAAACCGATATGGCAAAGGGTAAATGCACCCTTCTTTTTGGGGAAATGCTCCTTAAACTTTGGAAAAATGCTCCTTAGATGCGTTTGCCCGGTTTAATGCAATCGGAGGTATTTACTTTCTGTTTAGCGCTTGCCGGTTGTTTTGACGGGTCTTAAGTTTCTTCAAGATTGTATAGCGAAGCTTTGCTCCGCAATCTTCGAGGTAGTTTTGACGGGTTTAAATTTCATTTTGACGAGTCTTAATTTCATTTTGAATAGTCTTAATTTCGTATTAACGGGTCTTAATTTAGTTTTGACGACTCTTAAATTCAGAAACTTAAAACCCGTCAAAACTATACAATCTTGAAGAAACTGAAGACCCGTCAAAACACCCGACAAGCGCTAACCAGAAGGTTAATACCTCCGATTGAATTATACCGGGCAAACGTATCTAAGGAGCATTTTTCCAAAGTTTAAGGAGCATTTCCCCAAAAAGAAGGGTGCATTTACCCTGCTGCCAAACCGATATTTCGGCATGATCGGCAACTGAGGTCCGTTGAAGTTTGGTTAACGTTTGTGCTCGCCTCCTAGTGTTGCCGAGAATCGGTTTAGTAATGAAGAAACCCGATATTTCAGTTGCAAGTGATGCTGAGACTCGGCATCGTTCGATCTTTTGCCGAGTTATCAGTTAAATATGAAAATGCCGAGTGAATTCAGCTAAATTTTTAATCGAGCCCATGAATAATTTTTAAGTGTGTAACGTTTGCATTGAGAAAATTGACTTTTTTCGGATGGTGATAAAAAAAAATGCTAAGACAGATCATTGCTTTTGATTAATTTCCCATGGAAGGTAATTATTTAAGCATACTTGTAAACAAATTCTACGGCCTTGCGAGCGGCCTTCCGGCAGTCAACTGGAACATTCGCCATGGCGGACGAAAACATGCGTGTGGGCATGTTTTTGAGTTCTTTCGTCGTTTTATTATCAATTCCTCCTCAGTTTTCGCGACAAAATTTTTGAAATAGATCTTACGCTTCGGGTTGGCCCAGAAATTTTCGATAGGACGCAGCTGGAGGACGTTGGGCGGGTTCGCGGACTTGGGCACCACATCGATATTCAGCCGCTCCATCTCCTCCAACGATCGCTTCGAGTAGTGGGCCGACGCCAGATCCGGCCAGAACCGGGCTTTCTTTCGATGCTCTGATTGGTGTCTAATAGTGCCAAGATGTTGACGATCCCGGAACGGGCGTATCCGGCGTCCACATAGTGCCGCACGATGTCCGTTTTCGACGCGGCGGGGTGCCGTTCTTTGAACGCGCACACTTCTGAACGGAGTTGCTTCACTGTTTTTGCCATCACGGTTAGAGTTCGACTGATAGAGCTGTCAAATTTTGTCTGCTGACTCATAGGTTACTATGATTGATGCTGCATGGGTAATTTTGTCAGTGCGGGTGAAGGTAAAGCCATGAAAAATCGGCTATTTTTGTCCATTTTTTTAATGCAAACGTTACGTAGCTCAACAAGTGGAGAAGTGGCTGCATCATCGGGTGATTAAGATGACAGGAAATGCGCTGTGCGGTTCGATTGTTGTTGCAGTTGAATAAGAACGAGAAAAACAACCCGAGCCCCGAAAACGATTCCGAATTACTTTCGACAACTGACTCCAACTGTATCCATCTTCTTGGCAGATTGGTCAGAATCCATCTGATCCAAAGCCCACACTGAAAATTTATTTTCGTAAAGTAGATTTCACGCTTGTCGTAAATACGGATTTTGTACACAGAACAAATGTCTCGTAGATTGTACGAAACATTCATATTGATTTTTATGTGGTGAAATGCTATCATTACACCATTTTGTATAATGCCCTCTCCATGGCTGGATTTTGTACCTGGACGCTGGTGGGAGGGCCTAATCTTATGTTAATGATGCATTGGAGATAGCTGATTGATGATAGATGTTGCTAGGTCATGTCATTGTACGACCTTCTACTCTAATGAACCATTCATGGGAGAGCCAAAGGTCCAAAGTAGTTATTATATCACACTCGCTCCTTTTTCTATTTAATAGCCGCGTCGTAGCACGCATGTATAGGGGCACTAAATTTGAGTGTGATATTGGCGGGTTGGGCCGCAAACCACTAAAAATTTAATCATAGATTTATTCAATTTTGAGAACGTTTAATATTCAATTTGGGGAGGAAGTTTGAACTGTGTCCTAGAATTTCCTATGCAGTGAACTTCTAGACCGTGTCCATACGTATTGTGGTTTTGTGGGATGCGGAGGGCCCGTTTAGGAACTCAGAGTATTGTATCATTTGTCATAGGTGGGTTTGTTCAGAATGAAAGAGGTGTGCTACCGGCGGGCTTTGCCACAATTTACGCTTAGACGAGGCTAGAAACAGTTTGTAGACGCCTGACATCAAGTAGTTAAGGGACACGACAGGAGGTGCACTTTTCATTGGCGTGGCTAATTCTTTAATTGTTTTTTATTCCTTAATTGTCATTAACTAAACACCAAACATACCTTAATTGCCATTCTTATTCTAATTCTAATATAAACTATAATTTTTCGCTTAATTATAGCAAATCATATGGGGAAGTTACTTTGATAAAGCAACTTGCAGCGTAAAAAAAATAGCCTGGTCACATTGATACGAACTACAGGGAATCGCTCTCTCTATCTTTTCGGGATTTGCCGTATATCATTGTAATGCGGAATTGTAAATTAACAATTTTATGATCACCTTCACTTTTTTTTAAAAACACTATTTAAAAAAAACTTTTTGAGCCCATTAGTAGAACGATTGTGATTGAGAAACAAGGAGAATTTAGAACTAACACTTCATTTGATAACTTTTTAAAATAAAAAAAAATAAAACATTGAAACACTTCAATGATTCAAATTATCACTAGTAAAAGCGAGCAAATTCTTTAAATTCCACTAGAGAAAGCTTATCTTTTGACAGATAGGCCTATTTCATCTGCGACTTACAGACTTCTTCAGTGTCGAGTGCTCGATTTATGATTTTCTTTTTGCAGAATTTTTAACCGGTCCAAAACGCCCTACCTTAACCACCTACCCTAATCTATCCTTGTTCCTTCCCATGGAGTTCATGTGGTCTGAATAGACTAGTTCGCCATTACCCCTCCTCCATCATCGGCTTTGGACTGACTTGCGCTCTTATTGCCTCACCAAATGCTGCAAAATGAAAATGAAAATGAAATAACACCATTTTGTATAATGCACGAAATGAATTTCATGAAGACCATGCTGCTTCTCTTTTATCGTACTCATGCATGATGGCGTTGCTGCTGGGATGGGTGGGAATAATTCATTTATCCCAAAATTTAAGCGCTGTCGAGAGTTATAACACCGATAAACCAACATTAAGTACTGCTTTACACATGCCCTTTCGCTCAATTTTCAATACTTCTATTCTATTTCCAACCTACCGTGCACTGACGGAACACTGTCAACACTTTCTCTTCATATCTTTCATTCTAGCAAACATGACTGTCCACTCTTGGTGCCTCATGGTGATGAGCGAAACATCTCCTTCTACATCATCAGAGAGACGTTTATTTTTAATTTGTAACAAAATATTCCTAGCTCTTTGTATTGTTTTCGTACAATGTACGAATGTTGTTTGTGTGTCAACATATAAATTACCTTCGATTTCGTAATATAAACTAAAATTAACTTTCAGTGCACAAGCCTTTTTGTTTGTAATCGACGCCATCGCTCTGGAACTGTTTAGCAATTACATTGTAGATGGGATAGTGATCCGCCAGGTGGATTTCGACAGCTTTGTGTAGAATCTCTTACTGTCAACTGTCTTACTTAGTCAACTGCCACTGTAGTGTAAGTGTCAGTTTTTGCTTCATGGGCCAAAAAAAGCACACTGAAAGAAGAATTGGTAAAAAGAGTGGATCGTAAAATGTACTCATTTTCAAAATTTAAGGTTTTCATGTGGACAAGCAATTGCCAAAAATCTTAAAAATCTTGGTTTGTATCAAAAATCTGTAATCTGTACATACACTGAAAATAAATCAATAATTTTTATTATTAAAATTGGCACTTAAATCGGTAAATTTTTGCTTTGAATTGAAATCATGTGAGCTAGTATGAATTTCATTTGCCGCACATAATTTTTAACACCCGTCACTTAATACACAGATTCGTTTCCAATGAGACTGATATGGTCCGCACATAATTTTCAATGGAGCGAGATATGTCATTCAAGTGTGTTTTCACTTTGCCCTGTTCTATCCATCTTCGTACTTAAAACGAAATAAAAAACCATGCGCGAAAAACAATCAGCTGCTTTATTGCTCTAGAAGAAAAAAAAAACATTGCAAAATGGAGATGCAAAGTGAAGTTTACCGTGTGGTGGTTTAGATACTTGGTTTGCCAGCGGAAGTCACTGAATTTTTTGAAGGTAATAAATTACTATGGATGTTCTTCTTTGCCATGTTAACGGTGTTTATTGTGAATATTTCAGATCTGCCGAGCATTTTTGCCATTCCCGCAGAACAGCTGCTGAACGCGATAGCTTCAAAAAGTGGTGAAGTTTTTATGATGGTACAAATAAAACCTCTTTTATTCACACATTTCGTTTTATTACATGAAAAGTACAAAAAATCCAATACTAAACATTTTATGAAAAAATCAAATCCATGCACCTTTTCACATAAAACACATTAAAAAAACTCATTTGATTTTTGCTAGGACAAGTTAATGCAATCCATGTACACTATAATTAATATCTATTCAGCTCTTGCACTTAAAGACATATGGTTAATTGACCACATTTAATAAAAAATAAGTGCCGCACCAATACAGAGCAATAACTTTGCAATTTGCCCTAATCTATAGGTGATTGCATAAGTGATAAGGTGCATTGTTTTTAGAGTGTACAGATATCTGTACATGTGGCAACCCTGCTCTCAACCTAATATACCTCGCCTACTTATGTTTGAAATCTGTGCTAGGAAAATGTATTAAGTGAATGTAGTGTGCAAAGCGTACTCATAAGACATCTCATTTAATTTGTGATATTTTCAGTAGCTTAAAATTGTTGTAGTATAATTTTCATAATAGAATCGATATCCGGGATTTTCATCTAATTGATTTACACATATTTATTGATCGAGGATTAATTGAAATATTTGCTTTAAGTTTGTTTCAAGTTTCAGTGACGGTCGCTATTTTCAACTTTTCATTTGACACCCCACCCTTGCCGTCAGTCGTAGTCTACGCCAGGAAAAAAAACAACAAACAATCTCGTAAATATCATATTTTGGCCTGTTATATACAGTTCATGGCCAGTGATAAACCTTTATTCATTTTAAAATTACTGTAACTTTACTGCATCTCCCATTCTGAAAAACCATGATCCTCAGAAGCCAAAAATCTAAATGAGATAACAATCAATTGGAAAATGTGAAGATGAAACTGGTAGATATAAATATGCAAAGATGGTGTGTAATGTATGCATGGAAGCCAACATCCCTTCACGCGCATGACTTGGATGCAGCTCCACTTAATAGCAAGATCAAATTGAGCCACCGATCTGACTTCACAATATTGCTGTATGAAGGGTCAAAAACGGAGGGGTGGACCCGTAAGCAGAGACACTCACGCAAAATCCACGGGAAAGTAAGAATCTCCTTCCAACGATACGATCCAACAAATCGAATAACCCAATTCGCAATACTAATTTATTTTTATAGTGTAGGGTTTGTAGAGGAGGGCGCGTCACTCACACTGACAGAGTTAGAATAGAATTCGCAGCATCACAATCTAATCGGTAGGATAAAGAAAATGACGATGTTCGTTCCCTCCCAGACTCCCTCCAGTTTCAGCTTTAATGACACCGTGATGCTTCCTCCCAACCCAGTATTTATTATATAAGGAGTGTATCGAATATAAGCTATCCACATACATTTGCGTTGTACGCATGTATTTGTGATGGTTTTTTATGCTCTGAACACTGCATGCTGTGCGTTTGGCTGTCAGCTTTCTTTTGTTAACTTGTTTTTGCGGTTCAAATTCTTCGTTTTCAAAATGTCGCGTAATGAAAAGGAAGTGAAAATTAAGGTTCTGGACACATGGCCAAGTGAGAAGGGTATTACTATGCGAAAATTGGCGAAGCGGTTTGGAATTCATCATGCGAGTGTTATACCCATCATTAATAAGTTAGGGGAACGCTATTCTTTGGATGAGCTACCAGGAAGAGGCAGAAAACCCGATTCTTCCAACCCGAAACTGGAGCAGAAAGTGGTATCTCTAATCATGAAGACGTGATTTGGCCAAAAAAGCAGGAACGAGTGTTGGAATGATCCAGCGTATCAAGAGGCGAAACCACCTGAAGACCTACAAGAAGCAGAAAATCTCGAAACAAAGTGCAGAACAGAAGAAGCGAGCAGCAACAAGGGCCCGGACATTGTATTCGCGTCTTTTGCAGCGTCCGGATGCATGCGTTTTGATGGACGATGAGACCTATGTAAAGGAGGACTCAAAAACCCTTCCAGGTCCACAATACTTTACTGCCGTCGTTGGGGAGGATGTGAGCGATGCGGACAGGTCGATTCAAGTGGAGAAATTCGGTCGAAAGGTACTGGTATGGCAAGCAATATGTTCCTGTGGTTGGAAGTCAACCATTTCTTACACTACCGAAACTATAAATGCGGAAATCTATCGATCTGAGTGTCTCCAGAAGAGATTGTTGCCCTTATATAAGAAGCATAGTACACCTCCACTGTTTTGGCCGGATCTAGCGTCGGCTCACTATGCCAAAACCACTCTCAATTGACTTGCGGAAAAGGGTATAGATTTCGTTGAGAAAAATATCAATCCACCAAATTGCCCTCAGCTTCGACCCATCGAACTTTACTGGGCAATCGTGAAGAGGGTCTTCAAGAAGACTGGTAAGGCAGCTGGGAACATGCAGGAGTTCAAAAAAATTTGGGCTCAAGCGTCCAAGAAATGCGATGCAACACTTGTCCGGAACTTGATGAAGAGCATTCGATCCAAAGTTCGAAAATTCGTGAAGGAATAACTTAAATTTCATCCGGTCTTCTTTGTGTTCAAGTTTAACTTCGTACAATACAGGATCAATTTTTTGTATGAATAAAATATCGGTTTTCAACATAATTTGAAAGAAAGTTTGTGGATAGCTTACTTTCGATACACTCCTTACTTAGCTGAGCCCAGTGCAAACGTTGCAAAGCATCCCAAGTAACATTGCCAAAACCATCCAACTTTATTAAGTTTTATTAAAGTTTTATGAAAGCTACTAGGAAGCAATTTGGTTTTAGTATGGCGCCAAGAGGTGCTAATGGGTTTCATATTTTAGTCAGGTTTAGGAGCACCTACACAGCTTGTTTACAACGATCTTGAAACCTTGTTTTCTCAAATTCCTTTCACTCCTATCAATGGTTTTATTTCGAATTTATGAACTCGTAAAATCTAGACTAACATTTGAAAAGGGCGGCATTCCAAAATCACGAAACCGAGAAAACTGGAGGCAAAGATTGGAATTCGAAAATCAAATCCTATTTTACATAGAAAGCTCCAATAAACCATTTATTATGCTCACGTTTTGTATAATAATGCATGGCTCAACCTTTTCACACAATATGTGAAGAAATATGTTTTATTGAGTTAACAATTGATTGAAACCAAAATACGCCCTGTTTATTTTTAGAGTGTTATATCGCCTTAGGTTTTTCGCCTGTTAAGCTGCCAGCCCAGTGTTTTCAATTTTTAAAGATGTCGAATTCTATGCTTCATGTACAAAAACAGTTAATTTTACTAATAAGATGAGTCTAGGTACTACTAGGAAAATCAGAGGAAAGTTATTCTATCGAATGAACATTTTTCTTATTGTACTAATTGAATTGCGGATTCTTATTCATGTTTTTACAGTCATGGACATAAACAACGCGATGGAATCAAAGCTGTGACATCGAATGGCCAGTTCTGAGGGCTGGATCAATTATGCTTTAGGTGACCGTGGAGGAAACGGAAGGGGAGTTGAGAAATGCTCGAATATTCTTGCCTAACTAAGGCTGATAAACGGCGTTTATAATTGTCTGGCTGTCTCCATAGAGGAGAAAAAAATCCCAAGTAAAGGGCGATACGGTCAAAATTTGATCAATATCAACTTGACGTATTTCTTTCAATTTTGCATTTAAAAAACCTGAACACCCCTCATTTTGAAGGTGTGTGTGTGTGTAGAATGTTGCTCCTATTTTGATTTTGGAATTCACTCTTCAGTTGTCAAAATGCCGTCCAAGCAAGAAGAGCAGCGTATCAAAATTTTGCTCGCGCATCGCGAAAATCCGAGCTACTCGCACGCAAAGTTGGCAAAATCGCTAAAAGTTGCCAAATCAACCGTTACAAATGTAATTAAAATGTTTGGAGAACGTTTGTCGACAGCCAGGAAGTCTGGATCGGGGGGAAATCGAAAACCGGAAGCCGCTGAGACGACAAAGAGAGTTGCCGGTAGTTTCAAGCGAAACCCTAACCTATCTCTCCGAGATGCCGCAAATAAGCTGGGTGTATCGTCTACAACCGTGCATCGAGCCAAAAAACAAGCCGGACTATCGACTTACAAGAAGGTAGTGACTCCAAATCGCGATGATAAACAAAATACGACGGCCAAAGCGCGATCCCGGAGGCTGTACACGACGATGCTGACGAAGTTTGACTGCGTGGTAATGGACGACGAAACCTACGTCAAAGCCGACTACAAGCAGCTTCCGGGACAGGAGTTTTATACGGCAAAAGGAAGGGGAAAGGTAGCAGATAATTTCAAGCACACGAAACTGTCAAAGTTCGCAAAGAAATATCTGGTTTGGCAAGCCATCTGTACCTGTGGCTTGAAAAGCAGCATTTTCATAGCTTCCGGGACTGTCAACCAAGAAATTTACGTGAAAGAGTGTTTGAATAAACGTCTGCTGCCTTTCCTGAAGAAACACGGTTGTTCCGTACTGTTTTGGCCGGATTTGGCATCTTGCCATTACGGTAAAAAGGCCATGGAGTGGTACGCCGCCAACAACGTGCAGGTGGTTCCCAAGGACAAGAACCCTCCCAACACGCCAGAGCTCCGCCCAATTGAGAAATACTGGGCTATTGTCAAGCGGAACCTAAAGAAGACCAAAAAAACTGCTAAGGACGAGCAGCAGTTCAAGGCAAACTGGCTTTCTGCGGCGAAGAAGGTGGACAAGGTGGCTGTACAAAATCTGATGGCAGGGGTCAAGCGTAAGGCCCGGCAATTCGGATTTGGAAAAGCGGAAGCCTAACTGAATATTTTTCCTGAATTTTATACTAATTGAACTTGAAAAAGAAATTTAATTTGATTTTTTAAATAAACGATTTCACCGATTTACACGCGTTTTCCCATGACCAAATTTTGACCGTATCACCCTTTAACATGAAATGTATAACTGTATGCATTTTTGCTTTAAAGTGTCAAATAATAATGTTACCTCTCCGGTGATTGAAAACTTTTTAGGACACTACTACAGATTTAAAATTGCGCAGAAGGTGGAGCTTATGAAACATAATATTTTAATAGTTTAAAATAATAGTTTGAGAAGGGTCATGAACAAAAAAATCTGAGGCCTCCGTAAAACAAATTATTGTCGGTTTTCAAAAAGGTTTTCATGAACTACCATGGTTTAAACCATGAACTCCAAGCTTACTAGATCGCTCGTCTTACCAAAAAAAAAAAAACAAAAAAAAAAAAAAAAAAAAAAAAAAAAAAAAAACTAATAACGTAATTACACTTCAGTTTGTGCTAATACATCATCATAAGGAATGTGCACACCAAAAAGTAGTCAACGGGAAATTTGTGGTATTAAATGGAAAATATGAGAAAATCAAAAGTAAATCATTTATTTAAGACTTCATAAAAATACAAATATAAAACATATACAGTTAAGTCAATTTGACCTGTTATATCCAAATGCCCGCACCTTTCGTTTGACACCTTCCATCAGTTTTTGCACAGTGTCATCCGTCACCAATTTTGCAGCTTTCTGCCAGTTACGCCTGAAGCTTTTCTCATCAATTGCTACGCTATTCGTTTTTCGAAGATTCCTCTTGACCAGAGCCCAATACTTTTCGATCGGACGGAGTTCTGGCGAATTTGGCGGATTGCAATAATTTGGGACAACATTTACACCATTAGCAATGTACCAATCCTTAGCCAGTTTTCCATAGTGGCAAGATGCCAGGTCAGGCCAGAACAGCACCGAACCGTTGTGTTCCCGAATGAACGGCAACAGTCGTTTATTCAGACACTCTTTTACGTAAATTTGTCCATTTAGAGTGCCAGTCGTGATGAAGATGTCGCTTCTGAGACCGCATCCACATATTGCCTGCCATACGAGGTATTTTTTTGGGAACTTCGACAATTTTTTTTGCTTAAAACGATCAGCAACATTTCCTCTTTGCAACGAGGTATAAAACTGTAGTCCCGGTATCTGCTTAAAGTCAGCTTTGCAATATGTTTCGTCGTCCAATATTATGCAGTCGTATTCCTTCAGCATAGTGTCATATAATTTTCTCGATCGAGATTTTGCGCTCTTGTTCTGGCTGTCGTTACGATTTGGAGCAACACCTACTTTGAATGATT
Organism: Aedes koreicus; assembly: GCA_024533555.2. Lineage (NCBI taxonomy): Eukaryota > Metazoa > Arthropoda > Insecta > Diptera > Culicidae > Aedes > Aedes koreicus. The sequence goes on along the minus strand of JAHHFK020004787.1, from coordinate 161,706 downwards.
TCAAGCCTGCACTTTTCTTCACTTTCTGGACGAACGATGGAGACATTTTCACTTTTTTCGCCACATCACGAACGGAGATATTCGGTTTCTTCTTAAATTCTTTAATCACTTTCTTCCTCTCCGCGACGAAACGAGAATCATGGTTACCTCCGGAACCGACCTTTCTCTTTAAAGTTAAGCGCTGCTGAAAGTTTTTTAGCACTTTAGTAACCGTCGATTTTGCGATTTTTAATGACTTGGCAATATCGCCGTGCGACATATCTGGATTTTCCACTCTTTTGTGCAAAATTGCTTCGCGCACGCGTTCTTGATTCGACGCCATTTTACTGAATAAAGGTTACTGTAGCCAAACGACGTCTTCATCATAGCACACATACATTAATATTCATGTAGTAGTGATCGGATTAGCAAAGCGTACACGGATAAGACTGCATTAGGGCATTTCCGACGACTACTTTTTGGTGTGCAAAAAAAAAAAAAAAAAAAAAAAAAAAACAAAAAAAAAAAAAACAAAAAAAAAAAAAAACAAACAAAAAACACCCAAAAAAAACAAAACAAAAAACAAAAAAAAAAAACCACCAACACAACAACCAAATTTTTCCGCCCACCCACACAACAAAAAAAAAAAAAAAAATTCCCCAACAAACAACCACCCCAAAAAAAAAACCCGCCCCCCCAACCACCAACCCCCCCCCCCACATACCCAAACCGCGCCTTCTCCTGCCCCGGAGTAATTTTCCATTTATAAAATATATTCCCCAAAACCGATACAACCCCCCCCCCGCAAAACAGTGTAGTATTATTTATTCCTCTAATATTTCTCCCCCCCCGATTTACAGCCCACGAAAAAACCGCCGCCCACAACAAAACCACCAGAAAAAACACCCCCAGACCCCACAATTTTTTTTTTTTGTTAAAAGTCATAATAGTTTTTTTTGCCATTGTCAAGGTAGATTTGTTGGTGAAAAGAGAAGTAGGCGCTCGCTCCGAGTGGATGTATTTTTCACTTACTGTCATTTCGTTTTCCGTAAATTTTCATAGTTTTAGATAGATTAGATGGATAGATAGATAAAGATGTGAATTGAAAAAAAACGGTACAGAGTCCGAGTAGTATCGAACGGCCGAAAAGTTGAAAAAAGTGCAGTGAAAAGTGCCTCAAAGTGATCCAGGTTGAAGGCGGATGTCAGGCTGGCTGGAGTTGGCAATCGATGTCAAGTCAGATTTCTGCAGGAGATTTTTCACCGTTGCAAGAACCATAAATTGCGATTGCAGGTCAGTCCGTTCTTTTCTTCTCCCGTAGTGTATTGGTTTGGTACAGTAACGTCCGACGACAGTAATGGTTCCTGTGACGAAGATTGTGAAAAAGTGCATGAATGCCATTCGTTTCCTAAGATTTTCACTTACCATTGGAGACCAATTGTTAGATAAACTCCTGTATATTTCTATCGTTATCGCATATCACACATTTTTTCTAAAGTGTCAGCTCCGAGTAAATTTTTGGATTCTAAAATTTGGATTAAATAGTTCTGTTCAGAGACAAGAATTCATCACCAGTGACCTACGACGATTGATGGCGTCCAACGAGACTCAAAACGGACACCTTCGCGACAACTTTGTTTAACCGACGGCGAGAAATCTTAGTCACTTTCGGATTCGGTGCAATAAGTATAAACTCTAGGCGAATAGCGATCGTGTGTTTCACTCAACATACGTCAATCTATTTGGGAATAACAATTCAATTATTGTTATAGTACTAGGTGAAAAATAAATTATTATGCATGGAAGAACACAAGCAGATCCATCTCCTATTATAGTATATGAGAACGAAAAACTGTTATACATTCTACATTATAGTTAAACAAATTTCGGAAAATGTAATCATAGTATTAATTAATTATCCAGCTACGAACGAATTGCTATGCTGGAGCTTATGGCGATCGATCAAATCATGTTCTCGAGTTTGTACGGGATTTGCTATGGGAGGGCTTATTATTCATGTCTCCAGAGGAGTCCCAGTAACCTCATAGGACATAGGACACTGTTGGTTTTTTTTTTTTTAAATAAGAGGTTTAACTAGAAGAGATACCTTCGAAGACCGCCAAGCGATCAGATGTTCGGGAGGTGGGGGATGGGTTGGCTGATTGTTGGGTGTAAACCTGTTGGAGGTCTGGTACGTGGCTCTTCGTTCAATTTTTGTATAGGCAATGCGCTGCCCAACGGTTCAAGCACAATCATATCAATGTACTGATGATATGATTGTACTTGAACCATTGGGATAAGTTGTGTGCCGGTTATGTTAACATTGGGATAAGTTGTGTGCCGGTTATGTTAATGTCTTTAATGTCTTTGACGCCCCGAAACAGGAGGTCATTGCGTCCCTTGGAAAGTAAGATTGGACAATAATAGACATATGGGGGTGTAACAAAGGTCTCAACAAGTAATCTATGTGTGTGTGTGTGTGTGTGTGTGTGTGTGTGTGTGTGTGTGTGTGTGTGTGTGTGTGTGTGTGTGTGTGTGTGTGTGTGTGTGTGTGTGTGTGTGTGTGTGTGTTTATTTTTGTGTGTGTTTGAGCTCGGAGTGTACGGCTTTGTGTCAATTCATCCTTCTTCTCTTTCCAGAGAGCGAGTAATGGCGCTATAACCATAAGCCACAAAAGGCTAAGACAAGAGTAAGTGCTCTTGTCGCAACCGACAGACAAGCTCTCATTCAAGAAGAGTCTGTTCCAGCTTTTGTTCCAGCCCAGGAAAGCGGACAACAAAGGAGTGCATTAATTTTCTTAGCTTCGTCACTCCCAACGACCTATGTATATATATATATAAATAAACTTATGCTTTCTCGCCAAGGAAAGCCTCCCGCACAATCCCATCCAATTTCCAACTCCAGATGTCTATGAAGATAGCATGAGTTCTCAGCATCTTCTTAAGTAGACATCTAATCAACACTTCCATCCCATCCCTTGCTGATCATAAGGACCTGGCCAGGTGTTGTGCAAAGAGATCGATGGATGAAGAGCCTGTCACACCCAAGGCAGCTCTTCTGGCGCTTCCATCGTCCCTTCAACAGCCAACCCAGGATTATGTAATGCTATGCTATGCTATGCTATTTTTAGTTGTTTTTTTTTGTTTTTATATGTTTATTTTAAAATATATTAAATTTTTTTTTTTTATTTTTTTGGTTTTTCCCCCTTTTTCAATTTTTTTTTTAAAATGTTTTTCGGAATGCCTGTTTTGGTATTTTTTATTTTTTTTTTTTATGGTCAGTTGAAAACGCATTTTAAACCGTTTTCCTCCCAGTAAATGCATTAACCGGCAAATTGGCTTTGAGGCAACCCCCCGACACCCCAAATAGTACAAAGAGAGTAGTCTGCGCAAAGAGAGGGGGTTTTTTAAAAAAAAAAGGATTTTTTCCAATCGCCATTTTGAAATAAAATAAATAATTGTAATGTGGAAAAATAAATGCACCAAATTTTGAATGTAATGCAAATGAATTGTCGATAAGAGATTAATTTCGGCATTCTTCTAGAGAACCTTATTAAATTCATGATAAATCCATCGAATATATTTGTTTAAATATTGCTTGTTTTTGTAAACTCGCATTACTTCCAAGGCGCATTAATCTTCGGCTCTCATTGCCCCATTCACCATAAAATTAGATGTGCAAAGAATTTGGAGCATGATACGCTGTACAAATATCAAATTGTTATGGATATTTTGCTATCAAACATAATTTCACGCAGCACTAGAACTTTTTTTTGAATATTATTTACTGCTAAATGAATCTGAAGATCAGAGAACCAAACAAAGCAGAACAACAAAAACCAACCACAATATCTCTGTGCAGTTTGACAGCTGTGACCGGATGCTGATTTTCCTGGCAGCCAATTGGTTTCATGAAGGTTCTAAAGTGGTAATAACATCTTTCACTAGATCATTTTCAATATCTTTATGGTCTTATAAAGGTTTTATTAACATGTTTTCACAACCGACTGGGCCACTTTGTACAAAATATCGCTTTAAAGAAGTATAGAGGAGGTATTAATAGACAAAACAGTTTTGAATGTAGTTTTATCAACAAAGCCGGGAGGAGTGCTATACCGCTGGAATAAAACTAAAATTGTTACTTGGGATGCAACATTATGAATGAAAATTTAAAAGAAATGGCGTGCTTATGGTTGTTTTTCGGAATGAGTTTTGTTTAAATATTTTCGTTTGCTAATGTGTGACTTCAATTATAGAGTTTTAACTTAGCGGTGAGACATCTCTAGTCTGAGTTGCTTTGATGCACCGAGTAACTCACGAGTAACTCAATATAGCTTAAACTTCTATCAATCTCCATCGGTTCTTATCGGTTGCCAGGGTTTCAAAAAGCCTGACATAATTTTTTTTTTTTTTTAAATAGTGAATTTTCCGCTAATGGCAATGGAAGATGAAACAAAGGCGAGCCCTATTCCACGAATATGAGGGTTCTTGGAATATTTAATATGAGATACGGGATACAGATGGCTTAACTTAAGTCCAACGGTCAGGTTTGATAACAGTATGTATAGATTGTTAATTGGCTAAACATCGATTCTAAGAAGGTTGAAGCTTGGGACGTAGTGCAACGGGCTGAGCTCATTTGTCTCTTCTCCTGCCCTTGTTCCACAGCACCAGTCTGGCGGAATGATGCTGCAATAACAAATAGCAGTTCAATCCGAAACTGGTGGGTTTATTACAGTTTGACTTAGTTGGAGACATGCAATTAACTTATTCTCGAAAAAGGCAAAGGCGAATACTTGTGATAGTAAATATAATATCAAATTACATGTACAGATATGGAGTTTGAGCGTATATAGGTTAATTTCAAAATCAGAGATAAATGAAGGTGGCAAGTGTCCTATTGTGTACAACCGAGAGCTCATATACTAACACGCGGAGAGCTGCTGTGCGAAAACAGAGAGAAAACAAATGACAGTGCTCGCTAGCTGAGCAACGTGAGCTACTCGAGGTACCTCAAAAGTAGCGTTGCCAGGTGGATTTATACAATATCGGTATTGCTTATTAAAAAATATCGGTATTTATCGGTATAAAGTAAAACTCAGATTTTTTTCAAGTGAACTATAGTTTAATTTTGATAAAAGATTACAATATATTTTGGCGATCATTTTTCTTCTATTTTCAAGTTTTATATGGACAAAGTTTGACGTAAACATAAAAAATAAAATAAAAAATACATTAGCAATTTTTTTTATATTTACCATCTCGAGGTTGAATATGTATACTTTGAATAAATATACATTTCAATATATATTTTTTAGAATACACACTTCTTAAGGTGTTATTAAGATAACAAAACTCATGTATAGCGATAAGGTTTTTGAGCCAACTCCCGTTGTGCTAAGCACATCCCTTATTTTTTTTAAATACATGTTAACACAAAAACGGATTAATTCTAGTGTATACCGCTTCCAATTTTATACACTTTTCCATGCATACCACTGGATTTGTTAGACACGAAAAGCTAAGATATGATCGATTATTCCACACTGCTTCTTGAGCATATAGTGAATTTGATATTTTTGATTTTTTTTGCTTGATAGAACGAAAATAGGCGACTACGACGAAGTAGCGCTCTACCCTATCAATAAAAAGATAATTTCTTTTGAAAATCCCATATTAAAAAGCATAAATGTATAAAGTATTGTTGCTTGTTATTATAGGAATAATGAGTTTACCCAACAAACAAACGAAAGCAGTAAATAAGCATATGTGCATTATTACAACTGAATTAAGACTTTTGTGGCTGAATAAAAAATCTGGCTGAAATATAAGCTGAATAACCATGTCTTCAATTGAAACAATAACATTATTACAAGTGTTTCATTTTGTTTGAATAACATGCTTATTAAAAGCTATTTTAGTATTTATATGTAACTAAATTTACACAGTTTAACAAAGAGTCGAATAACAGTTTATAAATCCGTTGAAACATCGTTCATATAGCCTATTTATAGTTATGCTGTATAAATGATACTATATTCATTGAATTCAGTTAATTCCTATGTTTTTGTTTATGACTTTAATTTTAGGTACTGGTGAAAAAGTATTGACCTGTTTTCAAGAGTTGAAATTATAGTCAATTGCTTGAAGCAAATAGCTCAAAGGCTACCCCTTACATTGCCCATCAGAATAGAAAACAGCGCAGTGTTTACAAATAACATCAGAAAACATTGTCATATCTTTTAATCGTCTCTTGTTCAATATGCCCTTGCCAGTAATGCACGTAAGAAAACCGAACATCAACCATCAAAGCTTGGTAATTCAGATGTTTAATAACAGCATTTAGAAGGTTTATTTGAGCACTGATATTGCTTATATACAGACAACGCTATAAATAGAATATCAATGTAGCTCAATAAGAGCATCACTTCTGCTACTATTCAATATATAACATTGAGCTTATATAGCCGATTCGTTTGTACTTCATTCAATTCTAGAATAGCGCAGTTGGTAAGTCACGTAGTTGAGGATACGAAAGTTGATAGTTCGAATCTCGCTATTTAATGGTGATAAATAAATGTTACAAAATGTTTCTGTTGATGTCTATGCATAATAATATCAAATTAAATATGCACAATATGAAATCCAAATAAAAATGTTTGTATCATATGGAAAATCATACAAAAACCCCAACAAAGTTTTATGAAAAATTAAAAAAGTTGAACAAAAGTTTTATAAATAACACCACAGCTTTTTTAATATGCTCAATGATGTTGAAGAAAAATATATTATTCTTAACAAACACTCGCTTAGCTCAACAAAGGTCTCTTCGACTCTCGGAATTACCCTCAAGTTCTGTAAAGCACTAAAACAGCAGTTATTCAATTATCAGCTGAACTCCATTGCTGCAAGCTTGCTTCTTAAGCATATGCAATTGGCAGTGTTCAAAAGCATTTGGCGACAGCTTAATAACTTCTCCAAATTTGTGTGAATAATGCCTGAACAAAAGCTCTGATGGAAAATAGTTCAGAGATTATTCAACACGCTGCTGAATTAAATCGCCATAATGATGTTTATTGAATGAGTGATTGTTTGTTGGGTATTATGCTTACAATTACAACCTGTCTTCATTTGTTAACGCATTTAATATCATAATTAAACTCAATAATTTTATCACAGACATACAACCATAACACATCTACTTTCAAATTAAATGCTTAAAATGGCAGGCATCCATTTACTCTAACTTGAAACTTTTTCCGTTTCTCGCTCGCCTCGCATAGCACGTGAGCAACGGAGGAAACAAAAACAGAAGCTAAAGCTAAAGCTAAAAACAAAATACAGTGACCATTCGTTCATTGCAACATCTGACAACGTCAAATCGACTGTCAAAAACTCGTGAACAATAGGGTTTTCCATTTGAAGAATGGCGAGGGCGAGGGGTAAGAAATCTAAAAAAACACGCTGATAAATCATAAACCAAATATAATGTTGAAATAACTTTCATTGAAAATCGGTATTTATCGGTATAAAAAGTTGGAAACGGTATTTTCAGAGCCCTTGCCGGTATATCGGTATTGAGAATAAAAATCGGTATAAATAAATCGGTATACCTGGCAACGCTGCTCAAAAGCCACACCGAAATTGCTCGCGACAAGGAGCTGTCTTGCCCCTTGGTTTTAACCTAACCTAATGCTTAGATTAACGTCTTGTGCATAATGTAGCACTGAGTGTAGCTGTAGCTGTAGGTGAAGCATCCCTATTTCTATGCTAAGTAGGGATCAAACTTCTATCAGAACATGCTTCTTACCCGAGAAATACACAATTTGTGATTTAGTTGTCTGGATGGTTCACATAGTTGGTTGAAATGGGTGTTTCATTTGTATGAGAGCCATTTCAAAATCGCGGTTTAACTCGCTGGGATGCTTAGCAGTCAATGCCTTAATAAATAACGAACATTTCGATGTAGACATATCGGCCAGAACTATTTCTCATAGAAAAATGATATAAAATTTCTTTCTCACAGGATTACTTCTGAGTTAAATCACAGTACAATACTCCACCCTCCAAGCACACATTCTAAGAAAAGAGTACCAGACATCCGCAGCAATTGTCAGCCGTTAACATTTTGTTATTCATTCCTCAAACTTAATAGATCGCTACTGTGCTACCGACGCTGATCTCACTGTTGTTGTTGCTTTTATTATTCCTATTATTATTGTTGCCACTACTAATGACTGTCGAAACGTCTGAGCTTCGGCGTGTGGAAAAAAAAAAGATTTCAGACTTTAACGATCGATCCATCGCGCTCGGTCTTTGTTGCTCCAAACGAAAACGATCGGCAGAGCTATTGATTCGATCACAACGTACACAATACACATGCATGGCGAGGGAAAATAATACCGACTGGTCATATAAAAAATACAGTGCCAGCCGCGATAGGAAGAACACCATTAAGAAGTCAACTACACCTAGCTAGGGCCCTTTCCAGTGGCAGCCAAACAAGACGAAACACACACACAAAAAAAAAACAACTCCGAGTTTTAATGTAAAAATTCTCAAGACGCGTTTCGACCAACAAAAGAAACTCCGCGACCAGAACAATGGCGCGATGGACGAATGAAAAATTAACCGAACTCTCTCCCGATCGGTGGAGGAAAATTAGTCTAGAAATAATGTGCTATTTCCTCTCGGATGGATGATGAATCGAGCGAGGCGGTTCGTTTGAAAGGAATTCGGTTGGCGATCGGACATCTGTTCGAATCCGGCGATGATCGAGGGCCATTCATCGACGACGAGTGGAAGTGTCAATTTGACATCATAAAGTCGAAAATGTGCATACAACCCCACACTAATTGTCCGGGCTCGGTCAAGAGTTAGACGAAAAGCAGCCTTCATCCTTCGAAGCTCATAAATCCATAAATTTCCCTGGCCCTAGATCAATATCGCACCATTCTTGACAGAATGGTTCCTAATGGTAGAAATGTATGTATATATGGTAGCAATAAAAACGAAAAAGTTGTAAATTTTCCTCTGCAGCCCGATGGTTTGAGAATTTTCGGAATTCTCCGCATGCATCCCTCTCCTCCCGGGAGGAGTTCGGAGGAATTTGTTGCTCCTATCTCCGTGAGTCTTAAATTCTTTTGTGTCACTTATTTGTCCGCTTAATTTTTGCACCTCTCCTCCGTCCGAGTGGTTCTCGGCTTTATATCAAAACCTCGAGGAAATCAGCACTCTGTGGTCGAAGAGGGCCCACTCACTGACTGACTGACCGCAGAACGCTACGGGACGCGCGACCTGTTCACAGTCGGAGTGTCTGCTTTTTGAGATTTCAACCTGGACTGGAACTGGACAGAGGATGGGGTCGGAGTGATCGGGGGACTGTGGTTACCTGCGGTGGTGTGACTGGACAGGATAGCGGTTAACTCAAGATCTGATTTACTTCCACGCAGGTATGTTTGTGGCATGTGGCAGGCAGCGATCAGCGACCAACGAAGATGAAAGGGGAAGGAAATGGCAAAATTAAAATATACGAGAGAAGAAATAAATTGACACATTATTTGACACTTGAATGCCGGTTCTTTTTTTTCGGGTGAATATGGAGATATTTCAAGTCTCACGTGTGTAATCTGTCATGTCCAATCAACTGCGTAGGTGGTAATGTTTACGAGTTTTTGTTTTGGGAGAATGCAAAATGTTCGGAGAGAGGAAAAAAAATGCGGCAAAAGATTCACACTTGAATGCCATTTCTCTGAGGGGATAGAAATTTACTCCTTCATTCTTTGGGCGAAATAGTTATGGCTTATTTTGAAGGGGCAAACAAAAAATGCCTCAATTTTCTGCTTCAATTGCTAATTTGAAGTTTGACACTACTTGATTGAGCTTAGGTTTTTATATAACACTAGCGCTGCTACGCTTGCAACTCTATGAAGGAAAATTTAATATAGGGGTCAATTATAGAAGTCGAGTCGAGCAACTCGACTCGACACTTGTCACTGTCGAGTCGAGCAAAATTGCATATTACAGAAGTCGACTGAACCTGATCGAGTCGACAACCGAACTCGACTGTCATCTACAATGTTGAAAATTTTCAAAATGTTATTAAAACATTACACCATGCTACAATTCAGGACTTCCATCAATTCTAGACAAAATAGTCAAAAGGTCGAAAGTAACATTTACAAACAACTACTTCTAGCGTATTTTTCTGGGATCTGCTTGCTCCCACAAACAAAATAGCACCAGAAACAGATATAGGAAGTTATTCCTTTCCCGTCGGTAGTGGATATAGATGATAGCAACCTGGCATTTCAAGGAAATTTACATTTTAAGTCATTGTTTACAATTGTTACTTTCGTCCTTTTGACGATTTTGTCTAGAATTTACCTATGACTTTTGACGTTCGAAGAATAAATGTTTAATTTTTTACTCTTGTTCTGTGAATAACGGTAATGTTTTTGTCATTCTGAAAACCTTACTGAAAAGCTGTAGTAAAGTTGTGATTTGAAGAATTTCCGGGAAAGTGATTGCTTAATATGTGGGCAACTGCCGATATCTATTTCGAAGATGATTCAGAAGAGGAATTTTCCAGTATTTCATTACTACGCAGGAATATTAGGGACACATCAAACCCGTTATCGTTATCTGACAATGAGTGAGTCCTAAATTATCATTCAAGGTTGTTGGAATCTAATTCTCGCGATTGATTTTTTACCATTTCACATTACTACGGCAGAATGGACCTTATTACGGTTGTCACTTCACCCGTGACATCGATAATAAAGACAGTGATTTCTATTTGATGTGAGTTTTTTCATCGTGAAGTGACACCCGTAATAAGGCTCAATAAGTCAGTTTTTAGATGATTTGATGGTAGTACAATACAATAAAAAATGATTTAGTCTTGTATAGTCCTAGAATAGTAAATTAACCATCTGATATCATCTGGCTTACAAATAATCCTATTTTTTGCTGATTTTGTTATCATATGTTTACTGATTTGGTTATCATATGTTTATTTATTTTTTATTTTTTATTTTTCCATCGGCCTATTTCCTCACATGGTAACAATCACCGACGCCAGGAAGACGACTCTACCGCCTGGACCCTACCTATCGACTCGTGAATATAAGCCGGGACCTAGGCCGGGACCAACGGCTTAACTTCCCTTCGGAAGGAACGCGTGACCAGTTTTTTTCGCCTCAGAAAAACCATATGTTATCATATGTTGTCGTCTTTAAAAAAATATGTTTGTGGAACGAAATTTCAAAAAAATGTATTATTGCAGTTATTAACGTCGGATATTAAATTAAAATCAACACAATGTTTTTAGATTCTCATACATTCCTATTATTTCAACTTCATTAATCGCGATGTCTTCATTTTGATCTTTTAAAATCCGAATGAAAACATCGGAGGAAAACTTTCTCGCTCATGCCCATTTCTTTAAGTCTTGGCATCGATGATGGAACAACAGCGTTATAATTTTCACCCAAATCGCATATATTTGAAATTGGTTCACTGTTGTAGCTAGGTCCGAAGTATACCTTACCGTCTGCACCTTGTCATAACTCTTGCGCTTTTCGGTACCTTTCGGTACTAGTATCTTTATTTTTGTTTTGATTCGCTATGCTATTTTGACGGCATATTCGAGGGTGTGTTGGTGTGAGTTACGTTATTAGGGGCGAATCATAAGGCTTGGGACCGGTGTGGTAGTACTTCCTGAGCCAAACAATATATTCATTTTCTTCATCACTATTCAGCCGCTGCTTGAATCCTGTTGCACACTCAGCGATAGTAGAGCCACCTTTGCCATTTCTAAAGTTACGGATCTTGTGTGTTTTTGGATCCAGTTATCTATTTAAAAACTTGCGAGTATCATTGCTATTATGTATGAATTCTTTCGGTTTGATCACAATGACCGGACGAGAATTTCGAGTAGTTTTTTTTTTTTTTTGAGATCAGTATCAGTGTTTTTTCTTATACGTTTTACTATTATTATTAGTCCCAGAATTACTTTTAACTACATCCGCGAAACTAGTACCTTCCATAAAAACATCATTTGACGTCTCGCTAACGTCTTCCTGAACTGTACGCTTTTTGTCTCTGGGATTCAGGCTCGACTCCGATGCCGTACTTGATGTACCTTGCATTACATTCATTGCAGCTACTTTATTGATCGAATTAAATTTAAAAAATGAAAATTTCATACTCTCCAATTCTTTACCAACTGATATATCAAGTTCAAAAATTGCCTTCTCTAAGGTACTATTCAAATTTTTCCCCAAAATGTCCATACCGGTTACTAACGCGTTGTTTATTTGAGCAACGCCACTAATCGAATCTGATAGAAAAGAAATCTTCTTCATCTCCTCTTCGAACTTTTGGACGGTCGGGAGCAATACATTCTTGCACAACGTTGGTCTAACAAACAATCATCACATTTGACCAGCATATTATCGTTCTCACTGACTAGCTTGGCTACCGCTTTTGTCAGTCGAGTACACCTATAGTGGTAAAATAGACATTAATATCTAGAGATAAAAACCTCTATATACTAACGTACATTTTGCTCAGCTTTCTACATTTTATTAGAATTGCTGTAAAATTTCAAGTGGATCTTTCGAAAAGTTTATAGAACTTTCAAAATGCTCATATAAGTTTGCATTGATTTAAAAACACACAAAAATGGTAAGAACAACTGATACGTTTATAAATTTTCCTATCACAGTTTCCATCATATTGTCCATCGATTTCGTTGCTTTCATTTTCATCAGTTCGACGAGCCGTTTGAACTGACGGTCAATTGTCTTCTTGTGAAAGGTGGACATTTTTCGCAAGAAGAAAATAGTTTTTCTTATATTCCTCTCAAAAAATATAAAAAATATGGTTTCCTTACCTTGCTCAACCAGCTATCCCTTATAGACGAAAATCGCGAATCAAAACAAATTTACTCGACAGAATGTGACAAATCCATCACCCGTTTTTGCACAGTCTACTGAGTCGACCTGCTCGACAAAAATTCGTCGATATCGACAACTGTAATAGCAAAATAAACCTGTCGAGCAAAGTGACGGTCGACTCGACTTCTATAATTGGCCCCATAACTCTCTTTTATGTTTTTTTTCGGAATTTTTTTTCTTGAATAAGCAGGGGTTCAAACTTCTATCAAAACATGCTTCTTACCCGAGAAATACACGTTTTGTGTTTAAGTAATCTGGATAGTTCTAATTTTTGGTAGAAATTTGTGTTTTATTTGTATTGGAACCCCTCCCTTCCAGAGGGGGGTGATTTCTCAAACCTCCATACAATCATTGCCTTCAAAATCCCCTACATGCAAATTTTTTTTTCTATTTGCTTGATTAGTTCTCGAACCATCAAACTGGTCTCTTCGGTTATAATAAAAATGTGAGTTTCATTGGTTTGAACCCCACCCCCCTTACAGAAATGGGAGGGGTCTTGAACCACCATAGAAAAATTTATTTCCTTCAAAAACCTCCATATGCCAAAGTTGATTCCATTTGCTTGATTAGTTCTCGAGTTATGCACAAATTTGTGTTTCATTTGTATGAGAGCCCCCTCTTACAGAGGGCGGAGGGGTCTCGAGTTACCGTAGTTTGTGTGTCCAATCTAACACCCATCGGCCGGCAATGGTATTATGGAAGAAATCTGTTTACAACAATCATTCAAGTGACCATTGGAAGCAGCTTTAATCCGGGAGCTAGAAAGTGATAGCTCTACTGCAGATCCAGCATCCCATTTCAGAATTTCTGTAGAGTCACGCCCATTCCGAGGATCCTTTCTCATACAATAAGCCCCGCTTGTAAACATTACCGATATCATTTGCATAAGGGCTTTAAACTTTAAATTTCCAAACCAGGCACGTATATAGTATTATTTAAAAATAAGATTATTGTTCTATAGTTATAATCAATTAGATCTCACCCATGTCGGCCTCCTCAATCACACTATCTTGTTTATTCGTAAAAATAAAAATTTTGACGTTGATTCGTAATTAATTTCATGCACTCGTGATTAAATATGCACAAAAATAAACCGAGTTACCGTAGAAACATTCCTTGCCTTCAAAAACCTTTACCTGCCAAATTTGGTTCCATTTGCTTTATTAGATCTAGAGTTATGAAGAAATTTCAGTTTCATTTGTATGACAGCACCCCTTCAAGGAAAGGAGAGGGGTCTCAAACCACCGTAGTAACATTTTAAGCCTCTAGAAAACCCCACATGCCAAATTTGGTTCCATTTACTTGATTAGTTCTTGAGATATGCAGAAACTTCTGTTTCATTTGTATGGGAGCCTCCCTTTCTAGAGAAGGGAGGGGTCTCAAACTAACATAGATACATTTTTTGCCTCAAAAAATGTCCACAAGCTAAATTTGGGTTCCTTTGCTTGATCAGTTCTCGAGTTATGCAGAAAATTATGCTTCATTTTTATGGAAGCCCCCCTTTCCAAAGAAGGGAGGAGTCTCAAGCTGTCATAAGAACCTTCTTCGGCCACAAAAACTTCCTCATTCAAAATTTCACGCTGATCGGTTCAGTAGTTTTCGACCCTATGAGATTCAGACAGACAGATAGACTGACAGACAGAAATCCATTTTTTTTTATAATAATCGTTTATTTGTACAGGCTCAATCGAATCAACTTTACAGAGCCAAATTTTCATATTTATATACATCATTTATCTTAAAACTAAAGTTAGGAGGATAGAGCCGATTACTCGCGGCCGTCTCGAGGTTAATAGGAATTACAAATTACGGATGGGAAAGAGGGTGGGAATTTAAGGTATGGTTTACATAACACATTAAATTTAAATTCTAAATTATCTAAAAACTTATAACTATACAATTTATGGTTTACTTTTGACTTGAACATTTTTTGAAAAAGAAAAAAAAACACACATACACAGATAAAAAAAAACTTATAGTAAACATACAGGTTAAACTAACTACAATCTAAGGCTAATGTTAGTCAAAAACACATAAATGAGTTTCATGTACTCCAAATCACGTACAGCCAAAATATCTCGAATTGGCACATTGGGTTGTCTACCTCGAGCCCGAAGGGAATCATAAAGCTCCGATCTGATTCCACGATGTTCAGCACAAGACCAAATAACGTGATCTGCGTCCTGATAGCCTTGTCCACACTCACAGAGATTGCTGTCGCTCAGCCCAACCCGGTAGAAATGAGCGTTCAAAGAATAATGATTGGACATGAGGCGAGACATGACACGAATGAAGTCTCGACCCACATCCATCCCCCTAAACCAGGATTTCTTCGACACCTTTGGGATGATAGAATGTTGCCATCGCCCCAAATCTCCTTTACTCCATTTATACTGCCAGCTGACGAGTGACTGGTGACGAAAAATAGAAAAAAATTCGTTGAAGGCGATTTGTCGATCACAAATATCGCCTTTCATAGCGCCCACCTTTGCAAGCGAGTCCACTTTCTCATTGCCCAGAATTGAACAATGAGAAGGGACCCATACAAAGGTGATGATAAAATAACGCAAAGATAAAGCACTTAGAAGCTCCTGTATTTTCATGAGAAAATACGAGAAGTGCTTTACCGGCCTCAAGGAGCGAATAGACTCTATAGAACTGAGACTATTCGTGAAAATGAAGTACTGATCCGGTGTTAATGAGGCAACAATTTCTAGCGTAAAGTGTATTGCCGCTAATTCAGCGACATATACGGAACAAGGAGCTTGAAGTTAACGATTGGCGCTGTAAGTTTCGTTAAATATACCAAAGCCTGCTGACTCTTCTATCAATGATCCGTCAGAGAAGCACGATTTAGTGGAATCAACTTGGCCAAACTGTGCAGCAAATATTACCGGACGATGATGCTCTGGAATTCCACGATGCTCTTGCTTCATGGGTAAATCAAAATGAACCGAACTGCCGAAGTCGGAGAAGCAAACACGATTGGGAATATTCGGCGAAGGGCTGACATCCTGTGTTATGTACAAATGGTACAAGGTCATGAAGCGGGTTTGAGTATTCAACTCAAGGAGCTTCTCAAAATTTTCGATCACCTGGGGGTTCATAACTTCACACCTGGTGAGGAGCCGGAGAGATAATTCTGAAAACCGATCCGAGAGTGCCCCTTCTTAAAAAAATTATATTTAAATTTAACTTACTATATTTTTATAAAACACAATTATTCTTTTTAACTATCATCCCATATTTAAAAAAATTTAATTCAATAAAACAAACATTTTACCTAATATATACTTTTCCTCCATATCTTAAAGTGATTATTTTTTATTTCACATTTACAACTAATTTTTCACTATCGCAACATGCCAGCCAGCACTTCAAGACTCATCGTGTGACCCAAATAGAAAAATAAACTATTAAAAACTATTTTACATAATATCATTTAAATTTCCTCCCAATAACAAATTTATTTTCCACCACAAAAAATTCGAAATTCATTCTTCATCCCCTATTTTATTTTCGCAATACAAATATTACCATCCCCTTATAAAAATTCCCCCCACTGTTCCACAAAATTACAAGCAATCGCGGACATTTTTTTCACAAACCTGCTGCACGCGCGTTCGAAGTAACAATGGACACCACGGACTGGTAATTCTCAGATTTGATGAACTTGCTTTGACGTTACAGTGTTGTGTGCTTTTATAGTTTCATTTCTATGTTCCCCCGCGTGAACTTTTATTTTAAATTAAGTGAAGAAAAAGTTTACAACATTATTTATTTACATGTTTGCATGGTTTACGTTGCATGTAATTTTCATATTTTATTACTGTGTGGCAACATTCCAGCCAGCACTTCAAGACTCATCGTATGAGTCGAGAGCATACAACCTAACGCGATACGAAGACACCGATACTGAATACGTTCCAGTTTAATGATATGCGACCGAGCCACCGACTGAAAACAAAAACTACCGTATTCCATAACCGACAAAATTGTTGTCCGGTTCAACGTTAGAAGATCTTGCGGATCTGCTCCCCACCAGGTTCCAGTTATTGTGCAGAGAAAATTGACCCTCTGCTGGCACTTTCCCTTCAGATACTTAATATGGGATCTCCAGGTGCACTTAGAATCGAACCAGACCCCAAGATATTTAAATGACATAGAATGAGTTATCAGCTTACCCCAAATTTGAAGCTTCAGTTGTGCAGGGTTATGTTTCCTAGAAAAAACTACCAACTCAGTTTTCTCCGTAGAGAATTCGATACTTAGCTCTAGAGCCCAAGTAGACAAATTGTCCAAGGTATCCCGTAAGGGTCCTTGCAGATTGACCCCATTGGGTCCAGTGACAGACACTACGCCGTCATCTGCAAGTTGTTTCAACGTACAGTTGTCACTTAGACAACCGTCAATGTCTTTGACATAAAAATTATACAAAAGGGGGCTTAAACATGATCCCTGGGGGAGACCCATGTAGCTAAATCGTGAAGCTGTAGAGGTTCCATGAGAGAAGCTCATATGTTTCTCTGACAGCAAATTGTACAAAAAATTATTCATTAATGGTGAAAAGCCACAAGCGTGGAGTTTATCTGAAAGAACTTCAACAGATACTGAATCAAAAGCCCCCTTGATATCCAAGAATACAGAAGCCATTTGCTCTCTTTTAGCCAAAGCTAGCTGAATCTCTGTGGAAAGCAACGCGAGACAGTCGTTCGTTCCCTTACCCCTACGGAAACCACATTGAGTATCTGAAAGCAGGTTGTTTGTCTCAACCCATTTGTCCAGGCGAAAGAGGATCATTTTCTCTAACAGCTTTCGAATACAAGATAACATCGCGATGGGTCGATAGGAGTTGTGGTCGGACGCGGGTTTGCCAGGTTTTTGGCGGTCATACCAGGCATATCCCTGCGCGCTTCTGCGAATTGGACTTTAAAATGGATTTTTTAACTTGACTAAATTTGAGAAAAGATGTTCTACACGCTAAAAAAATTTGTATTCTAGTTTCAGTTCGGTTCACTCAAAATGACCCTAATGTAAAATAATTCAAAATATGAGTTAAGTTTACTCAGTCGTAGTTTACGCTACAACACAAATTCAGCATATGTGTGTGTGTGTGTGCGTGTGTGTGCGTGTGTGTGTGTGTGTGTGTGTGTGTGTGTGTGTGTGTGTGTGTGTGTGTGTGTGTGTGTGTGTGTGTGTGTGTGTGTGTGTGTGTGTGTGTGTGTGTGTGTGTGTGTGTGTGTGTGTGTGTGTGTGTGTGTTGTAGTGTCAGGGTTGACTTTTTGGACAGGCCGGCTTCTGAGCCCATTTTAACCCACCACCATCTGAACCCTGGGGTTTTTTCTATTGGGTATTTTGTATACACATATTCTTATGCAATTTCAACGCGTTTACAATACTCCTCTTTTATTTACACTAACCTGTTGTGGACAGTGCAGATTTGAAACATTTATTCAAGTATTTCTAGTGCAGATGCAGTCTTGAAGGCACCTTGGGCCACAACTGTAAAGTTTGGACTCGGAAAAAATGCGACACTTTGTTTTGGGTGTAACTTTTCATCGCGTGGGTAAAAACTAATGACATTTTACTAAGTAATACAAGTAAAACTAGTTTAGAGTGTTATATTTATGGGTGGAAAATTTTATTGCGATCTGTCAAGTAGTTTTCAAGATGCATTCGAAACAAGAAGAGCTACGCCAGCAAATTTTGGGCGCGGTGATCGATAATCCTGGTCAGTCGCACAGATGGATCGGCAAAAGGCTTGTAATCCACCATTCCACCGTGTTCCGCGTTGTGAAGATGTTCCAGGAGACGAAGACCATAGAGCGGCGCGCTGGAAGCGGCTGAAAACCGAAAACGGAATACCCAGAGAAGGCGCGGAAGATAAGGCAGTACTTTAAGAATAACCCAAACCTTTCCACCCGAGACGTGGCCAAAAAGGTCAATTCGTAAAAGTGGTTCGTCCAGCAGACCATGAAGCAGGCTGGGCTACGTGTTTTT
This sequence comes from Aedes koreicus, assembly GCA_024533555.2. Lineage (NCBI taxonomy): Eukaryota > Metazoa > Arthropoda > Insecta > Diptera > Culicidae > Aedes > Aedes koreicus. Next base: position 142,766 of record JAHHFK020004787.1, on the reverse strand, counting down.
AAGGTCAGGACGGCGCCAAACCGGACTGACAAGCAAAACACGGTGGCCAAATTGCGTGCGTGGAAGCTGTACAGTGAGTTGCTGGTCAAGCCAGGCTGTCTCGTCATGGACGACGAGACATATATCCAGGCGGACACCAAACAAATCCCCTGCCTCGAGTTTTTTGTCGGTACGTCCCGCATGGAGGAAAAGTTCCGGAAGAAAAAAATTGACAAATTCGCGAAGAAGTACCTGTTGTGGCAGGCGATCTGCAAGTGCGGACGGTACAGCAAGCCGTTCGTTACAACCGGCACCATAAACGGGCAGATTTATCGAGAGGAATGCTTGCAGAAGCGCTTGCTGCCCACTTCCTTCGCTCTCACCGTGGTCCCACGCTGTTCTGGCCGGATCTCGCTTCTATGGCGTTAATGTGGTCCCGAAAGAGGCGAACCCGCCAAATACACCAGAACTTCGCCCGATCGAAAAGTTTTGGGCGATAATGAAGAAGAAGTTGAAGAAAAGCGAAAAAATATTCAAAACCGATGAAGCTTTGAAGAAAAACTGGGAGAAATTGTGTAAGGAAGATGGTCAAAGCCTCACCCAAGAGCTCATGGGCAGTGTTAAGAAAAATGTACGAGCATTCAGCTTGGGGGAGAAAATTCAATAAATAAATTGAGCCAAAACAAAGCTAATATATAGTTATTTAAGCCCTAAAAAATTGAGAAATATCCAACTTAAAATGAATTTTTGATTATCATTTTTGTGTGTCTCATTTTTTTCGAGTCCAGTCTTTAACTATGATGGAGTTGCACTCAGCAACAAAAAAAAAACGAGCAAAATTTTGTTTCCATAGACGCCATGTTTAACCTTCTGTTTATTTGTCAATTATCAATATTTTTGGCTGAAATTTTTACAACACTAACCAATATATAGACCAAAATTTCATGTTGATAGGGTTTATTAATTTGAAGTTTTCATAAGATATGTGGTGAAATTTTTAATATGCTACCTAATGTTTCATAGAAATACGGATTTTTAAAATTGGTATGACCAAAAACTACTTTTTTCACATATACTATGAAAACTATTACTATAGCAAAATTTTGCTCAGCTTTTGTTTTGCTAATGAGTGTAGAGTACCTTAACTACGTAAAATAACTCCTATTTATTAATTTTAGAAACTACCGAAGAAATACTTTCAGGAAAGTTGGAAGAAATTTACTATCCTACGTTATGAAAAATATAGACCTTTATTTCAAGAAGAGCATGATCATGAACATAACTATATTGACCACCATTGGTTTGCTGCTCTGCGATTGATCGAAACTAGCCAAAACTGCACAGAAAACCAACAGAATGTCACGTGGTAGCAGTGAATCGATGTGCCGCACAGAAAAAAATTATGAATTTTCATAGGATCGAAAAATTTTCCCCCATTTTATTCCAAGCCAAAAAAACAAAAAAAAAAAATTTTAAAAATTTTCACCCCCCCACCCCAAATGAAACCAAAATCCCACAAAAAAAAAATTAAAAAAAGAATTAATCAATATTAATTAAAAAAAAAAAACAAATAATTTTTACTACAAATAATATCCTCCTTTTTACATGTAAAAAACCCCGAAAATAGAAGGTTTTTTTTAAAAATTCCCCCCCCCCCCCCTTAAACCAACTTTAAAAGGAAAAAATGTCAATTCGATGTTTGTTTCTACTAGAGATACACAAAAAGGCATAGGCGTAGCCAGAGGGGGGCAGGGTGGGGCCGTTGACCCCCCCCCCTAACTTTTGTTTTTATTTTTAGTTTTTAATGTTTGTTTCAATTTTTTATCATTTTTTTTTAATGTTTGTGAGATTGCCCCTTTACCTCAATGAAAAAGCGCGAAGTTTGTAAAAAGTTGTAGCAAAAAAGCGCAAAAAGTGGACATCCATGGGATTTTTTTTTTAATAGTAAAACCCAACCTAGCTAACCTAGCGTATCTAAAAAAATATCTCTAGCGTGTAATGATAACTATAATTCAAGCATTGATTGGTTGATTCCCGCTAGCTGAAAGTGGAGAAATGCTATTCCCAGTTAAATTTTCAGTTCTTGGCAATCAAAAAACTTAATATTTCAATCAATTTTATAGCTTTCGGATGCCAAATAACACTCGATTGAGAAAAATAATTCATAATTCATAGTTAGAAAGTGTATCAACGGAAAATATATGTAGGATTTTTTTTTCATTAGGGCGAATCTACAATTGAGAGGTTCTCTCCGGGCTCGCTCTCTTTCATTCATATTCCAATCACCTTTACGTTTTTCATTCTACTATTTGTAGAGTATGCTAGCCAGCACTGTTGTATTTCGATCTGTACTAAAGAATCCCTCGAAAGTTTTATAATGGCGCTGTTATGGATGAAAGAGAGCGAGCCCGGAGAGAATCTCTCAATTGTAGATTCGCCCTAATGAAAAAAAAAACCCTATATATATTTGAACTATTCATGATATGGGCAGAACCGATCAGTATTGCCCCGCTGATCAATAATATCCTGTTTAACGGTACTGTAGTTTCATATTATTGAGAATATATGTTAATCATATCTTACAGTTTGATTCAGTATTTTGAAATATTGTTTCTGTATCCAAGAGATATTAATGGAGCACATGCTACGATATAATCCAGGTGAGACGAGATGACTCGTTTCCGATTTCAGACCAGTAATTTGATAAGCGTGTGAGAAAGCAAGACAGCATGCTAATCAGTGTGAGAAGTTGCAGTGGTCTTATCCTATTCAAAGATTTTATCCCTGAGCATGAGCAAGATCATGAGCACGATTGACCGCCCAAGGTTGCTACTCCGTTGCTGCCAGATCAGCTGTTATAACACAGAGAACCAACGGATGATGGTTGAGACTAGCATACATCCTCAATGTGTAAAAACTGGTCATCCCAAACTAAGGCAATACTGGCGCCTGCTTCACCCGAATGCAGGTCAAATAAGCAAAGGTTAGGAATGTGTCGATGTGATACTCGTTTTATTGGAAGCCGAGACCGCCTCTGCACTTTCACGAGAAATCACTGGGATGTTGGATAACAAGATTGGGTGGTAGCAGGTTTCTTTTTGTTAAACGATAAGCTGAATTCACGCGGCGTTTAGTGAAATATTTAAATATTAGTTCCGATCTCTGATTTGAACCTTCCAGTAAGGATGCCATTGGGGCCACTCACAAAGTGTGATGGGGGTTTTTCATTGGAAAAACAAAAAAAATCTCTATAATGCTGGAAATCCTATTTGAACCGATTTAAACCAACAGTAAGGATGGTATTGGAGCCACTCACAAAAAGGTATAGTGGTTTACTTTCTCAAAGTGACACGGCGAGTATGGCAAACCAACATTATGGATGACAATTAATTGTGATCCTCACCACCGGTCCACCAGCCCGGCGAACCACCACATCTCACCATGAAGCATTTTTGTAGTTTTTTTTTTTATGCTCACTCGATCACTCGCATCGCTGAATTATAGATAACCGAAACAATACGAAACGCGCCATGCCCGATAGCAAAATAGTGCGTAATTAAGCATCGAAACAACCTTTCACAGCCGATGCTCGAAGCATACTCTTTTTCGTAAACTTTCAATTTTTACAACTATATCAATCAAGTAGAAGCTTCTTAAGAACAATCTTTGCTAATCCATTTAAAATTGCGATTGAGAGATTTGGTAAAAATAAGAGTTCGTAGATGCATTTCGTGCCTTCTGACAACTTTATGCTTCTATTGAGGTCCAGGCTCATCCGTTTAGCACCAACCGGGGGAGACTGGTTCCTATACCCAATAATTTCATCATCATCTCCAATCTGCTCAACCAATCCCAAAATATTGTGATATAGTGGACGGATTATTGTAATTTGAGATAGCTAAATGTAGACGTCTTCGAAATTTGGCAGATCGACAGGCAGTCCACCAGTTGAGACCCACCTGGTTCCTCATAGCAAGATGCTTAGAGGCGGACCGGACGATTCGAGAGCTACCTCCCCTTCAAAGATTTTATCCGTTTCTATGGAAAAAAACGCGCTGAATTTATGTGCGATGGTTCGGCGCGTGTTCATAAATAGAAGAATGTTTGTAACAAAACGGATCACCGGATAGAATATATACATAAGAACTCGGTTAGCACTCGGTTTTGTATTTCTGTGTCAACTAATGCTTCGTGCTTTTAACAGTTATGTAACAGCATTGTGGCATTGAATACGAAAGTAGTTTCTTGAAAAGTACAAATCAATTTCGGTGTAGAAAACAACGAATAGATTTGTTAGTTCTTCATTCGATTTTGTAATAAAAACGAAATTTAATTTTCAGTGTGGGTGAGCGGGTCGCGAGAAAAGTACATTTTCAGTAAAAACTGTTAACAAACTCTGTGGTTGTCGTATACAAAAATCCAACTTGACTGTAAAATGAATATTTCGACACATTACAGTACCCGTTAGATTTCAGCATGGTTCCTATTTAATGGGGTTCGATTTTGAAACACGGGGAAAATCGAGGGTTTTGAAAATCTATTTTATTTTTCATTACAGATCAAGTCTAGAATAGTTTAATCTTGTTGCCAAAATCGAACGGGTGTTGTAAAATACTTTGGGTGAGAGAAGAAAAGTTAATCCACCCGTCGTTCAGGCAAATTGTCACAAACTGAGGGCTCGATTTCCGCTCCAGCCGATGGAACTCGATAATGTCCCTACTGTATGGGTCCACCGGGCGTTGTGTTGTCCGTTGTATAATGTTAAGTGTTCAGTCTGTGCAGCAACTGGCTGAAGACGGTGTAATTCTCTCTCTCTTTCTCTCTCTCTCTCTCTCTCTCTCTCTCTCTCTCTCTCTCTCTCTCTCTCTCTCTCTCTCTCTCTCTCTCTCTATGTCTCTCAAAAAGCAAAGCTTGCCCCCCCCCCCCCCCCCCTCTGCCGAATCCTGGCTACGCCCCCCCTATGCCAAAAGGGATATTCAAATATGAGTACCATTCCAAAAACAACAAAGCGTGACGGCGGTCCTTCATTGAGATCTTTAGTCCACAGAGCCGATTTGGCCTTATTTAATCCAACAGTAAGCACATAAGTTTACATGAAAAGACATATTTTCCCCTTGGTGAAGTGACATTACATCATGAGACATTATTTCATTTCACGTTGGGTATATTTTTATGTGACAACAAATAGCTTTGGATTTGCATCAATTAACACACAATTTTTAATAGTTTGTTGATTTACGTGATAAAACATTTGAATCTTTCATCGATTCTAGCTCATGTTATTTTCATTATTTTTAACAGTATGGTAAGCTACTTGCAATGAGTGACAGAATAGCAATGTCAAGACTCGGATAGTTTTTTAATAATCATCCAAAGAATTCTCCATTCGGTGATAGCAATGCCAAGATGTTAAGCTATAAATAAACTAAAAACCAATACCTAAATCGAAATCGAAATCATCAAACATAACTCATAGATTCGTTTCTCAAACTTATATTTCACCCGTATTTCACAACCCCAAAACCAGCTGTTGCACCATTCACTTTACCTCCAATCCGCCGCGTCGACTTTGCGAAAGTCACACGAATTCATTCATTCCTTCATTCATAAAACTTGGCCATCGTGTAAAACTTTTCTCCCCCCAATTCACTGTGCCTATAGTAGAGCACTGGTCACATGGATTCCCTAGGCCACAACCTGTGGCGCTCAACGACTTGGTCACGGTCTAGCATTCCGAACAGACCTCGAAGCCACCTTCCCCACCTCAGCCGTCCGAAGTCTGAGAAATCGCTGGAACCAATCAAATTTTGACTCTCCTCCTTCACCCCCACTCACTGCCGACTCCATTCCCTCAACTTTCTTACACGTGTACGTTTCGGTGAATTTAATTTCATTGCGTTGGGGCGACGATAAAAAATGTGAATTTTCATTAAGAAAAATCTTTCCTCTTTGTTTTGCTCGGCATCCGAAGCAACAGAAAAGGAAAAACAGGTAGGCATTTCCTTCTCCAAGCGTGGTCGGATTTTCGTGTAACGCTTGATGGATTGCCGGTCTGATTGGATGATTCTTCCTCCCGGATTCTGGATCTTTTCCGAGTGGTCAGCAACCAAACAGCCATTAATCAGCTTAATCAATCGAATGCCCCCTGGCTTGTGTTTTGCTCAGTAAGCCTCGGAGCCAATCCGTGCCGAATCGCTGATGACGATCGATGGTTGGGATATGAATGGGGATTTTACGTTTGTTTTGGGAATCGAATTCGGCGGGAAGGCGCCAGAGTTTTAAGCTGCCTTTGTTGCTCCCCGGTGATGGAATCAATCTGAGTTCCACGGTTGACAACAACAAAAAGGCCGTTGATTATGTTTACGCAAAAGTGCAAAACGATAATGAAGAAAACAGAAACATAAAAAAGCATAACCCAGCCGACTCATATTCCACCACAATGAGCGTTGTGTCGGTTCGATTCCAACTTCCTCCAATGGGCAACAGCAGCTTCATAAACCCATCATGTACCGAGACACCATCAAATCGCACCAAACAACTAATAACAATAATCGACTTTGTCGGCGCTTTCAGGCATTTATTTTTACGTTTGCCGCCGCAGCCACCTCGGAACTGATCTGAACTGGACTTCTCGGGGAGTTCTCGCTCGGCTGTTTTGCAAACCAACACACGCACCTCGAGAGCAGCATATTTATGACGATTATGACCTATTGGTCGTATCTCACCGGCTTGTTCCTAGCGTGGCCCTTGGACCGAGACACCATCGGGAAATGGGTTCGTATTGAGACTTTTGAGCCGTCGTCATCATGTCTCGGTCGACCAAAGGCGGCATCAGCCACGCGGGACAAATCCGGCCAAGACGTCTTCTTCAGGTGGAAGGCAAATCAAAGGGTAGAACGAGTCAAAGGTGTGTGCTTCAATTTGGGCGCGCGTGATGAAATTGACTCGCTTTTGTGATCATTGTACGGTGCGGTGCGCTGAGTTGTGGGTGTTGCGATTGCTCCGTTCGCGACCGCAATGAAATTTTCCGACAAAATCTAACCCTGCAAACACCGTCACCCGAGGGCGGCATCGTCCTCTGCTAGTCAACAAAAGGACCATATTAATAGACGGGGCTCGAAACCGACTTTTCATGTACCGCGCCCGGCCATGGGTCATCACGGGTTCGGCGGCACATGGCGGAATTGTCGGCATCCGCGATTGAGTAGGCCTACGTTTACAGGTTAAATGCGCACTGAGAAAATAAGGTGAGAGCTAGGTGACATATGACCTAGGCAATTCCACGCTTCAGCGACGGCGACGACGACGCCGCCGCGATCTATTAGTTGGTTCCTTTGGATTGAACGCGGAAATATCGAAAAGGAAAGAGGAACGAGACGTGTAAATTTACTGCATAAACGGATTCTTCACACATGGTGTGGAAGCTGACATTTCGAACAATGATTGGCGATAATGATTATGATGATGTCGCAAGGATGACGATGAGATGATGATCGTAATGAGTGTAATCTTTTTTAAGGACCGTGAAAGTGGTTTATCTGAGGAGGTTATTGAACATGATATTATGCTTTGTTACTCCTAATTTGTAACAAAATCAGATTAATTTACGTACACATTTGAACGATTCTTCTCTATGTACAAGATAAGGCCTGTCCACGTTGAATCTCGGACACTTTTCTTTCAGTGTATTTCTTCCTTGTGTATTATTCGTTGCAATTCCTTTTTAATGGTGTCGGCTTGCAAGGCCCAACCCCACTATCTAGCAGGAGGACCATCGTGATGCTGTTGTTTAACAGTCCCAAGCACCACAAGGACTTTCGGCTTTTGTATTTAGAGTCCTGGGTGCACTAACAGGACGGTGACTCGGCCGCTCCTAACATGGAGAACAGACGCTCAAATGGGTGAAGGCTTGGACTTTTACCCTTATTTTTAAAAAGTTGGGTGGCTCGCATTTGTCAGGGCTGCTTTCGGATATTTGTGGGTTTTTGGAAGTAACTCAACAGAGTCCAAAAATTGCTCAGTCCCCCCACATCCTAAACACCCCCCCCCCCCCCCCTCCCGCCCCCCCCCCCCCCCTTTCCTTTTCCTTTTTCATTTATATTTTTTTCCCTCTCTCCTCCCCGTTCCCTTCCCTTACTTACAGCTCACCCTCTCCCCTTTATTTCTTTTGTAATTTTTTCCCTTTCCTCTTTCTTTCCACCCACCGCCCTCCCGCCCCTATTCGAAGTGCTCCGCCGCCGTTTTTTCCTCCCACCGCCAAAACCCCCATTTTTCCCGCCCCCCCTTCCCCCCAACAACCAAAACCCCCCAAACGTCCCGTTTTTTTGTTTCCACTCTTTTGCCCCCCGCTTGCCTCTGGACCGCAAGGTTGGAAGTGAACCAATCCTAAAAGTAACGACTGTTCCAGAAAGTATAAGCACACCTTATTTTAACGGTCACTTTGAATATAATGAAATATTTCAACATGTTTTGGCTGCGTCCTTTTGTTTGAACATTCCTGAATGACATAGCATCAGAAAAGTGCTCAGTTTTGTGTTACCTATCAAAATGCGCGGTCTTACTCCGGAACAACGAAAGAGTATCGTGCACAAATGGTGCACTGTGAGCGGACTCTCCTTGAGAAAATTGGCCAAGGAAGAGGGTGTAAGCGTCGGAGCGGTACGATCTGCGATTTGAAAATATAGAGAACAGTGTACGTTTGAATATGCGCCGAAGAGTGGTCGGAAATCCGGTCCTGTTAGCCCGGATATCGATAAAAAGATCAGGGATGCCTACAAGCAAAAACCAGTGACTTCCGTTCGGGACGTTGCGAAAAAACTAGGGACCTCGTCGAGTATCGTCATGCGTGCCAAGAAAGACTTGGGCTAAAAATATACCGGAAGCAGAAAAAACCCAAAAGGAACCCAAAACAGGCCGCGTCCGTGAAACCACGGGCCCGCAAACTCTACGACTCGTTATTGTGTAGAAGTTCTGGGTGTATAATAATAGACGCTGAAACGTATGTGAACCTAGATTACAAAACGCTTTCCGGACCACAATTCTATACTGTAAGCGAAGACAAAGACATCCCCGAAACGGAGAAGGCAATTTTTACCGAAAAATTCGGTAAGAAGGTTATAATTTGGCAGGCAATATGCGAGTGTGGTAAAACATCTAGTCCGTACATCACAACGGAGACGATGAACACTCAGAAATACGTTATGGAATGTCTCCAGAAGCGATCATTGCCGATGATCAGGCAGCACGAAGGTCAAGTAGTGTTTTGACCTGATTTGGCGTCATGTCATTACGCAAAGGACACTTGAGAATGGTACAAAAGTCAAAATGTATGTTTCGTGCCGAAAGACATGAATCCGCCGAACTGCCCGGAGGCACGGCCAATCGCGACTTTTTGGGCCAAAGCAAAGCTTCGAAAATTCATAAAACCAGCGGACGACATCCAAAAATTTAAAAATTATTGGCCAAAAGTGGTTAAAATGGTGGGAAGTACCACTGTGCAGAAGCTAATGGGTCATGCTCGAGGAAAAGTTAGGAGTCTTGGCTATGATTTAATGTTTTGATTAAACGAGAGTAAAATATCATATAAAACACAAATACAAATATGATTTGCCAAATAAAATTATTGAAACTAAAAAAAAACATGACTTTCTTGTTATTTTGAAAGTGTGCTTATACTTTCAGGAATAGTCTATATTTTTTACTTTTTTTTGTTGCTTTTTTTTTTTTTTGTTTTCAATATAAAGGTACACGGTGCGAGTACGAGAATGTGGAGTGACAGAGTATGCTTATATGTTGAGATTTATTAACTAAGTGATATCATGACCGATTTTCAAAAATTTTTCGCGCACCGATAAAACATATTTCTCCCAACACCACCATTAAAAAAAAAAAATAAAAAAAAAAAAAAAAAAAATTTTAGATATTATTAAAAAAAAAAAAAAATTTTTCCGAAACAGCCCATAATAAACAAAAAAAAAACTAATCCAACGGCCGGGAAAATTTTTTGTCAGGGGCTTTTGGGACCGGACAAGCTTCTTATGATGGTTTAAGACCTCCCTCCCTCCTATGGAATGGGGGGCTCTCATACAAATGAAACACAAATTTCGGCATAATTCAAGAACTAATCAAGCAAATGAAACCAAATTTGGCACGTGCAAGTTTTTGAAGGCAAGAAATGTTTCTATGGCAATTTGAGAGCCCTCCCAACTTAAGAAAGGGGGGGGCTCCCACACAAATGAAACCGGAACTTCTAATAACTCAAGAACTAATCAAGTAAATGGAATTAAATTTGGCATGTGGAAGAACTTGAAGGCAAGAAATGTTTCTATGGTAGATTGAGACCCCTCCCACCTCTAGAAGGGGGAGTGGGCTCCCATACAAATGAAAAAGGAACTTCTGATAACTCGAGAACTAATCAAGTAAATGGAACCAAATTTGACATGTGGAAGTTTTTGAAGACAAAAAATGATTATTTGGTAGTTCGAGACCCCTCCCACTTCCCGAATGGGGGGCTCCCATACAAATGAAACTGGATTTTTTGCATAACTCGAGAACTAACTAAGCGCCGGTTCATAAACCACGTAGACTCATTTTAAAAAATCTCAGACCCAGACATCTCATTTGACATCTCAGACATAATATGATTCAGATTTGCAAATCACTAAGGGTCGTTTGATGTGTGCTTATTTGTAATCACAGTCCACTGTTTGATGGCATGCGATAATTTCTGTTTGATGGCACGGAAGTGTTAAGTTCGTTGGTAATATTATCTTCGAATTCCAATCAGTGTTTAAAAGTGTTTCTTGCGTTCTAGTGCGATGGATAGAGTCCATACCATTCGATAAGAAACAAATTATTTTGAGGAAGTGTAAGCAAAATGTACGTGTAAGCAAAATATTTACGTGAATTGCTCAAGCTTTAAGCTTCAGCTTCATGACGAAGTGAGGTGGCTGCACTAGCTGTTCCCCTGACCCCAAAACGGCCCCTTTCAAGGCCTCCAAAATAACTGGAAAAGAGAGTTGTTCGAAATTGGCCGTTGCGAAAAATATCGTATGTCGAAGCCATACGATATTTTCGACAGTGTTTTCGACATTTGCACATTTTGCAGTGTTGTAGACACATAGGCCTAGAAGAAATCGTATGCAATTGGTGGTGGATGAAGCCAGTCTCTTGGGTAAAAATGTCCTAAACGTCTACCCGCATAAACAATTACCATAAGAAGCACCTAACCACCAATCCCAACTGTAACCGGTACGGTTAAACCATAGACTAACTTCAAGACCAGTAGGTCCCGAACAAATACGATTTTTTAATGGCTCAGTCAGTACTAGCACATCGGTCCCAAGCTTAATAATACGCCCCCGAAAATGAACTCACACGAACACACTCTCAAATATTCAGTCAAAATAACACAGCAAATCAAAACAAAGGCGCAAATATGTATAGCAAGGTGCTGGCTACAAGGTGTACCTCGGACCAAGGGGTTCTACAACAGTGAACCAATTTCAAATCGCGTAGTTAAAGGGCGATACGGTCAAAATTTGGTCAATATCAACTTGACGTATTTCTTTCAATTTTGCATTTAAAAAACCTGAACACCCCTCATTTTGAAGGTGTGTGTGTGTAGAATGTTGCTCCTATTTTGATTTTGGAATTCACTCTTCAGTTGTCAAAATGCCGTCCAAGCAAGAAGAGCAGCGTATCAAAATTTTGCTCGCGCATCGCGAAAATCCGAGCTACTCGCACGCAAAGTTGGCAAAATCGCTAAAAGTTGCCAAATCAACCGTTACAAATGTAATTAAAGTGTTTGGGGAACGTTTGTCGACAGCCAGGAAGTCTGGATCGGGGGGGAAATCGAAAACCGGAAGCCGCTGAGACGACAAAGAGAGTTGCCGGTAGTTTCAAGCGAAACCCTAACCTATCTCTCCGAGATGCCGCAAATAAGCTGGGTGTATCGTCTACAACCGTGCATCGAGCCAAAAAACGAGCCGGACTATCGACTTACAAGAAGGTAGTGACTCCAAATCGCGATGATAAACAAAATACGACGGCCAAAGCGCGATCCCGGAGGCTGTACACGACGATGCTGACGAAGTTTGACTGCGTGGTAATGGACGACGAAACCTACGTCAAAGCCGACTACAAGCAGCTTCCGGGACAGGAGTTTTATACGGCAAAAGGAAGGGAAAGGTAGCAGATATTTTCAAGCACACGAAACTGTCAAAGTTCGCAAAGAAATATCTGGTTTGGCAAGCCATCTGTACCTGTGGCTTGAAAAGCAGCATTTTCATAGCTTCCGGGACTGTCAACCAAGAAATTTACGTGAAAGAGTGTTTGAATAAACGTCTGCTGCCTTTCCTGAAGAAACACGGTTGTTCCGTACTGTTTTGGCCGGATTTGGCATCTTGCCATTACGGTAAAAAGGCCATGGAGTGGTACGCCGCCAACAACGTGCAGGTGGTTCCCAAGGACAAGAACCCTCCCAACACGCCAGAGCTCCGCCCAATTGAGAAATACTGGGCTATTGTCAAGCGGAACCTAAAGAAGACCAAAAAAACTGCTAAGGACGAGCAGCAGTTCAAGGCAAACTGGCTTTCTGCGGCGAAGAAGGTGGACAAGGTGGCTGTACAAAATCTGATGGCAGGGGTCAAGCGTAAGGCCTGGCAATTCGGATTTGGAAAAGCGGAAGCCTAACTGAATATTTTTCCTGAATTTTATACTAATTGAACTTGAAAAAGAAATTTAATTTGATTTTTTAAATAAACGATTTCACCGATTTACACGCGTTTTCCCTTGACCAAATTTTGACCGTATCACCCTTTACAATAAAAAAAAATAATTTTTTTTTTTAAAAAAAAAAAAAAACACACAAATATATATATAGAAAAAAACACCCCGCTCTCGCGACAGAGAAAAAAACATCCCCCCGGGTCCGGAACCCCGATTTTATAACACCCGGGTTTTTGTCGGGGTGGGACCCCCCCCAACCACCAAAGGCTTCATTTTTTTTTCAGGATTTTAGCATAACATTTAATTTAATTTGTACTTCAGGACTTCAACTACTATATTCATAAAAGACTGGTATGTGCTTATAAGCTGCGTAGGATTCTATTTAAATATTGTGTTTGGTGGCTTTATGGTGAGATACGCCATTCATTTCAGAAATCATCAAACCTGGCTCTTCGATCACTGCAATTGCTCTTTTTGAAATGTAACCAGAACGGAATTAACACGTACGTCCCCGACCAATCTGAAACAGAAAAATTCAAATTTAAAATTGATGAAACTCCATCGTAAGCCATCGGATTTTGATGCAGTTTTTTGCAATATATCACAAAATTATCCTTATTTCTAGATCTGCACTGGTTATTCCGAAAATTTCCATAGTTTCGAATTCCAAGGTGGGAGTACTGGGGTAAGTACCAGTCCAGGGATGGTGGACAACATATTTTTAGATGCGAAACATGGCATGCGGCATATCAAACTTCATAATTTGGCAAAACTAGGTCATCATAAGAAATTTTGAGGATTTCTGGCCACACTGGCCACTAAAAAAAGCCCTGCGGGATCCGAGTTCCTCCGGAAAAGTGGTCATATTCAAATCTTTTCCAAAACCTGGCTTGCGACACATCAAACTTCATGATTTTGCAAAACTTGGTGTTTTGAGGACATTCTGAGGGTGTCTGACCATAATGGCCACTTAGGAAGGTCCTGCGGCATCCGAGTGCCTCCGGGAAACTGGCCATATTCAGATCTTTTCCAAAACCTGGCTTGCGACACATCAAATTTCTTGATTTTGCAAAACTTGGTGTTTGAAGGACATTCTGAGGGTGTCTGACAATACTGGCCACTTAGGAAGGCCCTGCGGAATCCAAGTTCCTCCGGGAAAGTGGCCATGTTCAAATCTTTTTCAAAACCTTGCTTGCGACATATCAACCTTGAGAATTTTGCAAATCTTGGTCTTCGGTGGACATTCTGAGGGTGTCTGACCATACTGGCCACTTGGGGAGGCCCTGCGGAATCCGAGTTCCTCCGGGAAAGAGACCATATTCAAATCTTTTCCAAAACCTGGCTTGCGACATATCAAACTTCTTGATCTGGCAAAACTTTATCTTCGGAGTACATTCTGAGGATTCCTGACTATACTGGCCACTTAAGAACTGACTATACTGGCCACAAATCTTTTCCAAAACCTGACTAGGTCTTTGGAGGACATTCTTAGCGTGTCTGACCATACTGGCCACTTAAGAAGCTCTTTCGGGATCCGAGTTCCTCCGGGAAAGAGGTCATATTTAAATCTTTTCCAAAACCTGATTAGGTGTGATTTACCATTCTTCCTCCTATGTTCTACTTTTTGGATCAGTTTGATCAGTTTAGCATATACAATTAACGTTTTAATTATGGTTCATTTTCCGAAGAATGATCTTTGCGATTTTTTTAGGGTAATAGGATTAATTTAAAAAATCAAAAACCGACATCAAAAGGATCGATCTCGCAAATGTCAATCCAAGATCACCCAATCCTAGTTCGTATGTAAAAAAAAGCACCTGTCATTAATCCATTTCAAGGCTAGAAGTAGACTATTTATAAAAGTCGACAGATCGCAGCAAGCCGTGCTTTGAAAATGACGTGTTTTGATTTTGCTGCGTAGTTTTCGCGGAAATAAAATTATAAATATTCCGCATGGCCTCTTTCCCGGAGGAACTCGGATACCGCAGGGCCTCCCCAAGTGGCCAGTATGGTCAGACACCCTCAGAATGTCCTCCGAAGACCAAGATTTGCAAAATTCTCAAGGTTGATATGTCGCAAGCAAGGTTTTGAAAAAGATTTGAACACGGCCACTCTCGGAGGAACTTGAATTCCGCAGTATTGTCAGACACCCTCAGAATGTCCTTCAAACCTTCTTCTTTTTCTCCCTTTTCTTCTTCCTTTTTTTTACTTCTTTTTTCCTTTTCCTCCCTTATTTTTTACCAAGTTTTGCAAAATCAAGAAATTTGATATGTCGCAAGCCAGGTTTTGGGAAAAGATCTGAATATGGCCAGTTTCCCGGAGGAACTCGGATTCTGCAGGACCTTCCTAAGTGGCCAGTATGGTCAAACACTCTCAGAATGTCCTCCAAACACCAAGTTTTCAAAATCATGAAGTTTGATGTGTCGCAAGCCAGGTTTTGGAAAAGATTTGAATATGGCCTCTTTCCCGGAGGAACTCCGACCCCTCAAGAGCTTCTTAAGTGGCCAGTATGGTCAAACACCCTCAGAATGTCCTCCGAAAACCTATTTTTGTAAAATAGGTCCTTAAGTTTTATATGTCGCAAGCCAGGTTTTGGAAAAGATTTGAACTTGGCCAATTTTCCGGAGGAACTCGGATTCCGCAGGGCCTTCCTAAGTGGCCAGTATGGTCAGACACCCTCAGAATGTCCTCAGAACACCAAGTTTTGCAAAATCATGAAGTTTGATGTGTCGCAAGCCAGGTTTTGGAAAAGATTTGAATATTACCACTTTTCCGGAGGAACGCGGATCCCGCAGGGCTTTTTTTAGTGGCCAGTGTGGCCAGAAATCCTCAAAATATCTTTTGATGACATAGTTTTGCTAAATCATGATGTTTGATATGCCGCATGCCATGTTTCGCATCTAAAAATATTTTGTCCACCATCCCTGGACTGGTACTTACCCCAGTACTCCCACCTTGGAATCCGAAACTATGAAAATTTTCGGAATAACCAGTGCAGATCTATAAATAAGGATAATTTTGTGATATATTGCAAAAGACTGCATCAAAATCCGATGGCTTACGATGGAGTTTTATCAATTTTAAATTTGAATTTTTCTGTTTCAGAGGGGTTGGGGACGTACTTGTTAAGAAATTTTTTAACAACATGTCTTATAAAATAATATTTTTTAATAAAATTTTATCTTAGATATTTGGAATGATCTATTCTGTTTTCAGCTTTTCCAGGACTTGTAGGATATTAATGCATGTCTAATATATATATATATATATATATATATATATATATATATATATATATATATATATTTTTTTAGTAACAGTCTAGTGGATATCAGATATGTTTTGTATATACGCATATTATGTTTTCGTATTGACCAACTGCAGCCGATTTTGACATAGCCAAGTAATTAAATTTGTGCAATGTGTAATTTGTAATTCCATGTACATCATTCATGTTTGATATTTAGCATTTTTGTTTTTATGATATCTTTATTTTTTGTGTAGAAATTATACTAAATATTAAATAACATAGCGAGAAAAGGGAGTGACCATCAGGGCACCCAAGTGAAACGATTTGGATAGGGAGCATGGGACTACCTCCTCTCTATAAGTACCATTTTGCGGAACAAGGGCGGGCTCTTCGACCCCATCTATTGGGTTTATTCTGTCAAACGAGGACTCGATTCTAGTGCTATGAGTTCGAACTTGCTTTTGAAAGGAGATTCTCTTCCCTATATTCGCGGGTTTCGAGTAAGTGTCTCTGCTCACGGGCCCGCCCAAACGTTTTTGGCCATTCATACAGGAGCTTGATGATCACAAACAATAATAGAATCCTGATCAAATCGTTTTTCAGATTATTCCACTGCTATGGGAAGTTACCTTGCTACAATAGATGGCAGTATTATATCATCATCATCATCATTTGGTAATAAAGACAGAAGACGAATTCCCCGTCGACTTGTTATACACGAATTCTATAATGTTAAGTCTCATATCCTTGTATACACATACATACAGATACACACATACACACGTAAATTTATCGACCTGAGTCATATAAGTCTATGGATATCCGAGCCTTCTATCAAAATATAAGACTTTGAGTGATCCTATAGTCTTTACAGTGCACGAGAAAGCCAAGCAGTCAAAAGGGATAAGCATAAGGAAATATTGAGGGGATAATTTATGCCCGCGCCGATCAACGCAGCCGCCGCCGCCACCGCCACCGCCGAGGACGACCGCGGCGTGACGCTGGCTACGCCGCCGCCGATTCAAAACAGATCGGCGCACAGGTCTATATCAAAGGTTTTATTTCGACTTTGATTGGCATTGAGGGAAGACACCAAATAACCAAATAGTTTTATAGTAGTTATTGTGAAGATAAATAGGCTTTTTTTTTGGAAACTGTGATTTTTTCCAATCGCCATAAATGTGGAAAAATTATTGCACCAAATTTTAAATGTTATGCAACTGTAGATCGGAGACCTATTTTGGCATTCTTTTAGATAACCCTGAATGAAGTCCATACATTTTCAGGAAATTCATGATTAATTTATCGAATATATTTGTTTTTATTTTGTGTTTGTTGTTGTAAACGCGCATAATTTCTGAGGCGCATTAATTTTTGGCTCTTATCGTGCCAGTATTCACCATAAAATTAAATGTGCATATGATTTGGAGCATGATACGCTGCAAAAAATGCAACTTGTCTTAGATATTTTACTATCAAATTAAATTTCTCGCAACACTAGAACTTTTTTCTTAGATATTATTAACTACTGAAACGAATCAGAAGAGCAGCGAATCAAACAAAGCCGAACAACAAAAACCAACCACGATATCACAGTGAAGTTTGACAGCTGTGGCCATTTAGCCGTATGCTGGTTTTCATGGCAGCCAACAGGTTTTAACAGGGTTCTGAAGTGGTCATAACATAATTCACTAGAACATTTTCAAAATCTTTATGGTCTTATAGAGGTTTTAATAACTTGTTTTCACAACCGTCTATATAGTGGGCCACTTTATACAACTTTCGGCTTTGAAGATGCATAGAGGAGGTGTTGGCAGACAAAACAGTTTTGAATGTAGTTTTATCCACAAAGCTGGGATATACGGCTGGAATAAAACTGAAATTGTTACTTGGGCTGTAAATACTACTGAGGGAACGATTTTAATGAAATTTCGCAGTATTTTGTTTAATTTTGTGAGTATGCTGTTGCGGTTAGTAGATATTTTCTTATTCATGCACAACGAAACCAAACGAAACAAGAAAAAATATTTGCACATACAAAACATTCCACAAAAAATTCCGCGGAATTTCGATTCGAAGCGGGTTTTTTTGGTAGATTATACACCCTTAGTTTGGGCCAATAGATTCATAGCATTCTGAGGAGTATTATTAGTGTTTTATTACGATATTTAACTAGTTATACACTTGCTTATATAAGTTTAATAAGCCATTTGGTAGTTACACAACTCATTTTAGTAAATCAAAGACTTTCGAGGGATATGGATGCAATGTCGGTCGATAAGCACCAAATTGGGTCTGTTCATGGATGCAACGTCGTCCCATTCCACAGATTTCTGAATAAATGTAGTCTTCGTATGGATTTTCTTTTCTGATTTTCTGATTTCAAGCGTTGCCAGCTAAATTCGCTCTACTCAAAACAAAATATTCCCATAAAAACTATAATAAAACGGCTTAGAAACACTTGAGTGATTCTCATATATGAATCCTCGGCCATTTGATGATGAAAACATTATAATTCACTCTACACAGGTTTTGTTCCTTTAGTTTGTGTTAAGATGAGCCATTTTAAAAATGTACAACTGCAAACTCAAATATTGACATTTTTTACTACGTAATTAATACAACAGGCCATAGTTGGACACAAAGAAAAAAACATATCTCTAACATTGGGTCTACGGTTTTCTTATTAAATCATTGTTATTTTATCTATGTAAATCATTTGTTAATATCGTGTGACTATTAGCAGTACATCTATGCTGCATTACTGAATTAATTGGTTCAATTAAGCCAAACTTAGATCATTAAAATAGCGACGAGATAATTTGTTCAACTTAACCAGTGAAGTCAAGATGCCCAAAAAGCTAAGGAAATCGAAAATTACGCGGAAGTGAACAACTATAAATTGATTAATAATGTCTCAATTGTGTCGAAATAAATCAGTTATCCTGATAGCAAGATGATTTTGTTGATTATCGACGAATTAATGGCATATATGGTACATAGGCCGAATGAAGAAGCTAGGCTAATATTACATCCCGTAACCCTATATCAAGTTGACTACGAGAAACATTTCCACACAATCTACCAACTTATCATTCCTCACATTTCAACCATTCTTAGCCAATCGAGTGTGTTTTAATTGATCGTTTTCCATTGTTGTATCACATTTTAGACACTCCGCTTTATCTCTGCACCTGATGTACTGATCGCCCGGTCAACCGACTGACAATCAACTGCTTCATTTTCTTCTTCTATCCACTCTCATCCCTCTAATACGTGTAGTTCAGATTGTTCCTACAAGAGCCCAACAATACCGCCACCTTAGAGATGAAGAACCGAGAAAAAGCCGATGACTTTTCATATCCCAAGATCGGAGCCAATTTCCATTCTCTGATTCACACCTCCGTTCCATCAGAGTACCGTCCAGAGCCCAATTTCCGATCCGGAACCAACTGCTAGCGAGAACTGGACAATTTCGGTGCCCCGTACGGTGCCGTCAGTGGTCCCAGAAAGTCTCGGCCGGGAATGGGTCACCTCCGAACGATCCTCGTCGATCCTCGTTCGTCATCATGGCCATCAACCGAGAGGCGGCGGTGGCGGACACACTGCAATACAAAACACATCTTCGAAATAACAATTGTTCGGGCCGTTGTTCGACGTGTTTTTGTTGTTATGGGCGATCCCTTGAAAGAGGTGGGCAAGGAGGTGGGTGACGGCCCAGAATGGAACGAGATGAATAGATCGTCGGCTTGGGTTTCTTTGATATTTGCCGGCCACCCAAACCGTCGTCAATTGCCGTCATCAACGGTCGTCTTGAGCTGGAGCCGAATGGTCTGAGTCGGTTCGGATGGGAAATTTCTCTGGTTCGGATTGGTTTTGATAGGGAAATTAGTTTTTTTTTTTTTTTTTTCTTTGTCACTGTCATTTTGCGGAGATTCAAAAGATTGAAATATTTTCTTGATAGGTGAGCATCAATTTTCGACGAATGTAAGGAATGGTTTGAAAACGAACTAGGTATTAATTATATAAATGATTCAACTCAAAAATTGCCTTATGAGCAACATTACACGGCCATTTAAAAATCCAACCGCCCCGTATTTTGGAAACCCCAACCCATAATGTCTAATTAAAAACGGTCATAACGTTGTTTTATTTTCACTGCTAAATGACCACAAATTGCTTCATATATCAAATTAATTCCTTCACCCGCCACCATCGTAATGGCCTAGATTAATCACTTACATTGAGATCGATCGATGCTACACGAAAAAAAATTGAACTAAAAAATAACTGAAAAACATCACAAAACACAACCTCATCAATTCCGTAATCATCATCACATGCCCGAGCGGCCGCAACCTGTAGCATATAGAGAACCACGGAATAACTAATCGACATCTAATGATCGTGTTCTCCCGGTGTATAGAAATCCCAGATATGAGGAAAATAATAAAAAAATAACCATCAAGTAAGACCACCGAAACAATACCAGAGAGCAGAGCTAGCACTCGATTGTATCGTCTCGAGAAGATCCACTTTATAAAATACCCATTTAAATTCATCTCTTATCCTACTATGTTCTTCCCCGGTCGACCGAGCATCGGGAGCTTGAGCATATTCTATTTCGTTCTTTCTACTCGTCCGGCTTGGCCTCTTGTCGAGCGCGGCACTTGTCTGGCGGTATTTGTATCGCGAGGAGGACGGAGGAAGAAATAAGAAATCCTCAAACATGATTCCTATTAGCCTCCCCCCCCGTCCCCCCGGGCCCCCCCCTCCCCCCCCCCCCCTCTCCACTCCTTCTCCCCGCCCCCTCCAATTGTGATTTCTCATCCAATTATTCTATTCTTTTTCCTCCTCTCGTGTCCACAATGAAGCATCGCACCCTTCCATATATAATCATTGCATTTTTGTTCTTTTTTATAATCTTAATCACATAAAATATTATATAACCAGTCCTGCTCTGATCGTCTCTTCTTCTACTATATGCAGTTAAACACCGCACTATTGTCCTAATAGCCCCATCACCCCACAACAACCAACCATCAAAACCACCCAACTATATCTGAAAACCATGTGTCTCAAACACTGGATGTTTTTGGAAGCTTGCTTCAGATAGAATTGGAACAAAAACAATTGCCTGTATTTCAGTTATTTATTATTGAATTCAAGATCTTTTTTTATATAAATGTAGCGTTTTCTTCATACTTTTAAGAAAAAATACGGATAAAATTATTCGTCACGGTTTCGAAGGAATTCTCGAATTTTTCCTGTAACACGGCTCATTAGGCGGCGCACACCTTCTTCGTCCATCGTTTTAGCTATCTTATTCCACCAGGTCTTCATCTGATTGATGTCTTTGACAACCTTTCCCTTTGCCTTGAGTCTCCTCTTCATGATTGCCCAGTATTTCTCAATAGGGCGGAACTGGGGGCAGTTGGGTGGGTTAAGGTTTTCGGAACAACCTGGACCCCTTTCTCTGCATACCATTCTTGAACGACTTTGTTGTAATGACAGCTTGCCAAATCTGGCCAAAACATTACGGGATGGTCGTGGGATCGAATGAACGGCAAAATTCGTTTTTGGAGACACTCTTTTTGGTATAGTTCCGACGTCATTGTCTTATTTGTAACGAAAACTTTCGTTTTTTTTGCCACAGCTGCAAATGCCCTGCCAAATCATGAATTTTCGTGCAAATTTGTCGGCAAAAACAAATTTAAATTTGGCTGGAACATCCCCCCGAGCCGTTGCCAAGTAAAATTTTTGACCTGGGATTTGCCCGAAGTCAGCCTTGACATAGGTTTCATCGTCCATCAGAAGACACCCGTCAAACTTGGTCAGCACCTGGTCGTATAGCTTCCGAGCACGGATTTTGGCCACACTATTCTGTTTTATGGTCCGATTTGGCTGTTTGCTAGCTCGATACGACTTGATTCCTTCCCGGAGTCGAGTTCTCCTCACGGTACTATGGGCAGCACCGAATTTTCTGGCCAAATCACGGTCCGACAGATTGGGATTCCTCTTAATCGTCTTCAAAATCTTACCACGCAGTTTCCGGTCGACAGTTCCACTCCGACGATTGGCTTGAGGCTTCCGAATCGTCATCAATGTTTCCTTATACCGTTTGATAACGCGCCATACGGTATTTCTGCGCAATTTCAGCTGTTTAGCTAGCCTAGATGCAGAAAACAATGGATTTTCCAAATAACTGTGCACAATTTTTTCCCTTCTTTCGGCTTCCATGTTGATTGTTTACAAAGTACAGTCGATTTGCGGAATGTCAAAAATACATACGTGAAGCTGACAAAATTCCCGACACGTGGGCGCCAAGAACTTCCAAACCCGTCCACCAGGAGCGCCACAATATGAGCAAAAGTTTGTTCCAATTCTAAATGAAGCAAGCCTTAACCCCCCAAAAAAAACCTATCTTTTTTCCCCCCCCCGCGTACACCCCCCCCCCCCCCCCCACCCCCACCACACCCCCCCCCCCCAACACAAAAAACACCAAGAGTTTTTCATAACTCCCCCGGGAGGTACCACCCCAGGCTTAAAATCGCGATAATACAGAAACAAAAAAAAAACATTGAATTCTCATGATTAAAAGGAAGGATTCTTCCCACAAAATTGTAGATAACACTGGTCGACAGAGATTTTTAAACCCAGAGCACCATGCCAGTTTCCGTTAGCTTGGGTCCCAAAACCACCGAATATCGTATTTTGACTACATGCGATTTGCATTTTTCTTCACAAATTGGCATCAAAAATTGAAATTTTGATATATTTTGAGAACCACTCCAATAACTGCCTCAGCTTAAACGTAAATGCTCCAGACGCATTTTTTTCAGACTTTAGCAAACAACTTTGCAGAAGAAAGTCAGTCGATCCGACTTCAGCAGAAAAAGTTATGCCCCCTTGAAAGGTAGCATATTTTAGCAAAAAAACAGCATCCCGAGTAACACATCGTCATGATTTAATGTTGAGTAAGCTTCTATGTAACCAAATCTAGTCCTATAAAAGTATTTTCAACCGGTATAAAACTTGTGTGTTGCTTGGGATAGTACAGTAAACTCCCTGACATGCGCGGATTCCCGGCATTGACCTTTGTTGTTTCATCAGAAAATATCTCGTGATCCTTCGTATATAGGAAGTTACTTTCCTGGGCAAAGTTGTTCAGAAGGTCAAGGCCTTCAGGATGGTAGACTTAAAAGTTCAGAATTATCTCACTACGTGACGCTAGTGTACCTAAATCTCGAGATCCTTGACGTATAGCAAGTTGGCGTCATGGACAAATTTGGTTGATTAAGGCTTTTCGGATGGTGTTCAAATTAGTTCAGAACCTGCCCGCTACGTGGCACTAGTGTACATGTGAACCTTGTGTATTACTTGTATTCTGATTTCTATATCGTATATAAATTTACTGTTTTCAGAAAGATAATAGTAAAATTATGCGCTTCCAGACGCTTGACTCAACAGTTCAGAATAATCTCACTCCCTGGCGCTAGTGTGCATGTAAACTTGCTGTATAATCTGGATCTCGAGATTATTGACATATAGCAAGATGGCATCTTCAAAAAAGATATTCGAGTGGTCAGAGCTTTTTGAATGGTGCACACATTAGATGAGATTTCGTCCGCTACGTGGCGCTAAATTCATGTGAACTTTTTATAATATCCGTAGTTTGAAATCTAGACCATGTATGAATTTATTGTTTTCAGGAAATTTATTCGAATAATCTTGGTCGTCCAGACGGTCGACTTCATAGTTGAGCATGATTTCACTGCGTGGCACTGGTCTGCCTGTGAACTATGTAATGAATGTTTATCGCTAGGGCACAAAAAGTCTGTATCCACATTAATCCGGACACCTTCAAATCATTGTAACTTTTGAAATATTGCACGTAGGAATGAATTTCACTGTGGTATAGCTGAGAGTCTAGGATGAAAAAGACTATGATTGATGTTTACATTTCATGTTTAGTATTCAAGATGGCGACGAAAGAAAAACAAGTGCGCGAGCGAATTTTGTACGGGCGTACGGCAAATCCTGACTTGTCAATACGGGACCTTGCAAAAACATTGGATTTGCCTAAATCCACTGTTCACGATGTGCTCAAATCATTTTCGGAACGTTTGACGGTGGAGAGGAAATCGAGAAGTGACAAAAACATTGGATCCTGTCATGGACCGAAAGATGAAAAGGAAATTAACGAAAAACCCAAATCTCTCCATTCAAACGGTGGCTCGTAAAATAGGGATGTCGCCTGGTTTTGTCCAAAAATCAAAACAACGTCGTCGTATAAAGTAAAAACAGTTCCAAATCGCAACGACAAACGGAACTTGGCAGCAAAATCACGGGCTCGACGTTTGTACTTCGAAGATTTGACGAAGTTTTCATGCGTTGTTATGGACGATGAAACTTATGTCCTGGAGGATTTCGAGGAGCTTCCAGGGCTGGCTTTTTATTCTGGTATGGCCAGAAATGCTACAGCTGAGCATTTCAGAACGAAAAAGGCATCGAAATTTGCCAAAAAAAACCTTGTGTGGCAAGCATTTTGCACGTGTGGCAAAAAGAGTAAATCTTTCGTCACTACAGGCACAATCAACAGAGAGATCTAGCAGAAGGAGTGTCTGCAGAAGCGATTGCTACCCTTCATCAAAAGTCACAAAGAAAAACCTTTGTTGTGGCCCGATTTGGCATCACGCCCTCTATGCTAAAACTGTGATGAAGTGGTACCAAGCAAATCAAGTGAACATTGTACCAAAAACCTCAAACCCGCCAAATTGCCCAGAGCTACGACCAATCGAGAGATATTGGGCTCTGATGAAGCGAAAGCTTTCTGAAAAGAAGCAAGGAATCAAAGACATCTAACACTTCCAGCAAATATGGACAAAGACGGCTTCTACGATTTCTGAAGAGTCTGTACAAACCGTAATGGACGGAGTTAAGCGCAAAGTTCGAAAATTTTATGCAAATACCGAATAACTATGTTTTGTCTTCATGAATTGTTAAAACACATCCCATAAATCTGAAATAAATAACTACGACGGAAATATTATGCGAAATTTATGTTTTATTCATGTTTTGAGGTGTCCGGATTATTGCAGATACAGACCTTAAGAGGCTGATTACCCCAATATGGGTATTTTTGGTAAGTTCTTCTGACAACTTTGGGTTAGTCCTTCAGAGATGTTCTTCACAAAACTACGGGTAAGTCCTTCAGGGAACTTCATGGAAGTTCTGCAGAGAGCTTCGTGAAAGTTCTGCAGAGAACTTCAAGGAAGTTCTTCAGAGATCTTCAGGGAAGTTCTTCAGAGAACTTCAGGAAAGTTCTGCAGAGAACTTAAGGGAGTTCTTCAGAGAACTTTAGATAAATTCTACAGGGACTTCAGGGAAGTTTGGCTGAGAACTTCAGGGAAATTCTTCAAAGAACTTCTGAGAAATTCTGCAGAGAACTTCAGGGTAGTCTTTCAGAGAACTTCATGAGAGTTCTTCAGAGAAATGTAGAGAAGTTCTTCAGATAACTGTAGGGAACCTCCCAACCACCACCCCCCCACAACACACACAACAAAGCCCACTACCACACGCCCCACCACAACCCCCAACCCCCGACCAAACAGAAATACAAACACCTTACACCAAATACCCGGGCCCCCCCCCGACCAAGCACGCCCCCACAAGGGAGCTCCTTTATGTACATTAAAATTACTACACAATGGAAGCGGCATGAGTCCTATTCGTCATTTGTACATAGGATGAAATTTGCTTTTGTCATGTTGTCGGTGGCTTATATGACGAAATGGGCCTTAAACGCGAACCGAAAGAGTGGTGACTATTCATCGAAAGCTCGTCAAAAAGTTTAAAAACTGTTCTGCTGCATAATGAAAATGAGCATCCTTCTATTCCAGTAGAACATTCCAAATTGCTAAAGGTAAATTATGACAGTACTAAACTGTTAGTGGATTCCTTGTGTTATTTGAAATATTGTTGGCAAGTGAATGGGGTTTTTAAAATGATCGCTTTTCTCATGGGACATCAGGGAAAGAAATGTTAATTTTGCATGTATTTCATATAAGGGTGAGCAATATTTGTCAAACGACATTATTTTGTCGAATCTATGAAGAGCATACAGGTGCTGCAGTGAAACATGACATACACAAATGTTAAAATTAAACTGGTTTAAATATTTGATTTAATCCTCGTTTATTAATATCAAATAAAATCCTAACCTGAATTTCGCTGAAGAACTTCCCTGAAGTTATTTGCAGAACTTTCCTGAATTTTTAAGAATCACTTCCCTGAAGTTCTCTGAATCACTTCCCTGAGGTTCTCTGAAGAACTTCCCCGAAGTTCTCTGAAGTTCTCTGAATAACTTCCCTAAAGTTCTCTGCAGAATTTCCCTGAAGTTCTTTGAAAAACTTACCTGAAATTCTCTAAAAAAATCTTCCAAGGAGTTCTCTGAAGAACTTCCCCGAAGTTCTCTGAAGAACATCTCTGAAGTTCTCTGAATAACTTCCCTAAAGTTCTCTGCATAATTTCCCTGAAGTTCTCTGAAAAACTTCCCTGAAGTTCTCTGCAGAATTTCCCTGAAATTCTTTGAAAAACTTACCTGAAATTCTCTTAAAAAAAACTTCCATGGAGTTCTCTGAAGAACTTCATCGAAGTTCTCTGAAGAACATCCCTGAAGTTCTCTGAATAACTTCCCTAAAGTTCTCTGAAAAATTTTCCAGATGTTCTCTGAAAAACTTCCCTGAAGTTCTCTGCAGAATTTCCCTGAAGTTCTCTGAAAAACTTACCTGAAATTCATTTTAAAACAACTTTCATGGAGTTCTCTGAAGTACTTTCCCGAAGTTCTCTGAAAGACTTCTCTGCAATTATCTGAAGAACTTCCCTGAAGTTCTCAGAAAGACTCTTAGATCTATCTGCAGAACTTTCCTGAAGTTCTCTGAAGAAATCCCCTGAAGTTCTCAGCAAAACTTCCCTGAAGCTCTAAGCCAAACTTCCCTGAAGTTCTCTGCACAACTTCCCTGAAGTACTCTGACGAACTTCTCTGAAGTTCTCTGCAAAATTTCCCTGAAGTTCTTTCGGAAGAAAGTTCGTTAAATTTCGGACACTTTTCTTTCAGTGTAGATTTTCAATTATTTCACGGATCGCTGAAACGTTTCACTAAGTATATCACGGCTGAAACTCTCCACTTTATTTCGAGATACAACATGTTTAAATTCTCATTACATTCAGTGATAATGGCGTCGAATCAAATGGAAGTGCGCAAAATTTTGTACGAACGGCAGCAAAATCCGAATTTATCGGTACGCGATCTTGCCAATAAACTAAAACTTCCGAAAAGTACCGTTTTTTTGTGTTTGCAAATCATTTGACCAGCGCTTGACTGTGGATCGAAAGGTTGGAGGTGGAACAAATCGAAAAGTATGCTCCCGACAAATGGACAAGAAGGTGATAGCCATTATTGAGAAAAATCCCAATCTTTCTGTTCGAAATGTGGCTCGCAAAGTTGGGAAGTCAAAATCATACGTACAAAAAGTGAAGCAGAGGCAAGAACTGAAGGCATACAAAGTGAAAAAGGTGCCCAACCTACTGCAAAAAGTCGTGCTATGGAGCTTTACACCAATATTTTTACAAACATTTTTTTGTATCATCTTGGACGACAAAACATACGTATTTGAAGAATTTAAACAGCTTCCTAGTCTAGCTTTTTATGCCGCAATGCAAAGAAACGCGGTTGCCGAGCATTTTTGGACAAAGAGGGTGTCCATATTACCAAAGAAAGACTCTCCAGCTC
The DNA here is from genome assembly GCA_024533555.2 of Aedes koreicus. Lineage (NCBI taxonomy): Eukaryota > Metazoa > Arthropoda > Insecta > Diptera > Culicidae > Aedes > Aedes koreicus. The sequence goes on along the minus strand of JAHHFK020004787.1, from coordinate 115,014 downwards.
TGTTTTGGTCTGATTTGGCCTCTGTCACTATGCGAAATCCGTCCTGGAATGGTATAAGGTAGAAGAGGTCAAATACGTGCCAAAAACAGTCAATCCACCAAACTGTCCAAAACTTCGTCCAATTGAGAAGTACTGGGCTCTAGCTAAGCGGAAACTCTTCGAAACTAAGAAGAAAGCAAATTGTACCGATGATTTCAAGAGAAGATGGAGAATCGTCACGGCGGGCGTATCTGAGGATACCGCACGGAACCTGATGGCGGGTGTACCACAGAAAGTTCGGAAATGTTACTGAAAGAAGGATTAACATCTTTATCAACTGTTTCTAATGTAGATATGATTGTATTATTGTATAGTAAACAATCGGTTTTGTTGAATTATGTTTACCTTTTTTTGGTACTATTATTTTTGTGTCCGAAATTGAACGTGGACAGGCTTTATGCCAGCTCAACTAGCATTTATCATCATTCAAATATTGTATTGGATTATTTATTAAAATTTATTATTGAGAGATAAGAAAACCATCATTGTAAACATGTAAATGAAATTTGTTTTGATGGCACTTCCCAAGTAGCACCTAAAACATAAATATTTAAGTTTCATTTCCCACGTGTCATGCTGAAGATCTATAACAGTGTAATGTGACTAATTTGGTCAGGATGGTGTACGTTTCATGCAATTCAAATCTTGATTCTTCTAGCTGACTAATTTATGTGTCATACATGTGTTTTATGTTTGTCAGTTAGAACATGTTGGTTTACGTCTGATACCTTGTTTGCATGTTATGTTTCATAAATGTATCAAAACAAGTCTTCCGTATTTCAAAAACCAAACAAACACGAAAGGTTAAGAGTCGACAAAACTTGTCAGGTATGTGTTATTAGAGCCATAGTCGACGGGAAAAGACAGTTTTTCAACTTTGCTTTAGACAAATATATATATCGAATATGTATTTATGTCACATAATCGTTTGCCACTGAGTCATTCAAGAACTAAGTTCAATTATGCTAGAATGATGAAGTATTGTAAATTTCAATTGCCATTTGATTGTATGATCGAACATCAGGATTTATATGTTGGTACTTCAAAGCGTAGTCGCAATCAACCAATAATTTGGTTGAGTTCTGTTACATTAATTAAAGTGAATGCATATATAAGTCCACTACTGGGTTGGTATATAGAATGATGGTGAGGTTTAAGAGGATTCTGACAATTCTATATCTTATATTTCGAAATGGTCTGGTGGTAAGAACACCAACCTAGTACGCTTGGCGTTCATAGTTTGAACCTGGTTCATGAATGTTTTTTTGTTGTCGGCGAAAATTTGTCCATCTTAGGTTTTAGAATTTTTTGTTTATGACAATTGTCAGAAATAAATTATGTTTCGTAAGCTCCACCTTCTGCGCTATTTCTATTCTATAGTAGTACCGGAAAAAGTTTTCAATAATTGAAATGGCAACATAATTGGTCGTCACATTGAAGCAAAAATGCATGCAATCAAACATTTCGTGTTACTTGGGTTGTAATGCGATGATCAGTCATTGGTCAGCCAAATGTCATATGCATTCAACATGAACTTTTGATAATCAAAAGAGTAGTCAAAAACATAATCGCCACTGTAACAACAAACGAACCGAATTCTCCAATCATTCATATAAATGCACATTATGGAATTACAGCCATATATAGCCTTGCCAACCACATAAGTCATTTACCTTCGCAATTATTCAGAACAGCGAACCCGAATGCGCGAATCATGTTACACCGTCCAACGCGCTAAAAAGCAAAGTATGCACATTGACACCATCAACACACAAAAACGCCACGCTAATAAAGGCATCCTATTCTGACTACAGTAATTAAATTTAAATCACACCTAATCAATGCAACAATTGGAAAGTGTAGCACGACAACAATTCCATTTATAAACCCCATCAATTTCTTGAATAAACACCAGAAACTTTCGACTATTCGACGAATTTCTTTGGATTGCGATCCACTCCTGTCCCACTGGGATATAAAGGTTTGGACACCGCAATGGAAAAAAAAATCCCCCAAAGGTTCTGCGATCCTCTCTTGCCCCTTCGGGACATTGAGGACACCGCATCCACTCTGGATTATGCCATGAGCCTGCAGACATTAGTAAAGGCTTAATACAGTTAACATATTTTTATTGAAACAAACTTCTTGGTTCTCTCAGATTATTTCACGAATTTGGAATTGTTATACAGTGTGTCTCGCAATAGGTGTCACCTTTTTTCAGTCTTGGTTTATTTCAGCTGGGTAATTTTAACAGCGGTATTGATTAAACCCTACCAGCTACAATGGAAGCCATACGGGAGCAAGTTTTAAAATTACATTTGCAAAAGCTTAGACCGTGTCATATATTCAATAGCCTTAAGCAGTTCGGAGTGAGTAAGCGTTTTGATTTTCGTACCTTGAAACGGTTCAAGGAAACTGGAAATGTCCATGTTCAACACAAAGGAGGTGCCAGACGAACTGCCAGAACGAAGAAAAGGATCAAATGTGTGAGGGAGCGAATAGGACGTAAATTGAGCAAACGATTTCTAATGTCCCCTGTTTCAATTAACAGACTCTTCAGACATGATCTGAAATGCAAGCCGTACAAGAAACAACGGGTTCACGGGTTGACGAAGCGTCAAAGAAGCAGAAATCTTTTGGTTCGGCACGGTGACTGCGAGATTTTATTTTCGGATCAAAAGCTCTTCCTCCTTCAGGACAGTCACGATCAACAAAATGATCGTGTGTATGGCAAAAGTCTTGTCAATATTCCAAGAGATAAACTAGCTGTAGAACGCTATCAGAATGTATCGAAAATCATGGTGCCGGGCGCCGTTTCACGAAACGGAAAACTTCCCCTTTTTTCATAGAACACTGAATATTACATCGAGCAGGTTTTGAAGAACCATCTGCTTCCTCATGCTTCAACGCTGTATGGGAATACACCATAATGTTTCCAACAGGACTCAGCTCCAGCTCACAAGACAGAAGACACAAGCGTGGTGCGCGGAAAATTTGCCCGATTTCATCACAAGCGAAGAATGGCCTGCATCTTCACCGGATCTCAACCCACTTGACTACTTTGTTTGGGGTTATATGCTTCAACATATAGGCCCAACGGTAGCCATGTCCAAACACTAAACTGCACGCCGAGCTATTTTTGACCGCACTAGCGCGTGTATTAAATTCACCACTTTGACTTCGTGCTTCCATACTTACACGCAACGCGGTGGGTACAACCAGTGTTGCCACATCTTCATCTGTACTTGATGTTTGAAAAATCTTTTTCATCTGTACTTCTTCTCAAAAAAATCTGTACCGAAATCTGTACCATTGAAAAACAACATTTTTTTTTTATTAAAAACTTTCTGATTTATTACCTTCAAAAATAACATCAAAAGCTTAAAATGTTATACTGCCACGTTATTTATCGTCCGTGTGATGATGTTTGTATATTGTCTTACCAAATTTAGACTGCATACTTTCTGTAAGATTCAGTTATGAACTACCTCCCCGCAGATTAATCAAATTTTTCGACTACAGGATCGCGTTCATTGTATCGTTGCTTAGTCGGTTTCGGAGTTTCGTTTTATTGTTGTTATATAGGGAAAAAATCCGCTCAACGGTTGCTCAGGAGAGAGGCATCGTAAGAATATTAAAAACAAGAGATCGAAGCGCTAGAAATGCGTGAGAACCATCCATTCTTTTCAGACACCCGATTTTTGTCCACCAGTCCTGCACATGAACGTTTTCTGCAACTACGATTTCTTTCCGGTATAATTTCACCTTCAAGGCCCGGAATTCGTTCTCCAATCCTTGTAGAACTCCATCGTAGAATCCTGGAAACGCCTCCAATATTGCATTGATGCTGGTTAAAGAGGAAAAGTTTCCTGGATTCAACATTGCTGCTGCCTTGAGAGTCGGATCGTTGAAATCAAACCGTTTTCGCATTTGTTTCACCAACTCAACGAAGTAACTGCGACAAATGTTCCGAAATATGCTTTGTTTTCCGTCGTCCATTGATTTAATTTCTTCTTCAGCTGCCAGTCCAATGTAAATATTTTTTCCACTTTTGAGATGCTTTTCAAATTCCACTGCATTGGAATTAGGCAAAGACGTAACATATGTTTCCTCACATATATTAGTTAGAATCGCCAGGTAGAAGTCTTGTAACTCTTCGTGCAGCATCGTGAATTCGGGTTTTTCTGACTGGAACAGGCGATTCAACCTATTAATTTGGGGCAAAATATAGTCCAAAAATAGTAATAGGGGCTTAGTCATGGAGTCTTGAAGGTACGTCAGTATTCGGTAAGCTGTCTGATTTTTATCTACGTTGTGTTGAAACGTGAAAAATAAAATCAACTCCGAGAATCTGCTGATACACCTTTTGACTACCGCCTCCAATGACAGCCAACGCGTAGCAGAAGGGTGTAACATTTTTAGGGGTTTCAGCGCAAGTATTTCTTGAAGCATGTCGAATTGGCTTGTTATTTTCGGACTGTTCGATATAAAGCTGTATATATCCTTCAGTAAATGCTCAAGATAGTCGGGAATTTTCTCGCAGGCATAACTGGCACATAGTGCTAGTGAATGGCAGGTGCATTTGATGATCACTAAATCAGGGCAGTCAGCTTTTAGCAACCTCGTAAATGAGTTAGATACACCCATTATTACTGCAGCACCATCCGACGCAAAAGCTTTCAAGCGATCCTTGTAAGGAACGCCGTCCTTACGGAACTGATCACTAATTGCATTGTATATGCTTTTATGATCAGCAGCACCAAGCGACACTGCTGCGTAAAACTCATCACGTACCTGATGGTCACCTGTTTCATTCTCGTCGCAAATTCTCACCACCATTGCAAGAGTCTTTGTAGCCTTGATGTCCGTAGACTCATCGACGATAAGCGAGAAATTACGTTCCCTTATCTTTGCCACCAGTTCAGCATGCTGTTCCTCTGCTATCACTCCACCAACAATAGCGGTTGCTTTTGTTCTCCCGAGCCTAATTTTAGCCAGCACCTTGGAGTTCGGATCAATGGTTCGAAGAACATCTGCTAGCTTATCTATGGAGTTAAACGAAACGTTGTTTTCAACCGCCCAAGCGGAAATCTTCAGTTCTGCTTGCATTGCCATAACTTCGTCTGAATTTTGAACACTTGCGAAGTCTTCCAGCTTGCTATCGTCGTCAGCTCCGACTTTCGAAGCAGCTTCCTTATGGCGCTTAGTTATAAGATGACTCGCCAGGTTTAATTTCCCTCCTCTTCTTACGCTTAACTTATCAAGGCACACTTTGCACCAAGCAAATGATTCGTCCTTCTGGTACCTTTCGAAGCACTGATATTCTGATTCACGCATCCATTCAGTTTTAAACTTTTGCACTTTTTCTTTGGCAGTTCTCAGTTTCTTAGCAACCGGTTCGTCAGATGAAGCATCTGCGTCAGGGTCACCTGCATTTTCTGTGTTGGATGAGGCTAGGAACAGGCAAATTCAATTTTAAATATAAGTTTTAAATGTATTTCATAGTATTCTTACCACTCGACATTTGAAAATCCATTTCGTTCGCTTGTTTCTTGGCCGAGGAATTATCGTCTTCAATCTCGAAATTTTTCGGACCTGGCATCGAAGAGTACTTGCATAAAGAAAACTGAATTTATGTATCTTTTCTGTTTACGGCGTCTACTGCAGTGCTTACCGGTACCAGCATTTTCCTTTTTGTGGAAAACGAATTCTCTTGTTTTGTCGATGCTTTCAATTAATTGCGAAATTTCGCCACGTTTCGAAGACTCAATCGATTTGCTTTCTCTTTCAAACATCTGTAAAAATAACCATTCTGCTGACGTTCGATCGGCTATTGCATGCTAGACAGAGAAAGACGATTAAACGACAGAATATACATGTTTTTTTTCTCACTTCAATGCTGACCGAACCCCATTGACGGATGACAGACAACACTGTTCACATTGAACGTTACAGATACATTTTCATTCATACACACGGTGAACCAAGGGGTGCGTCGCAGATGTAATCATAGTTTAAGGAAGAATTTGAGAAAAAAAAACCTGCTTGATTTTTCTATTTCAGCTACCAAAAAATCTGTACCCATCTGTACTTTATCACAAAAATCTGTAATCTGTACCGTACAGATTCTGTACCAAAAAAATTGAAAAAATCTGTACCTTTCCAGATAAATCTGTACATGTGGCAACAGTGGCCCCGCCGCGCCTGCCACCCCCCCCCTTTATTTATTTTATTTCTCCCCCCCCGCCCCACACCCCCCCCCCCCCCCAAAACAAACACAAACCACAAATAAAAAAATTTAAATATTAACCCCCCCCACCCTCCCCCCACCAACCACCCATGGGGAAGGTGAGTTTTCTCTCACCCCCCCCTTTCCCCCAACAACACACCGTGGATAAAGCAAAACACCAACGTTCACCCGTCTCGCTCCTCTTCTATAAGCACGAAACTGAAGTGGTAAATTATAGCCACATGGTGGTGTGTTTGCAGTCAAGTTCGGCTCTCGTGCAGAACGGTTTGGTGTTTTCACCAAGGCTGCCCTACGAAGGGCTTACTTAAGATCGATTCACGCATCATTTGGTTTATATTTGAGACCAAATTCCTCAGGAAATCGTGCGTGCCAGCTGCGATCGGGTTTCAAAGCGTTTGCGCAAAGTTATCAAGGAAAAGGACGAGAGATTTGCAGTGAATTAATATGGTTTATTTCTATAACATGTCATACATTCTTTCAAATAAAAAATAAATGCTATGATTTGCTTGATTTGTTTTGCTGCAATCCCATTTTCTTTTAGTGACACCTATTGTGAGACACCCTGTAAGTTAATCTGTCAAGTTGTGGGGGCTTGGTAAAAACATGCTTAGGAATCCGCAATCCAATTAGTACAATAAGAAAAAATGTTCTGTAGATAGAATCACTAACAGCTGATTTTTCTAGTAGTACCTAGGCTCATATAATTAGTAAAATTAACTGTTCTGGTACGTGAAGCATAGAATTCGACGTATTTAAAAATTGAAAACACTGGGTCGTAATTCCTCGCCACTGGATTAATGTGACTGAAGAGCGTAGGCGTAGTAACAAAGAAGATGTCAGAATGTCATTATTTATCGGCGAGTTTTCAGTGCTGGCAGTTCAACAAGCGAAAAACACAAGGCGTAACAACACTCTAAAAATAAACAGGGCGTATTTTGGTTTTTATCAATTTCTAACTCAATAAAACTACTTTTGCATATACAGGTTGCGGCAGAAAATAATGCGAAAATGTTCAAACTTGAGTATTGGGTTAATTCGTGTAGCTAGTGACTAATTTCTGTCGAAAGTGTATTTGTTTATGTTTACTTTCAAGTGCTGCATCCAAACATTCTATTTGTTTTATTGCAAATTCGTCAAAATGTTCGCGAAAGAAGTGATCACCAGTTTGTTGCTCGCCCAGAAGAAGCCGAAAGAGATTGCCAAGGTGGTAGGGTGCCATTTGGCAAGAGTTTACCGCATAAAAAAGTCCCTGCAGGATGGTCCTAAGCAGCGGAAGCCGGGAAGCGGACGTCCGCGCTTTGCACGCACGCCGAACGTGATCAAATCGGTCCGTGCTTAAATTGCTCGCAACCCGGTGCGTTCCATAAGAAAACTTGCAAAGGAAGTCAATATTTCGGAGGAATCCATGCGGAGAATCATCAAAGAAGACCTGCATGCTTCTTCCAGAGCCAGAGTGAAACGCCACTTGATTACGGACCGGGTCAAAGAACTACGAGTGACTCGTTCCAAGAGATTGCTTTCCTTGTTGAAGAAGGAAAAATGATAATCCTGTTCTCCTACGCCAAGCTTTTCAGCATCGATGCTGTGGCCAACCGCAAAAAGTGAAGAACGTTCCGGAAAAAGTGAAATTCAAATTTCAAACCAAACATCCGGCTGGTGGCATGATGTTTGGCTTGGTGGCGTCCAACGGTTTGAAAATGCCGCCTGTTTTCATTGATGCTGGAGTTAAAATCAATATCGAAGTGTATATCGGTATTTTAAAGGACCAAGTGCTTCCCTGGGTGAAGGCCCACTTCTCCGAGGACCAAAACGTTGTCCTACAGCAGGATGGAGCGCCATGTCACACGTCCAATCGAACTCAACAATGGTTGAACGATAACATGAAGTTTTGGCCGAAGGATTTGTGGCCCCGTAGCAGTCCAGATCTTAATCCGTTGGATTATTCGATTTGGGCATATGTTGAAGCACGAGCCTGCAAAACATCACACCCTAGTGTGAAAACCCTGAAGTCAACCATAACACGCACATGGCAGTCAATGTCGGAGGACTACGTCCGAAAGGCATGCTCTGGGTTCCGGCGTCGGCTCGAGGATGTTATTAATAAAAATGGAGGACACATTGAATAAATTTGTTTAAAAGGACTTTATAAAGATAACTGCACTCGAAAATGTTGGTATTATTGCTTGAATTAGTTGAAAATGGGATTTGAAAGAAATAGAACAAATTCTCGCATTATTTTCTGCCGCACCCTGTATTCTGTGAAAAGGGTAAGCACTGCATTGTTATACAAGATGTGAGCATAGTACATGGTTTATTGGAGCTTTCTATGGAATCATTGCCTCCAGTTTGATCGGTTTCATGATTATGGATTACCGTTCTTTTCAAATGTTAGTCTAGAGATAGCATTTACCAGCTAGCACATCTGTATTTTCAGAACAACATAATTAGTATATCAAAATGCTGCATATGTTTAGAAAGGACTTACCATAACAATGAAATTTTGGACAGCATGATATCAAAACGCCTCCAGCAAGCGCAATTGTCCTACGAAAGAACTCTCAAGGGAAACAATTGTAAGAAGCACCCGCGTTGTCGCTCGCCGCAAACTTCCCATAAGCCAATACCATACTTTGCTGGTTGGGAAGAAACCCGAACAGGCAGAAGCCTGATGCCCGGCCACGAGCAATGCACCACTTTATTGAATCAACACGTAGGAGGGCATGTTTGGCAGCCTATAATTTCGAGAATTGTGCGCTGAAATAATGGGGCGGTACAGCGCTTTACACATATTTTGGCACTCTGATATGCATGCAATATGCGCTTAAATTTCGGGTTCTCAGGCTCTCGTGCAGCCGCGTCTTCGCTGAGCTGTCGAGATGATTAAAATTAAGACATATTGAGCTGCATGTTTCTGTCGGATTTAGGGCCTTAATTTGGACGATTTCGGAAATTAATAACCGCCGGCCTTGTATGGCAGGGATGTCTTTTATTCTGAAATTGAAAGAAGATTGCCGCCGCCCAGGATGACTCACGTCGAAACTGGCCGGTCATGGGATCGCTGTCGGTCTCGCCGGTTCTTGTGCGGGTGGCTTAAGCGAATGATTGATGCGTGGAATGCGTTGTTTTTTTTTTTGGGAATTTGGACTCGTCCGATGATTCAAATCGGTAGCCGATATGCGGTACCGACAAAACACATCGATTCAGGACGGCTTAGATTCGATAGAACTGACTGCCCCCACAACTAACTCATTCACCGTTGGGACGGAGCAAACAAAACAACCATCAATGAATTTTTCGCCCAACGAGTAATCCGAGATCGTAATCAGCATAGACTCGTTGATCTTCAAGACGCCACTCGTTAGGTTCGGAAAGTGCCCCTGCTTCACCGGTCAAGGTCTTGATTGACTCAATGATTTCGCGGCGTTTTCGCTAGCCCGGCAAACCATCGGAGATCGAGTGGCTCCTAACTAGGCTCCGGCAAACATTCAAAATAGAATTATTAGTAAATAACCGATAATTAGAAATAATAAATGACCGCAGCGAACGCGATTTGGTTCACCTGTGAAAACGGGAAGGAAAGTTGTGGGGCTCGGACCCAGCTAATCCAATCCGCCTGCGGCTGGAAGGAGGTGCGGCAGAATTAGACCGTGTCCGTATGGATATGTGAAAATTGAAAAGAGTCAAACCATTGAAGGTTGAGGGGGGAAAAAACGGATGGATCTCTAATTGTCGGTTCGAGAGCAGAAGTAGGATTGATTTCGGCGCATATTTCATTTCGAGACGCGAATTGATTGGTTTAGACCTGAGACGATTGAAACTTTTTGGCACCGGAATCAAGCGAAATCGGATTGGGAGATGATGCTATCGCTCGGAGCGATTATCAATCAGAAGGAAGTTAATTGTTAAGTCTAGTTAGAGGTTTTGGGCGTCGGAGGCGGCAGCAGTGGGGGTGGGTGGTGGATGGAACACGTCACAATATTTCATCTCGAGTCGGAATCCGTTCAAAAGATGTTCGCGGCTCCACGGTTCGGGACCCCTTGCTGTGTCCGACTGACGGCGTTTCGGGTCTTTCGGACTGCGGAGGTGGGTGAAGGTGGCTTCATTCACCGTCAGTGAAAGAGAACGACTTTACCCACAAATCCCTGTCGGCAGAGATTTGGGATTTATAAGGCTCGATCCATCGTTTTCTGTTGCATGCGGAGAGGATTAATTGGAGCGAATTAATTCACTGCACTAGGGGTAGCAGAGGTGAAATATGGGCTTAATTTTTTATTTCATTTTTGGAAATATTAATTGATCTTCAAATGAGTGAGGTAGCATGGAACGACATAGGAGAAAAGAAGGTCACACTATCAGAATCAAGTAGGGTGGAGCGAGCCTCAGATAGCTCGGTAAGAGCTTTTTACCATACCGGTTCGATTCCCGGTCATCTTTCGGGTGCAAATTGAGAGCAGGCGAAGCTCGTTTGAAAGAGTGGCAAAGGCAGTTAGGCGACGAAGAGTATATTTATTATTATTATTTATTTATTCGTCAACAGATAAATATGTTTATCCCAATGACAACTAGATAACACTAAATTACATACAATAACTAACACATACATCTTCGGAAACTACGCTTGTTAACATCACGGAATACATTAAAATTAAACACGTTATAGCAGCTGTTGAAAACGCGACACATGCTTAGCACAGGTTCGTGTTTTCCGTAGTTGGTCCTTGAGTGCCGGTTTATGAAGAAAAATTGTAAACCTAGGTTTCGTCGTCGAGTGTTGATGTTCATGAGACCAAGTAAAGTGGAACAGTCGATGTTTCCCTGAAGGAGGTCACCAACGAAACACGCTTTGGCCACCATACGCCTTCCTTCCAACAATTCCAGGCTGATGAGCTTACACCGACGTTCATAACTTGGAAATCTGCGAGGGTCTTGCCAACGAAGATGTCGCAAAGCAAAGCGTATAAACCTTTGCTGAAAGGCTTCGATCCGCTGGGCTGCATTTTGGTAGAAAGGGGACCAAACGACAGCACAGTCTTTGAAGTTTTTTGCGAAGCGGAAGATGAATCCTAATGTGGTTCTCGAATACCAGTTTGGAGTCGAGAATTACTCCCAGATCCTTGACTGTTGTTTCACGTTTCAAGCGTGTTCCTCTAAGGATGTACTCGGTGAGATACATCGCACGTTTTCGGTCAAAGGAGATAGCCGAGCATTTGGAAACATTTAAGGACATTCTGTTGATCTGGCACCAGTCGTCGAACACTTGGAGCTCCTGTTGAAGAACATCGGCGTCTTCTGGACATTTTATGACGTTGTACAGCTTAAGGTCGTCCGCGTAGGATAATTTCAGGCATCTGAGGACCAAGTTCAGGTCGTTCATATATAACAGAAAAAGGAATGGACCAAAGTGGCTACCTTGCGGAACGCCGGATTTTACTGAAAAGCAGGACGAGGCATAATCTGAAATCTTCACAGACATAGTTCTACCAGTCAGGTATGAGCGGAGCCAGTTCAACAATTGATCGTGAACCCCCATTTTCTCGTATTTAGAAATTGCAATCTGATGGTTCATTTTATCGAAGGCCGGAGATCTGTGTATATGGCGTCTACTTGATGACCCCGTTCCATTTCGCGGATGACGAACGATGTAAATACGGTGAGGTTGGTCGCCGTCGAGCGTTGGGCATAAAACCGTGTTGTTCAGGAGAAATAGTATGTGAATATTCGTGGACCAGCCTTTGGAGAACAATTAGTTCGAATAGCTTGAATACAGCACTTAGTGCAGCAATCCCACGATAGCTGGCGACGATTTGTGTATTGGGAAAACAAACGACTCTTTCCAGCATTCAGGAAACACACCGGAAGTTAATGACAAATTGAAGACTATAGCCAGGGGCACAGCCAGTGTGTTAAGGCTACGCTTCAGGACAATTGAAGGAATACCATCAGGACCGCATCCAGTTGAGCTTTTCATCTGCTTCCTGGCTGAAATCACCATATCACTATTGATAGTGAGTGCATAACCAAATACAGAAAAGCGGGGAACATTGCTGGTAGCCGCTTCGAGGCCCTCGGAATCCAGCATTTCGTCGCAGAAGACACTGCTGAACTGCGTACGGAACAAGTAGAACCTGTTGGTCAGTGTACTGGTGGCATTCCCATGTTTTGCGACAATCATTCTGTGTGTGTGTGTGTGTGTGTGTGTGTGTGTGTGTGTGTGTGTGTGTGTGTGTGTGTGTGTGTGTGTGTGTGTGTGTGTGTGTGTGTGTGTGTGTGTGTGTGTGTGTGTGTGTTTGTTCGTCACAAAGCTAGTTATTTTTATTTAAAGAAACTCAACCTGTTTCTTGCTGTAACAGATATTCTACTTCTTCATCTTTCTTTATTAAGGTGCTTTTCAGCCACCTAGGCTGGTTCACTATTGGAGGGAGGCATCTACATATCGCATTCATCAACGCATGAACCGGAACCAACGGCCTTTCTTCCCTCCCGAAGGAAACCGTCACCAGAGATTTTTTCGCCTCATTAAATTTTCACCGACCTCTGTTGCGATTGAACCCAGACACACTGGAGTGCTAAGTAGCAGTCACATTTACCACTACACCACCGGCGCCATATTACCATATTTATAACTTATCTCTCTTGCATATTATTTGATTTATTATTCTATTTAAATTTGATTCTTTTTTTAATATTATTTTTAATGTAGAAGGAGATGTCCACCACCTTGACAGGATTCGTTCGTGCCTTAACCTACCCCGCATTGGGAATGTAAGGCAAAGAATGAGTCCTTGCTTCGAGTACTACTATATCCAAGCCCTTTGCTTAATTTTCAATACTTCTATTCAATTTTCACTACCTGCCGTACACTGACGGAACTATCACCACTTTCTCTTCATATCTTTCATTTCTAGCAAACATTACTGTCCACTCTTGGGGTCTCATGGTGATGAGCGAACATCTCATTCTACATCATAATCATTACTCCACGTACGGAGAATACAAACATAACAATTATAGTATATAATTTTTAAGTTCAGTCTCAACCCCATCAACCTACAACCGCCATAGAGCTTTATTGAAACTGAATAAAGATCACAAATGAAGGGCGAGCATGATATTTTTGTAACACAATTAATAAATTGTAAAATCTCATGTTTTTTTCGGATAAAAACCAAATCATCAGGACAGTTTTGTACATGTTTTAAGCTCAGCTTACATATTGTATCAATTATTGGAAGTTGTTTGATTAAATTCTCGACACTTTCACTAGACGCCATCCTTAAAAGCCTGTACAGTAGTATCCGGTACGAATTCCCCATTTTTTATCCACTTCCTACGCATGTCATTTGCATCTTTTACTTTCTCCTTGGTATTTCTGAGTTCCCACTTCATTATGGCCCAAAAGTTTTCATTGGACGAAGCTCAGGGCAGTTCGGTGGATTCATATTCTTGGGCGCAAAATTCACTGAATCGGTCTCATACCATTCCTGTGTCCGAAGCTGCTTTCCGTGACGTCACGAACAGCTTTCCAATAGCAAAATGAAGCAAACTTCGATATTGTCATCTTTAAAAACGATCATCCACTTTGAATTTTTCTTTTCCGGTGAAAATTAAGCAGTTTACTGTTTCTCTACTGAAGCCCTCATTCCAGCACGAAGTCGAAAATGGCTGATGAAGATTTGAAACAAGCGATTCTCCGGCTGACGGATCAAGTCGTGAACCAGTAGCAGCAGACACCGTCAAGAAACTGAAGAAGCTGTTCGGACGCCAGGTTCAGCGCAGCTACTAGTGTCTTCAATATGTGAAAAACGACGCCGTTGATTATTCATCATACGCAGCATCAGTCAATAAACACTGTGAAGCGTTCCAGATGGAAAAGTTATCCAGCGACCAATTTAAAACGCTCAGCTTGAGCAACCTTGTTGGAAAGTGCAACCGCATAATCAACCTCACGCATCTTCGAAAAAGTTTGTATGGACAAGTCTAATGTGATCGCAATCTCTCGTCATCGTGCTTCAAATAGGAAGGAGCAGAAGTCACCGATATTACTTTGCTGGTTCTGAGGGGATCTTCATTACGCCAAGGTTTGTTCCTACCAAACACAACGAAAGTGCAAACAAGTGCCTCGGGTGACAGCATCGACATCATGGGTGAGTTTCCGAAAGCACCATTCAAGATGTGACAAAAACAGACCGAATTTTCGTAACAAGCAATCCGGACCAAAAGTCCTGTGGTCGGTTCCATTCAGCTCGTTTGTCAAAACCATCCAGCAAAACTCGAACGCAACGATGCGGACGCTTCAAGTCAAGTTCCTTGAAGTGTTCCAGTCCACGCTTGGATACTGCACTAAAGCATAGGTAACGCTCTACCCGAAGCCATATGCACGGCCAGTGTACTGCACGAAGAGACCAGTTGCCTACACGGCACTCCCGAAGGTTGACGCTGAGCTAAAGAAAAGATTTCAAGACAACGGCATCATCTCGCCAGTCCAGTTTCCGATTGGGCTAGTCGTGACTCGCAAATCCGATGTCTCCGTACGCATTTGTGGTGACTACTCCACAGGTCTCAAGTCAGATCGCCATCCGCTGCCGTACCCGGAAGACAATTTTGCTGAACTAGCTGGCTGCCAGTTCTTCTCTTGTATTGATCTATCGGATGCTTATCTGCAAGCTGAAGTTGAGGAAGCGTCTAGGAAGCTACTTACTATAAATACGCACAAGGGTCTGTTCCAGTACAACCGATTGCCACCCGGAGTCAAATCTGCACCAGGAGCCTTCCAAAGGATCATCGACAGCATGGGTGCCGGAATTCCCGGGGTCAAGCCGTACCTGGGCGACATTCAAATCGCTGGAAAAAAAAACTCAAGAATAGCAAGACCATCGGGTAAGCTTTGTGCTCCAGCGGATTTGTAAGTATGGCTTCCATCTGCGATCACCGCTTGATTGTCTGCTGAAGAAAAATGCTGTTTGGAAGTGGACTGCTGATTGCCAAAAGTCATTTGATCGGTTTAAGTCAATCCTGGTTCAAACCTCTGCAGTTCGACCCGAATCATCGTAGCTGCAGACGCCTCCAAGAACGTCTTGGGCGCTGTAATCCTACATCGCTTGATGGCTCTGTCAAAGATGTCGTTCACAATTCAAGGTCGCTTACATCTGCAGAAGAAAATTACTTCTCGAATCGAGAAGGAAGCGTTCGCGTTGGTGTTTGTAGCTACCCGTTTTCACAAAATGATATTCGGACGCAAATTCGTGCTGCAGACCGACCACAAGCCACGCCTCAAGATTTTCGGTAGCAAGAAAGGAATTCCTGTCGACACAACCAACCATCTACAGCGATGGGCGCTAACGATGTTGCTGTACAATTTCGATATCCAGTTCATCTCAACGACTAGCTTTGGACACGCTGATCTGTTATCACGCTGGATGACTTGCCACAGCAATAATGGCATCAGTAATGGCTGGCCGAACACTGCGAGCGAGCTCCGAATCTGTTCATCCGTTCTTCTCCCGACGAGGGGGTCTTCAAGTTACTCAAAACTATGCCATGTATTGCGATCGAGTCGTGGTTCCTTAGCGATTTCGCCAGCGTATCGTTCGACAACTTCACCGTGGACACGTTGAAATCGACCGGATGAATCCACTCGCAAGTAGCTTTGTGTACTGGCCCAACATCGAAGATGACATTGAATCATTTGTGCGCCAGTGTCACTCCTGTGCTGCCGCTGAAAAATCGTCCCGCAAGACTACTCTTGAATCGTGGCCGGTACCAACGAAACCGTGGGACAGGATCAACATCGACTATGCTGGTCCAGTAGATGGATACTACTACCTTTTCGTATTTAAGAGCTCAGATTAAGAGATAAAATACCTGAGGACAATACCATAGAATTGTTCCCACAATGTTATGCGAATACCAAATTGAGGTAAGGCAATCCAAAATAGTACCTCTCAGGTATTCCCAGGTATTCAAAACAACAAGTTTTGTTATTCGAGAGATATTTTGCTTGTAATTCTTAGGTATTTTGTTAAGGTATTTTACCTCTTAATCTGAGCTATTTAATACCAAGACCAGTTATCAAGATCAAAATTTGGTATCCATATGTTGTTGTCTCCTGCTCGGGTAGAACGTTAGAGTTTCTGCTAGAAACGTTTGGCAGATATGGCAACCCGCATACTCTTTCCCATAACTGTACCCAGTTCTTCACTGATCTTTTCAAGCAATTCTGTAAAGAAATTGTTTTCTTTTCGTCGGCCTATTTCCTCACATGGTGACAATCACCGACGCCAGGAAGACGACTCCACCACCTGGAACCTACCTACCGACTCATGAATATGAGCCGGGACCAACGGCTTTACTTCCCTTCCGAAGGAAGACGTGACCAGATTTTTTCACCTCAGAAAAACCACCGACGTCGACTGGGATTGAACCCAGACCCACTGGGGTGCCTAGTAGCAGTCACGCTACACCACCGACGCCGGCATAAAGAAAACGGTATCAACCACTTGACGACAGCACCATACCATCCACAAGCGAAGGGACAAGCTGAACGTTTCGTCGATACTCTAAAACGAGGACTGAAGAGACTTGTCGGAGGGGAAAAAGCAGTAACTTTCCAGCATCTACTTCCTCTCAGTCTACCGGTGAACACCAAATAGAAGCACTCCTGATGGAAAGACACCTGCACATATCTATTCCTTGGATGACCGATACGAACAACATCGAATCTTCTGATCTTAAGATGTTCTCCAAGTTCAACCCTGGTCAACGAGAAGCAGAATATCCAGTTCAACAAACGGCACGGTGCAGTGAAGAGAGTCTCCGATCCAGAAGATTTGATCTTCGCTTAAATCTATCACCGCAACACAACCGAGTGGGTTTCTGGACACGTAATCGAGCGCAAGGATTCTACTCGACAACGGACGCCTTCTTCGAGTACACACAAATCAGCTACCAAAGGGTATTCGAGTTCAAGTGATGGTTCATGGTCTGCTGGACGAACCACTTCGACAAATTGACGTTTTTGGCCACGTCTCGGATGGAAAGGTTCGGGTTATTCTAAAAGTACTGCCTTATCTTCCGCGCCTTCTCTGGGTATTCCGTTTTCGGTTTTTGGCCGCTTCCAGCGCGCCGCTCGATGGTCTTCGTCTTCTGGAACATCTTCACAACGCGGGATACGGTGGAATGGTGGATTCCAAGCCTTTTGCCAATCCATCTGTGTGACTGACCAGGATTATCGATCACCGCGCCCAAGATTTGCTGGCGTAGCTCTTCTTGTTTCGAATGCATCTTGAAAACTACTTGACAGATCGCGATAAAATTAACACTCTATACTAGTATTACCCAAAATTTCATTAATTTTTACCCACGCGATAAAAAG
The DNA here is from genome assembly GCA_024533555.2 of Aedes koreicus. Classification (NCBI taxonomy): domain Eukaryota; kingdom Metazoa; phylum Arthropoda; class Insecta; order Diptera; family Culicidae; genus Aedes; species Aedes koreicus. The sequence continues at coordinate 97,354 of JAHHFK020004787.1, read as the reverse complement.
TTACACCCAAAACAAAGTGTCGCATTTTTTCCGAGTCCAATCTTTATTCACTATTATATTCAAAAATTATTCAATGATAAATATCATTTGAATATTCAGATATTGCGCTCTCGCGTCTTATGTTTTACACTTAAAACAATACATTGTGAACCATATTTATGACAATAATCGAGCAAATTTTTTTTTATGCGTGCATTTGTGAAAATCAGCTTCTGGAACGAGTACAGGGTGCGGCAGAAAGTAATGCGAAAATTTGTTCTATTTCTTTCAAATCCTATTTTCAACTAATTCAAGCAATAATATCAACATTTTCGAGTGCAGTTATCTTTATAAAGTCCTTTTAAACAAATTTATTCAATGTGTCCTCCATTTTTATTAATAACATCCTCGAGCCGACGCCGAAAGCCAGAGCATGCCGTTCGGACGTAGTCCTCCGACATTGACTGCCATGTGCGTGTTATGGTTGACTTCAGGGTTTTCACACTAGGGTGTGATGTTTTGCAGATTAAGATCTGGACTGCTAGGGGGCCACAAATCTTTCGGCCAAAACTTCATGTTATCGTTCAACCATTGTTGGGTTCGATTGGACGTGTGACACGGCGCTCCATCCTGCTGTAGGACAACGTTTTGGTCCTCGGAGATACCGATACTCTTCGATGTTGATTTAAACTCCACCATCAATGAAAACAGGCGGCATTTTCAAACCGTTGGACGCCACCAAGCCAAACATCATGACACCAGCCGGATGTTTGGTTTGAAATTTGAATTTCACTTTTTCCGGAACGTTCTCCATTTTCTGCGGTGAAATGAACCGGTCCGTGCGGCTGTTGGTCACAGCATCGATGCTGAAAAGCTTTTCGTCGGAGAACAGAATTATTTTATTATCATTTTTTCCTTCATCAACAAGGAAAGCAATCTCTTGGAGCGAGTCGCTCGTAGTTACTTGATCCGGTCCGTAATCAAGTGGCGTTTCACTCTGGCTCTGGAAGATGCATGCAGGTCTTCTTTGATACCCACCAAAAAAAAAAAAAAAAAAAAAAAAAAAACAAAAACAAAAAAAAAAAAAAAACATTTAAAAAAAAAAAAACAAAAAACAAAACCCAAAAAAAAAAAAAAAAATTTCACAATTTTTTCCCCCACCCCTAACCCCACGCACCGCACACCCCAAAAAAAAAAATTTGTTTTGTGGAATCTGTGTGCTGTCAACCGCTTGCACACTAGCCTGGGACAAAATTTAAATTCCAGTTCCCTAATGATTTTCGGAAGCCTTTTGGACTCTGTAATAACTGTGCAAAATTTCAGCTCGTTTGGTGAAACTATATTTTAGCGCTAGTGGTTTTAATTTTACATAGGATTTTCCATGGGAAAACTTACTTTTACAGATAAAAATCTGGCAAGGTGATCTATTGTCCTTGAAAAATAAATTAATACGACCACTTCCTGGGAAATTTTTCAAGAAAACTTTTCTTCGAAGACCGCAAAACGATCCGACGTTTGTGGAAAAAGTTATTAAGCTGAAACTGATTGCTATCCAATCAAACGGTTCATTGAACTGTTTTCTCTTGCAGCACTGCCACCTGCAACCTGCTGCTGGCTGCGCGAAGCAACCACTGTGTTTGTTTATGTTCACTCAGCATGGAGGAACTGTGCTGCTAGAAAAAACAGTCCAATGAGCCGTTCGATTGGATAGCAAACAGTTTCAGCTTAATAACTTTTTCCACAAGCGTCGGATCGCTTTGCGGTCTTCTAAGAAAAGTTTCTTTGAAAAATTTCCCAGCAAGTTAAGGGATTGATTTATTTTTAGAGGACAACGGGTCACCTCGCCAGATATTTCTTTGAAAAGGTAAGTTTTCCCATATAAAATACTATGGAAAATTAAAACTGCGAGCGCTAAAATATAGTTTCACCGATCGAGTTGAAATTTTGCACAGTTATTAAAGGAACCAAAAGGCTCCCAAAAATCAATAGGGAACGAAAATAATTTTGTTTCATATATCCGTGTCCCAGGCTATTGCACACATCTACAACCACACAACCGAGCGATGTCTACCTCCCTCACACATAATAAAAAACAAACACATTCTTTTTTCCCCATTTTTTTGGGAGTTTATTAAATTTTTTTTTTTTTTTTTTTCTCCTTTTTCCCCCCTATTTTTTTCTTTTTTTTACATCTCCCCCCCTTTTCTTTTTTTCTTTTTTTTTTTCTCCCCTTTTTTTTTTCCCCCCTTTTTTTTAAAAAATTTTTCCATAAAAGTTTCCCACATCACCCCCCCCCCTCAAATTTTATTTTTTAAAATATTCCACGAAGAAAAAATTTCACTGTAGTATAGCTGAGAGTCTATGATGAAAAAAAATATGATTGATGTTTACATTTCATGTTTAGTATTCAAGATCGCGACGAAAAACAAGTGCGCGAGCGAATTTTGTACGGGCGTACGGCAAATCCTGACTTGTCAATACGGGATCTTGCAAAAACATTGGATTTGCCTAAATCCACTGTTCACGATGTGCTCAAATCATTTTCGGAACGTTTGACGGTGGAGAGGAAACCGAGAAGTGACAAAAACATTGGACGCGCTGATCCTGTCATGGACCGAAAGGTGAAAAGGATATTAACGAAAAATCCAAATCTCTCCATTCAAACGGTGGCTCGTAAAATAGGGATGTCGCCTGCTTTTGTCCAAAAATCAAAACAACGTTTGAGACCTAAGCCGTATAAAGTAAAAACAGTTCCAAATCGCAACGGCAAACAGAACTTGGCAGCAAAATCACGGGCTCGACGTTTGTACTGCGAATATTTGACGAAGTTCTCATGCGTTGTTATGGATGATGGAACTTGTGTCCTGGAGGAGGATTTCGAGCAGCTTCCAGGGCTGCTAGAAAATAAGAAGAATGATTAGTAATTTCCATTTAATTCCAACTACCTTTATTGCTTATCTTGACAGATACGCGTATTTCGTCTACAATGTGCAAACTTCTTCAGTGTCGTGTACTAATAAGTCGAGTATTAGACCCAACGGTTTAATAAGCAATAAAGGTAGTTGGAATTAAATGGAAATTACTAATCATTCTTCTTATTTTCAAGTTACAGGTATTTCACTAAACAGCTCACACTCTCCATAATTCCAGGGCTGGTTTTTTATTCTGCTATTGCCAGAAATGGTACAGCTGAGCATTTCAGAACGAAGAAGGCATCGAAATTTACCAAAAAATACCTTGTGTAGCAAGCAATTTGCACGTGTGGCAAAAAGAGTAAATCTTTCTGCCAAATCGGTCCAGAACAAAGGTTTTTCTTTGTGACTTTTGATGAAGGGTAGCAATCACTACAGGCACAATCAACAAGGAGATCTATCAGAAAGAGTGTCTGCAGAAGCGATTGCTACCCTTCATCAAAAGTCACAAAGAAAAACCTTTGTTCTGGCCCGATTTGGCATCATGCCACTATGCTAAAACTGTGATGGAGTGGTACCAAGCAAATCAAGTGAACATTGTACCAAAAACCTCAAACCCGCCAAATTGCCCAGAGCAACGACCAATCGAGAGATATTGGGCTCTGATGAAGCAGAAGCTTTCTAGAAAGAAGCAAGGAATCAAAGACATCAAACACTTCCAGCAAATTTTGACAAAGACGGCTTCTACGATTTCTGAAGAGTCTGTACAAACCCTAATGGACGGAGTTAAGCGCAAAGTTCGAACATTTTATGCAAATACCGAATAACTATGTTTTGTCTTCACGAATTGTTAAAACACATCCCATGAATCTGAAATAAACAACTACGACGGAAATATAATGCGAAATTTATGTTTGATTCATGTTTTGAGGTGTCCGCATTATTGCGGATACAGACCTTATTCTCGCAACTCGTTTTTGTTGGTTTGAATGTGATTACAACCATCATTAATCTGAACGCCCACCTCTCTCTCAAGTTGCTGATCCGTAAGGTAATGACTTTCCATGAGATTTCTCAAATGTATTTCACATTTCCGCCATTGCTCCACAGCAAAGTGATATGCTTGTTTCAGATTGCCTACTTTTTCTTCCTCTTTGCGTGCATTGGCCACTAAAAGCGACCATTTTTCAAATCCGTGCGTGCTTCTATTTTGACTGCCACTTCGGGGCAGCATGCTTTTAATTTCCAACCCAGAAAATCCGAATCCGCTTCTCTTTTCCGGTGCGGTTTATTTTTTTCCATCCAGTATTCTTCGGGTCCGCGTCTAATGTACCGAAAAATTATCCTATAATATTTATTTGTACACAGAGATTGTTCACTTCTTTGTTGGTCTCAGGTCTAGGAGAAATGCGCCCATGCGAGCGCGACTTTATGGCCTTCGGGCGAGCCGGGCGAGTTATTTCCATCGTTTCGACGAACTTTTTCAATCGGTATCAGTAGCTAGTGCGTACATAATTGAAATGATTAGTAGTGTGCATGTGAAGGGTGCTTGGCTCTTTTCTCATCTCGCCAGAAAAAAAAAAAACGAAATAGTCCGCAGCTCGCTATGTAAACGAATCTTTAAATAAATGTGGCTACTCATTTAAAATTGATTTCCCGAGATAATTGCTGACTCGAGATGGGTTCGCTTATTATCGTTTTATATTCTTTTGATAGATCGTCGGTAATTAGTTTGAATGTGCCCTTGAATGTGGAGGCGAAGTTAATTGAACCAGGGTTTTTTTTCACTGAGGATTGTTGCTTATTATATTTTGTTTGGAATTTTGCCTATCGGTTGCGTGTAAGATACCGATCGTCTGTGATTTTTCTAATTTACTTGAGCAATAACTTTAAAAACAACTTCTCTAGTCAAACATCATCCACAGCCCTTTTTTTTTTTTAATATTTTTTATTAAAAATTTTTTTAAATTTTTTAAAATTTTTTTTCTACAAATTTAAAAAATTTTAGGGCCCAAACAAAAGGTTTCCCGGGGTTTTCCCCCAGGAGACAACATCATATAAATACCTAATTTTGATCTTGGTAACTACCCGAGCAGGAGCGAATAACTTGATAACTGGCCTTGGTATTTGAGAGCTCAGATTAAGAGGTAAAATACCTGAGGATAATACCATAAAATTGTTCCCACAATGTTATGCGAATACCAAATTGAGGTAAGACAATACCAAAATAAGACCTCTAAGGTGACCAGATACTTACCCAGGTATCCGGAATATCAAGTTTAGTTATTCTAGAGACATTTTGCTTGCAATTCTTAGGTATTTTGCTTAGGTATTTTACCTCTTAATCTGAGCTCTTTAATACCAAGGGCAGTTATCAAGATCAAAATTAGGTATTCATATGCTTTTGTGTTTTGCTCGGGTAGCCTTATTATTAAAGAGCCCAGATTAAGAGGTTAAATTACTTAAGCAAAATACCTAAGAATTGCAAGCAAAATATCTCTCGAACAACAAAACTTGTTATTTCGAATACCTGGGAATACCTGAGAGGTACTATTGTGATATTGTCTTACCTCAATTTGGTATTCGCATAACATTGTGGGAACAATTTTATGGTATTATCCTCAGGTATTTTACCTCTTAATCTGGGCTCTTAAATACCAAGGCCAGTTATCAAGTTATTCGTTCCTGCTCGGGTTCCTCTTCCCCTTCTCTTCTATTTTTTTGCATAAAGGATGATTCGATCAAAATTTGGTCGATTTAACTTGACGCATTTCCTTTCATCGTGCATTAAACAATTTTGCACACCCCTCATTTTGAAGATGTGTGCGTGTAGCATCATGCCTTTATTTTGTTTTGAGATTAGCACTTCAGTTATCAATATGTCGCCGAAGGAAGAGAAGAAACGCATCAAAATTGTGCACGTACATGGCGAAAATCCAAACTACTCTCACGCCAAGTTGGCTAAATTGTTGAATGTGACTAAATCAACTGTTACCAATGTATTAAAAGTGTTCGGTGAACGTTTTTCGACAGCCAGGAAAGCTGGATCAGGGGGGAATCGAAAACCGGAGGCTACTGTGACGACAAAAAGAGTTGCCCGCTGTTTCGAGCGGAACCCCAACCTCTCCATCCGAGATGTCACAAAGAAGCTGGGAGTGGCGCCTTCAACCGTGGATAGAGCTAAAAAACGAGCTGGACTGTCGACTTACAAGAAAGTGGTGACTCCAAATCGCGACGATAAACAAAACACGTCGGCCAAAGCACGATCGCGAAAGTTGTACACGACGATGCTGGCGAAGTTTGATTGCGTGGTACAGGACGATGAAACTAACGTCAAGGCAGACTTTAAACAGCTTCCTGGACAAGAATTTTATACGGCAACCGGATATTATCAAGCACATTAAACTGTCAAAGTTCACAAAGAAATATCAAGTGTGGCAGACCATCTGTACCTGTAACTTGAAGAGCAACGTTTACATTGCGACCGGAACCGTCAACCAGGAAATTTATCTGAGCGAGTGCCTACAAAAACGTCTACTGCCTTTCCTGAAGCGATACAATTGTTCCGTTCTATTTTGGCCGGATTTGGCATCTTGCCATTACGGAAAAAAGGCCATGGAGTGGTATGCTGCCAACAACGTTCAAGTGGTGCCCAAGGACAAGAACCCTCCGCCCAATCGAACAATACTGGGCCATCGTCAAGCGGAACCTTAAGAAGACTCAAATAGCTGCTGTGAGCGAGAAACAGTTCAAAGCAAACTGGCGTTCTGCGGCGAATAAAGTGGACTCGGAGACTGCACAAAATCTTATGGCAGGTGTTAAACGAAAGCCCCGACAATTCGCATTCGGTAAAAGGGAAGCGTAGCTGAACATCTCTCCTGTATTATGTATTAAATGAACTTGAAAAAGAAAAAGAATTTGACTTATTACTAAAAACTTTGATCGACTCACACACATTACTGTTTGACCAAATTTTGATCGGAACACCCTTTATACAAATTGTTGCTTGCTCACAACACGAAGAAAAATTGGCTTTTTATCGAATCATAATGTCAGCATAAAACAAGCATGAAGACTGGTGCATTTTCAGGTGTCAAAAAGTAAGTGAAAAATAATTATCGGCATCTAGGATTCACTGAAAAAGAAACGATTTATCAGCTACTCGTGCTCTCCGAAAATTATAAATCGCCGTTGCTTTTCTCGCGAAAACTGCGTCTGTCGCTTCTCACATTCTCATCTGTTTCTCCAAGCGGGTGAAAAAGGACGTTTCGCTTCTCTAGTAGGCGAAAATTTGGGTCTAAAATTTTAAGCGAACAATAATGCGACATAAATTTCATATGAGTATGATTACTGCCCAAAAACGGAAGCCCAATAAATCCAAAACGAAAAAACGAACAGTATTGGTCCACGAATATCCATAGGCTAGAAAGATCTGTGAAATTCAAAAAGCCATACAGGTGGGAGGATGAGTAATATTTAGGAAAATTTGCTCGTACATACCAAGCTCGGGAAATCGATCGGCAAGCATAGTGAAGAACTTTTTTTTTGATTTTTAAATGATTCGACCATTTTGAAAATGCCCAACAAACATCGATGTTGAATTAGAGCTTGTTAAAGCAAATTTGGAGAAGCTATTCAGCTGTTTCTTCTAGAATAGCTGAATAGCTTCTCCAAATTTGTTTGAACAAGCTCTAATTCAACGCCGATGTTTGTTGGGTGCCACCCCATCTTGTTTGGCTCCAAACGACGCAGAGTAGAACTCGAAGAAGGTGCTATATTTTATATGTTTACATTTTTTGGCCACATCAGTAAGGCTCTTGGTAGATTCATCAGATTTGTTAACAACGTCCAAGATCGCAAGTTGAAGAGTGTGTACTGCACATCTCACAAGATTGATATCCTTTCCTGAAACTCATCACATAGCTCTTCACTGACATCACACTCTGATTCTTCTGCTGACTGAGCCTCCTCGCCGTCATTTTCATCCGGTTTCTCAAAAAGGATCATCTCCAATTCATGTTTCAGTTTTTTAACTGTTGCCACCATGTTGGCACCATTGTCACAGGTAGCTGATAAAATGTGTTCAACAGACAATCCATATTCAGCCAACGTGTCCAAAATTCTCGCCTTAAAGAAAGCTGCACACACACAGGCGCGCGTTCGCGTGTGTGTGTGTGTGTGTGTGTGTGTGTGTGTGTGTGTGTGTGTGTGTGTGTGTGTGTGTGTGTGTGTTTGCGCGCGCGTGTGTGTGTTTGCGCGCGCGTGTGTGTGTGTGTGTGTGTGAGAGAGAGAGAGAGAGAGAGAGAGAGAGAGAGAGAGAGAGAGAGAGAGAGAGAGCTTTTTTCACTAGGCGAGTCAAATACTTATGGACGAACCAACGCAGCGGCCTGCACTTAATCCACTGCCGTGAGTCGGAGTGTGGTCAAGGTCTTTCGACTTCTGTTCCCGGTTTCTCCGATGCTATTGCTCGTCATTAGAATTATGTTTGGCACATGTTTGTGAAAAAAAGGTATAGAGGTTGCGACTTCACTTACCGAGCGTACGAATAACCACTTTGTCACCGACTGCATACTGTTCATTTATTCCCAAAATATGAGACGCGCCCCGGGGGGCGCTTATATCCCTCCCTTCCTAATTACTTCTCTATTAACTTTATCTCGTTTTTTTTCTGCGGAAACTCCACCCGCACCCTTCGCCGGCACGACACCACCATACACAAACCACACGGAACCTTAGTAAGTTGTTCCCCCCTTATCACACTGCATGGAAGAATATATCGTATGGAATGGTTCTTGGCTTATTCGCCGTTGAATCGAAGTCCTTCAACAGGCCATTGTAAGGTGATGATGCATCAGAGTAAGGATGCGTGCGATATTATTAATAATTAATCTAACACGGATTCAAAGAAACTGCACTTGCGTAACGGATGAAAAAAAACAATGAGCCCAAATGACTGTGAGTTTTTTTTAAATTCGTATTCACTGATTGTAAGATGAACTGGTTATTCAGTCTAGAGAATGCGAATAAGAGAGAACTAAAACGGATAATCTTGAATGAACAGCAAGAATTCACGCGTACTGAATGAAAACAATAACAACAAAACAAATCAAGATAAGAATTTCGAAGATACGTCACCTCGCAGTGACGTTCATCAGAAGACAAGGAAATGAATACCAATGAACATTTTTGCACTGAAATGTATTTTGAAGTGATTTTCAAAATAGAAATTCAATAATTTTCAACTCTGGTATATATATATATATATATATATATATATATATATATATATATATATATATATATATATATATATATATATATATATATATATATATATATATATATATATATATATATATATATATATATATATATATATATATATATATATATATATATATATATATATATATATATATATATATATATATATATATATATATATATATATATATATATATATATATATATATATATATATATATATATATATATATATATATATATATATATATATATATATATATATATATACAGCAATTCCATGAAAAAAAGTTATACGATCTCTCAGAATTTTATAATATTCGGTAGGATTGTTCAACATCGAAAAATATTAGACCCGTATTTTTTTATTTCGTTATTAGACTGGACCTTTCTGCGTTAGACTGGTCCAAAAAATCGTGATTTTTCAAAATCTTCAATTTTCAAAAATTTATAACTCCTAAACCGTTTAACCGATTTTAGTCATTTTTGGCCATTGTATTGGTATTTTTTTGAATTTCCAAGCAAAAATACGAAACCTTTGAATATATCAATTTTTGTATGAAAAAAATACAAAACAAATAGTTTTTCTTGAATTTGACTGCGAGGGGCCTCAACGACTCCTTGTTTTAGTATTTTTAAATGAAAGAGCATTCAATTTTACATAACATATCAAAAAATTGGAGATGTTCTGCGTGTCGTTTTGGAGATACAATTTTTTAAATAATAAATCATTACTCTTCATTTTATACATCACCCGCCTGTAGAAACGATGAAGATGCATGGTAGATTACCATGCGTCTCCATCCAATCAAACCTATGACTAATGAAATCTATGAGTAGGTCACAGAATGTCAAGTAAATATTATATAATAAATAATATTTACTTGACATAATTATATAATATTATAGCAACTAAGACTAATGAGACTTTAGGTAGATATTGACAATTTGATTACCTAACATTCTTTTCGTTACACAGAGGGGCATTGGTATTATTATTTAAAAGAAGAACCGTTGATACGTATTGACTACCTACTGTAGATGTAGAATGTTTATCGACCTGTGAGATTGAATTGAATTGTTTCTCGGCTGTAGCGATCAGGTCTACTCGCTGACGGGAGGGAGTAGAGTGGAATTTCTAAAGCGGAGAAGCAGCAGAGTGAACAACATCTCTTTCATTTCATACTCGTCGCTCGCTTGCGTTATCTGTTATTCTGTTGCTTTCTCGCTTTAGAAATTCCGCTCTACTCGCTCCCGTCTGCAAATAGACCTGATCGCTATAGCCGAGAAACAATTCAATACCTATTGTAGTCTAGGCTGCAGTTCACTTCACTTGATCGTAGGTACAATATAAACATCATATAAAACACGGAAATTTATGTAAGAAGTTACCAGTTGAAAACAAAGTATCATATCAGAACAGTTATATCAAAGAATATCGTAAAATGAAACGTAAGTGTTCAATTTGTAGTGTTTGGGTGTTGAGTTCGTGTTCCAGAAAAATCAACGCAAAATTGTACGACCATGCTGTGGAAAAAAAGGTTAAAATTGATGAGAGTAGCTCTTTCATTTGTCAAAGTTGCTACAAGAAATTGTATAAGCACATTGATACCATGACCGAAGAACCCATTACAGGACCATCCAGTATAGGCACTACAGGTATGTTATATAAAAGTTCATATAATTCTGTTTTAATTTGAATTCTTCTCTTGCAATTGTTACTGGAACATTTTTATTTTTACATTCTTTTAGAATCGTGCGAAGCAACCAGTCACGAAACAATTGCCCTTGCAGGACCGTCCGGCATTGTTCCTTTTTCCCTACCAAAGTAAATAATAAAATAGAAATTATTTGCATGATTTCCAATCAATCAATTTTTAATCAATAATTTGTTATATTTATTTACAGGCTCATTGGAAACAACCAGCTATGAATCGATCGGTACCACCAATAACACGTTTTTGTCTGACGATAATGAAATGCTAACACAGCTTAAGGATAAATTTAAGGAAACAAAAGATAGCAATGAGCGGTATAGGATTTTAACCACACTGCCCAAAAGTTGGTCTACATATAGGATTATGCAAGAGTTTGATGTTTCCCAATATATGGCCAACCAAGTGAAAGTATTACAACAACAGGAGGGAATAATGTCAGTGCCTAAAAAGAGGATTAGTAGAGCTTCGTTAGGAGAGGAAACGCTAATGCGTGTTCGTAATTTTTATAATAGCGACGATATAAGTCGTGTGTGCCCGGGAAAAAGGGATTATTTGATATCCAACAATGAAGAAGGTAGGATCTACATACAAAGAAGGTTAGTTTTATGCAATTTGCAAGAGGCGTACTCCATATTTAAAAATACTCATCCTGATATTAAGATTGGATTTTCGATGTTCGCCAGTAACCGTCCAAAACACTGCATTTTGGCAGGAACAAGTGGCACGCATACGGTGTGCGTTTGCATTTACCACCAAAACGTTAAATTGATTTTTAAAACACTCCAAAGTAAACAATTACTTCCAGATGGTGTTCAGTCCTACCATGATATGTTTTCAAAAATAATTTGTCAAAATCCAAATGAGCATTGCTGGCAGCAATGTTGCGAAAATTGTCCGGGAATGCAAATTTTGGCGGTAGAACTTATGACCATTCTTAATAACGGTCACGTTGAATCATTACAATTTAAACAATGGCGTCAAGCAGAAAGATGCAGTTTGGACTTAGTTGAAATGGACACACAAGAATTTATTGATACTTTTTTAGAAAAATTACTCAATTTATTGCCACATAACTTTACAGCTGAGCGACAGGCAAACTATTTAAAACACGTGAAAAACAATTTAAAAGCTACTGAGTGTATCATAATCTGTGATTTTTCGGAGAATTATTCATTCGTTGTGCAGGATGCAGTTCAAGGCTTTCATTGGGCAAACGCTCAATGTACTATTCACCCTTGTGCTATTTATTTTAAAGATGAAGAATCAAATGATTTGAAGTTTACCAGTTTTATTGCAATTGCTGATTTCACTAAACATAATCATGTCGCAGTGCGTCTTTTTTTGACTCAATGCATAGCGTTCATAAAAAGTAAGTTATCAGGTTTAGAGAAAATTTATTTCTTCTCAGATGGATCTGGAAGCCAATACAAAAATAAAATGACCGCTTTTAATTTGTGCAACATGCAAAAAGATTTTGGCATAGATGCCGAGTGGAATTTTTTCGCTACTTGTCATGGAAAGGGCCCTTGTGATGCTTTGGGAGGCGTATTGAAACGAAATGCTGCGAAAGCCAGTTTGCAAGATCATCACATAACAACGGCCGAAGAACTTTATTCATGGGCTATTTCTAAGCCAGACTCGAAAATACACTATCAATTTTTTTCGGAATCCGACTATAATAAAATGGAAAGAAAATTAAAAAATCGTTCACACGTGTGAAGAAAATTTCAGGCACACACCCTTCACAGTTTTATGCCTCACAACGAAGAGTATATTATTGTGAAACAAAATTCATTTTCAACGGAAGAAAAATGTATAAAATTGTTATGAAAAAAACTTAATAAATAAAAATAAATGTATAAAAGTGTTTTTCTTATTTTTTAACATGTTCATCATGTCGCGCGGCTTTAAAGTGTTTTTTTCTTGGAACTTACACTAAGCAAAAATATTTGAAATTTTAAAGCCTTATTTATTTGAAAAGGTAATCGTCAAAAAATAGCAATTGGTCTGTGTGGTTAACGGAAAGCCTTAGAGACTGATTCGAATGTTATACTAAGTTTGTAAGTAACTCATAGATTTCATTAGTCATAGGTTTGATTGGATGGAGACGCATGGTAATCTACCATGCATCTTCATCGTTTCTACAGGCGGGTGATGTATAAAATGAAGAGTAATGATTTATTATTTAAAAAATTGTATCTCCAAAACGACACGCAGAACATCTCCAATTTTTTGATATGTTATGTAAAATTGAATGCTCTTTCATTTAAAAATACTAAAACAAGGAGTCGTTGAGGCCCCTTGCAGTCAAATTCAAGAAAAACTATTTGTTTTGTATTTTTTTCATACAAAAATTGATATATTCAAAGGTTTCGTATTTTTGCTTGGAAATTCAAAAAAATACCAATACAATGGCCAAAAATGACTAAAATCGGTTAAACGGTTTAGGAGTTATAAATTTTTGAAAATTGAAGATTTTGAAAAATCACGATTTTTTGGACCAGTCTAACGCAGAAAGGTCCAGTCTAATAACGAAATAAAAAAATACGGGTCTAATATTTTTTGATGTTGAACAATCCTACCGAATATTATAAAATTCTGAGAGATCGTATATATATATATATATATATATATATATATATATATATATATATATATATATATATATATATATTTATTCCCATAACATGACGGGCCGCAGAGTCTGTTTTCAAGCACATATATATATCTCGAATGCGGTCTTCAGCAAAGTTGTTCAGAAAGTCATTGGCATTCAAAAGGTGGACCGTTTTGTTTGGAATTTTATCGCTACGTGGCGCTGAGCATGGGAAATTGAGCATTTTCAACTCGTTCTATCTCGTGGTTCTGATAAGATGGAAAGTTCGAGTCTTCGTCAAAGTTGTTCAGAAGAGTCAAGATGTTGACATCTGGATGGTGAAGAAGGTGAGTGAAAAAATTATGAGTTTACTCTAGTTTTGGTTTATGAGAAGTTGTTTCTTTAAATAATCATAGGTAAGACAATTTATGTAGCAAAATGTGCTGTAGGAAAATTTGAGTTATGCAGATATCAATTAAATTTTCGATTCCTCGAAATACCCGCCGTTTGCTCTAATAACAGCCGTACAAATTCTCGGCATTCGTTCAATGAGTTTCCGCAATGTATCGTCCGTGATTTCCATCCAAGCTGTTTGTAGGCACTCCCACAAGTGTTTATGGTTCTGAGGGCGTTTTTTTTCTCGTGTTCCGTTCCAGCTCATCCCATAGCAGTTCGATTGGATTAAGATCCGGTGATTGCGCCGGCCAAACCATGTCGGATAACGTTCCGTTTTGGCCCAAGTCTTGATCGAACCCTCGGCATAGTTTGGCGGAGTGCTTCGGATCATTGTCCTCTTGAAGGACAAAACCTTTACCGATTAATTGCAATCCATTTGGAATAGCGTTTTGCTTTAGAATGTCTAAATAGCCTTCTTTTTTAAGAATTCCGTCTATACGGATCAGATCCCCAACACCAGATCTAGCAAACGAACCCCAATCCTCCTCCTCGCGGAATCCTTTCTCGTCGATAAACCTGTCTCATGTAATGTGACTACGGCTGATCGCTTTTCGGTTGAGATCCTTTCCCATTTCCGAGCTGTTTGTCTATTCTTCAAAAGTGGACGTTTCTTGAATGCATGAACATTTCTTTTTCCAGCGGCACGCCGTCCCGAACGAGCTCTGGTTACATGAGTTCCGGTTTGCTTATGGCGCTGAATCGCTCGCACTACAGCAGACTGGCTGATGTTTAACGAACGTGCAATATTTCGAATTGATAATCCTTTGAAATGTAACGCAACTACAGTGGATCGCGTCATGAGCTCTGTTTCAGCTTGCGCACCCATCGTGAAACCTGCCAGGCAAAAATGTGTAAATAACTTAACAAAATACCACAGATTTCAAAGCTTCAATATTCTTCGAATGCTTACGGGTTGTGATGTCCTTAATAGAGAAGCGGATTTTGATTTACTTCTGTTCTTTTTGAATATCACTTAATAACTAATTTCCTAATCGCTGCATTTGGCAAGCGAATGCTGCGATTACTGTTTGCAACCTGAGCAACCGTTGTTAGGCACTGATGACAGTGGTGTCGATACACCACAACTATCCCCTCTCTAAGAAGCGTGGCAGACGTTCTACTCGATTCCTGTCTGGTCACGCATGTCCACTGTTTTCTCCCACCGATTTCCTTACCACCCCCCCCCCCCCCCCCCCCCCTCACTGCATTCCTCAGCATGATGGTAAATTGGAAGCGAGTATTTAATTGACCGCCACAGTTTCTGATTGCCTCTTCCACTTTGAATATGCAGTGAATCAAGCATCAAAATATGGAATAACTTCAATATGAAGTGAATCAGACAATAAAATATTAAATTAATGAACATGAAGTGAACCAGTGCTGAATCACTTGAATACGAAGTGAATCAGACATGACTAACTAAAATATGAAGTGAGTCAGCCTTGAATCACTTGATGAGGAGACTTTAATCACTTCAATATGAAGTAAATCACCTGAATTATTATAAAATGAAGTAGATCTGACTTAAATCACTTAAACCAAGATTTAACATTGTATTTTATTCCCTGAATATTTCATGACAATCGGTTGAGAGACTTGTTTTTGAGAACGAGTTTAAAGTGATGCAATTTAACTGTGGACACCCTTTAATATATAAGATACAATGATATATCGGTTTCGTAAAGCCAACACAATTGTGCCTGCCAATTAAATGAACTAGTTAAATCAAAGAATATCACGAGGAGTGAACTCTAAAATCATTCATCAATTCCCCCATTGAAACCTAGTTTCGTTAACGTTCGACAAATCTGTTCCTACTTTTTTTAGCAACTTGAAGTTAATTTCCTTCTCCTTAAATTAATTAACACTTGAAGTAAACCAAAGTAGCAAAAAAACGCCAAAGATCTTCAAACTTATTAAAAACTAGACCACATCGGCATCCGTCGAGTCACACACTTGGGCTGGCTCTCGTTAAACGGAAAACACAAAACAATCATCATCAAACTGGCTTTTATGACAAAACGCGCTCCATTCCGGCCATTCCATTTGTCACCCGACCGTTCTACCGCCAACGAAGCCAACATTCCTGCCCCTTTTTCACGCGGCTTTATGTTATTTTTTTTTGTTAACCGTCATAAAACTTCCCTTAAGATGATGATAATATATCGATCAGTGCGCGGGCGGCAGAATCGACGACCACCTTAAAGGAAAAAAAAAGATCAAAGCCACTCTAGCCGCCTCCAAGAGGCACATCAACTGATAAGAGAACATTGATCATCGCTGGGATTTGTCGCCCCGGTTGGACGCTGTTGACTGTGCTGGTGCTCGTGTGTGCCATTTTCGCTGTGTATTGGTGCAAGCGGCAGGCGATCGAACCAATCGGAGACGTCGACGGTCGACTTGGTCGATTCCAGTTGCAATGGATGATCGCAGAGCGATGGGATGGGAAGTGGGCAGAGAATGGTGAATCGGTGGGCGTGGCCAACGAGTTCGAGAGAAGCGCGCGAGAACGGCGAGATGGAAGATGGAAGAAGACCGAACGGGGGTCGGCCGGCGATCGGAGTAAAGAACCTGCCGAGCGGGTGTCGTTTGCCGTCAGTAAGGTGCTAACGTCTCAAGGAGAAACATCGTTCTTCTCTCTCGGAAAGGCTGTCGTTTGAGTTTTTTTTTCTTCTGTTTTTCGTTGTTTGCGGGTGAAAGGAAAACCGATCTGAAGGCGCTTTGAAGGAGTGGGACATCGAAGGTCTGTGAAAACTGTGTGACTGTTTATTTTGATTTTGGAAGCAGTTTATTTGGAAGTTGAAGTTGTGACGCGAAACGGTGTTTGTTTGGGACTGTTTACATCGCTAGAAAAGTGGAAGAACTGTTGGATTTGTGTTGAAATTAGTGGAAGAACTGCAGTCAAGTTGGAGCGTTTAAGCGATTACGACGGCGGAATGGCAGTGGCTAGTTTGAACATGTCGCCGATCTTCTCCGGATACCCGTTTCAAGGTAAGTTCTGTTCTGTTTTTTCGATAAGTCATGATCGGTCAATCAGAGAGCCGTCGGCGGGGTTGGTTTTTTTTTCTTTGTTTCTCACGCGGTAATAACAGTTGGTCCGCAACCATGGCAAGCCATATGCTGTTCGGATCATTTATCGCTTCTGGGATCATAAATCATAGCGATCCTAAAAAGTTGGGTTTGAGGTGAGAAAGTTTGATCCTTTGGTCGATCAGGGGAAAGTTGGTCCTGATGTTGGATAATTTTCGAAGGCGAGAAGCAACTGTGGCAGCAGAAGGTGCATCGCTGGGATATCAAAGGGACCGAACCGACGGAGGATCGATCGCGCGCTCGGCAAGGGGCTAACAAGATTAATGATTGTAAATATGTTATTGTTTGGTTATTGTTCGGGACTCGGGATGTGGATGGTTTTTTTTTGTGTTCTGGAGAAGCGCCCGACTGGGAAAGAGGATTAAATTGCTCTTTTAGGTCTGTTTGCGTGTGTGCTTGTGATCGTCCATAGAGATTCTATCGGGTGTTGGGATGGTTGTAGATTGGGGATTAAGATAAGCTTATTACCGGGTTGAGTGGATTTAGGATGTGAGGGAAGGAAATTTTGCGTGAATTTAGCTGGAAATGCAAAATTCGTACGCTTGATTGCACGTTTGAAATTGAGTAGATCGATCACTAGTCAAGAGATAGTTATTCAGGGAATTTCGGAGTTTGAAGTTCCTGAAATCCATCCAGCGAATTTCTCAGTTCAAAACTCATTAAAACTCGAGATTCATCGTCTTGGCTGCCCGGAATCGTCTTTCCCGGCCTGTGGAAAGTGCATCCATGTGCAGCAGTGAGCGCACTCCCAGACACGCTGGCGCGCATTTTTCGCGCATTCCGCTTTCGACCGATCTTCCTCATTCTCGCTCAGTGATGCAAACGCGCACATATTTTATTACAAAATTTGAGTGCTGATCCCGGCTTTGACCGTGGGGGCTCTCGGCGGTCCCTCCCACCATATCATCACGGCTGCGCGATCGAGAGAATGATCGCGCGCAGTATGGTGGGCGGCAAACTGCCTTTGATCTTATTTTCAGTAATTCCTGTTTTCAACAATAACCCAACACCCTCGGCCGCTCACCGCCTTGACGTGGTCTCTTCGAGGTCCTCCCTGGATCCCGGAGATGCCCGATAATGATAATGTAATGGCATTGGAAATATTTTATTACCTCCACGCTCTTCGCGCGAAGGGAGCTCCGAGGAGGATCGTGATCTTTGGGCAAAAGTGCAGTGAGAATAAATCGCGTCGAAATTTTCTCGCCGGGCTGAGCACGTCCTGGCCGGATTCACTCTCGATCTCCGGGGTCCCCGGAGGAACCTCCTAATGTAATAATTTATATGGATGTTTAATATATTTATAAACTAAATGATCAATTTATATGATAAAGTATCGCCGCCGGCGGCGCGTTCTGGACCCAGGCGACGACGTACATTTTAATCAATTGATCGCTATGATCACCGTTGGTCGGTCATTCCGTGGCGGAGGCGGGCAACGAGCGAGCAAAATTTAATCAAATTGCCGAAATCGACCAGATGGGCGGCTGGCTGGCTGTTCAAGGAATGCCGACAACGACACCAACAGCAACATGTGTCCATGTGTACAAAGAGGATCATTTATCTTTTCAACACGTTCGTTACCGCGTGATCGGCTGACTTCGAGGAATTTATGGACCTTTGATGATCACACGTACATTCGTTCATTGATCGAGGACTGATTTATAGGTCACTAATTCAATTTCTTCCCCGCACTGTGGAGTTGGACCTTAAGAGCCACGATCAGGTGATTGATTTTCAAAGGCTCAAGTCACTCCGCGGCCTTTCGTTGGGGAACTTCTTAAGGTAATGATCGACTGCTGCTGCGTCTAATTATAGCGCAGAAGTGAGGGAAAAATCGAAATCAAACATCGTGATCTTGCTTGCGGAATTGATCGATCGGCCGTTCGATCGACGCTCGATCGCACCCTGCACCACGATCATGCCCGCAGAAAGGCGTTGCAAACTGCACCATATAATTAGATTTTAATATACAACGTGTAAACATGTTATTCACATTCATCATCATCCGATCGCGGGACTCGGAGGAGATCCTTAAGCTCTACCTGTATCGGGCCCTTGTCCCAAAACATAACCTCAATTGAGCAATTTCCTGCGGGAACCAACCACGAAAGTGCAAATAACAATATTCAAAATTATAATCCCCTTCAGGCATTCAAGATCACACACGTCGGGCAACAAATCTAATTTACTGCTTCTTAAAAAACCGAAAAAAGAAGAAGAAAGAAACGAGATCATGTGAGGATTGTTTGAATCTTTGTTTTTTTGCCAAGCTCCTTGAAGCAGACGTAAGACGATCGCTACCGATCGTGACCTTCCAAGTTTGTAGCATTTTCACGCTTCCACTCAACCCAAAAACTACAATTCATTGTGATTTGAATACCTGCCATCCCGTGGAAGACCCGAGCTCCCCAAAAAAAAAAAAAAACCATTAAATTCTAATTAAGCTACCATCCGTCCCCCAGCGTGTCCCTTCTTCTTTGGCTGCGCGCGAATTCCATCGGCAACGGAATGATAAATGAACCCCAGGAGGGCTGAATCCCATCTTTGGACTCACTGGCAGACCCGAACAGTAGCCTAATGATCGTTTCGGTATTTTGTTTCGCTTCGCCCAACCCCGGCCGGGATATTGAAGGCACCCAGCGAACGCACGGTTGCGAGAATAATTAATTGCAATTCGCGCCTAATTGAAGCGTAATCAAATACGGAGCCAAGGTCGACCCGTCGTCTGGATACTTTGTTGTACTCGGAACGTCCCAGTTCTTCCAACTTGTCGGATGATTGATGGGACTGACCTTCAATTGCGTGGCGTCGACCGATCGTGATCTTTTCGCCACGTGACAGTCGCAACCTTATTCGGTGGCGTGCTCACGAATCTTCCGGACACGATCCGGGTGACAAATAACCGCACACCTCTACCGAACCGGTTCTGGCGTCGAAAAAGCAGTCAGTTTTTAATCCAACGATCCGCCGAAAACGAAATTCAAGCAACCGCGTGCGATCAAAGATCGCAAGCCGCCGCAGCTGCGAGATTTTAATCAAAACGAATCACCCCCCGCATCCACCTCGCTTGGAAAAATTAATCAACCAACTCGAAAGTGACAATCTAATTGACCCGCACACAATTGATCGATCACCCACACGGTCAATTGAACTCACCCTCAACTCTCGACTCCCAAAACAGGCGGCGAACAATACTCGGACCGCCTCATTACAAGATCCTAATCCCGGTCCCTTTTCTCTCCTCGCATCCCGTCAGTCTTCTTCTTCTTTTGCTTCTCCCACCCGGACACACACTACACAATTCGGATGACACAACAATGTGACACCCCGCTGGAATGACACGACACAAAATGCTCTCGAACCGAAAAGTCTCTTTTTCCTCGCACCGCTTTGAAGTCCCGACCACCCGCGCTCGGGACAAATTTGAGAACAGGTTTCGCCTAATGAGATTCCCATTTCTAACATTTCCCCTTTCTTACTTTGCAGGCCAGGGTCGTGTGAACCAGCTCGGAGGAGTGTTCATCAACGGGCGCCCCCTACCCAACCACATTCGGCTGAAGATCGTCGAGCTGGCGGCGGCTGGCGTCAGGCCTTGCGTGATTTCCCGACAATTAAGGGTCTCACACGGGTGCGTCTCGAAGATCCTGAATCGCTACCAGGAGACGGGATCGATCCGACCGGGTGTCATCGGAGGATCGAAACCTCGGGTTTCAACGCCTGAGATCGAAACCAAGATCGAGGAGATGCGCAAGGCAAATCCCGGCATTTTCAGCTGGGAGATTCGAGATAAGCTGATCAAGGAGGGGATCTGCGATAAAAATTCCGCCCCATCGGTGAGCTCGATCAGTCGTTTGCTGCGCGGTGGACGACCGGATGATGATCGCCGCGGGAATCACTCAATCAACGGAATTCTGGGAGGATCTTCCTGTGATGACGATAGCGATACGGAGTCCGAACCGGGAATCGAGCTAAAGCGAAAGCAGCGTCGTTGCCGAACTACTTTCAATGGCGAACAACTGGAAGCGCTGGAAGTGGCCTTCGCCCGAACTCAATACCCGGATGTCTACACCCGGGAAGAGCTAGCTCAGAAGACCAGACTGACAGAAGCTCGCGTTCAGGTTTGGTTCTCAAACCGCCGAGCTCGTCTACGCAAGCACATGAACTCCCAACAGCTTGCCGCCTTCAACTCGCAATACCCCGCTCAGTACGAACATCAAGCTGCGGCGTCCGCAGCCGCCGCAGCAGCCGCTGCTTCAGCCTCATCCACTGCAGCAGGATTCTCCTCGGGCATGCAATCCTGGAGCCAAGCATGCTACCCCCCAACCAACCAAACCTCCATCCACGCCGCCTCCCAAACGGCCTACAATCCACTAGCCCAAACCATGATCCACCCAACCTCGGCCACGATGAGCCCACCAGCCTCCCTCAGTCCCCCAACCTCCATCAGCCCAGCCCACAATCAAATCACTTCCGCCACCAACGGAACCTCATCAGCCTCCCCCTCAACCAATCAATCCTCCTCATCCAACTACAACTATTTCCCCATGTTGGACAACTCCCAATCATACACCTCCGCCGGATCTTATCCCACAACCAACCCCATCCCCTCCACCAACTCATCCACCGCGGTTGACAACTCCACATCGCAATGGCGTTCATCGCACTCAACCCACAACAAAGCCACCACCGAATGGGACGCCTATAGGTAAGTGTCAACTAATTAACACCTCCCCCATACCAAACAAAACAAAAAAACAACTTTCCCTTTTAAAACTAAAAACCTCTAATCAACACTCCCCGCTCTTCTTCCGTTCGCAGCTCGTTCTTCTCGAACAACATGAACCACCACCATCACCACCCACATCATCATCCGTATTCTGCGGCAGCGGCCGCCGCCGCCGAAGCCAAGTCCGGCTATCCCTACTTCGGCCAACTCGGAGGCCTGGACATGAGCCGGATGCACTGAGAGAACAAACAAACAAAAAACGGCACCTATAAATTTATCATAATTAACCCCCTCCCCCATCCCTCACACGAGCGCAAGGCAAATCGTTTGAAAAAATGCATTATTTCCTTCGGGTACTTGCACAGTAGGCTTGCCACACATATTGCGATAGAGGGATAGAAAGAGAGTTAGTTCATAAATATTCAACCACGCGTTCGCTTCCGAGCACCGGCGGCTTTATCTCGTTATCTTTAAGGTTCTTAGGTTTAAGTGTTTCGTGTTGGCTAAAAGTATGTACCTTGGCTAATTTTTACGAGCCTTTGCGCGGCCACGGCGGCTATCGAGGCGGCGGAGGTGGCGAGTGTGTAAATATTTGGACGCGGAGGTACACTAAGGTTTTTTTTTGCACGGTTTTTTTTTACACGGTTTGTTTACGGCGATAACTCCAGAACGGAACTACTTATCGACCTAATTCAAATCACATTTTACGTTTTGGGCAAAAAGTAATCATATGGCAGTTTTTCAAAAAATTCACAATTTTTGGTGTAGATACTCAAAATTTTAAAAATTGTATTTTGACCATTGCATGAAAAGGTAACACATGCAAACAAAATCGAAGTAATTTAAAATGTTTATACATGTGAATTTTTCAACTCAATTTAGTCTTTTTTTACACGGTTTCATAGTAAAAGTGGAACGTATCCCCACAAACAAACCCTATTCTTCTCCCGCCCCCCCCAGAGGACAAAACCAAAAAAAAAAATAATTATAGACTTTTATGCTTGTGCGCCCCCAAATAGATAGATTATTCCTCCCACAAAAAACGCAAAGATTTTATACCCAAATTCCTAAAATATTAAAATAAATAATTTCTCCACCAAACTTCCAAAATCTATTTTCCCCCACCCATTCCCGTGCCCCCCCCACCACAAAACCACCACCCCCAAAAAAAATTTTTTTTTTTTCACCTTTAAAAAATACCAAAACCCCCAACATCCCCCCCCCCCCCTTCAACTTTCAAAAAACACCTAATTTTCTTTTTCCTCTCCCCCCCCCCACCCCCCCCCCCCCCCAATTCTACCCGCCTTCTCCTTTACCCCCCTCTCTTTTCTCTTTTTCCTCTCCCCATTTTTTTCCCTTGGGTCTCTTTTGTACAAAAACTACATTATTCACCCCTATTCTTGTTTACGTTCGTAGAAGAAACGTTCGAAAGAATGTCACATTCGTATTCCCGTTTTCGTTCGAACCGTTTCTAACCATTCGAACTTTCGAACATCGTTCGTTCGAACGAATTGCGCGATTCCCGTTTTCGTTTGTATCCGTTTTTTGGTCTGTCTCACAAACGTCACTCGTTAGTTGCGGATCTCGTAAACGAAATGAATTGTTTTATTGGAATGAAGTGTGGATTTCCCTATTTATGTGGATTTGACACAAAGTTACGTCAGAATTTAGGATTTGAATTAAACTATCAGAGTAGGCCACTCAACCGGGAAGACTTACGAAAATCCATAATTGAAACGAACAAAGTTAACCAAGCTTACATTACAGTTAACTTGATGATGGCAGTCGATTCTGCCCGGTCGATAGTCACCTGTAGGAGAATACCTGTGTTGAAATGTTTATGTATGTATGTATTTATCACTTGAAATTTTGATCCAGGAAAACCAGATAATTAATGCATTTCTGCTGGTCTTACTTATTCCGCAAAGGAGTTAATAGTTGAGAATAAACTTTTGACCTAAGCGTTTTGAAATCGATTAATTTGTTTCTTATGAATGTCAAGTTAGAAAAGTTAGAAACAGCAATGGACTTTACTCTCTGTAAGACTTGATCAAGCTTTGATTATTCTAATTCTGCCATTGTATGAAGGGCCAAAAACGTGTGGCAACATCACTTATACGTTTCCACAGAGATATAAGAATCTCCTTCCAACAACCAGATTGAACAATTGGTCAAAAGAGCAAGCTATCTAACATGAGGATGCCCCAATGGGCGGGGAGAAGAGCCCACCCTCTATTCACAAACTGTTAGCGAGGGGGATTCGGCATTCCCACTCTCCACATTCAGAGTGCTTCAATCGGGTGCCCTGATGGTCCCTCCCATTCCCATGAAATATTTATATAATAGTGTATATTTTTATGTTAATGAAAAATACTACAAGCATTCGTGTGTATTATATATTATCTTGATTCGGTTGATCCTAAAATTCAAAAAATAATAGTTCCTACAGATTCTTAAGGACTAAGGATTAGTAGTATGTCTTGAGGATTTTTTTTAAATTCACTTAAAAATAACATAACGTGCAGATGATCTTTTTGGATTGTCAATTTGCATTACTTTTGACGTAGTACTACGTTTTTGTTTACAATACTGGGGTACAATTTAAAAAAAATCGCATTGCGACCGTCACGAAAAGTGGTCAGGTTCTGAGAATTAATATCTCAGTCATTTCTCAAAAGATTTTCAAAATGTTTACACCGATCGATCGAAAGTATGTCTACGCATTAATTCCAATACAGAACATTGTTGATTTCGGGATTCATAAATGTTAAACCTTGCCTGAAAAAGTATATTAACTCCTTCAGGCCTAAAGGGTCATATATGACCACAAAAGGATAATGGCTGTATAAAAGACTGAATAATAGTGTACATTGTCTTCGGCAAATTTGTTTTCCGTCACTTTTTCTATCTGGAAAAAAAAAAAAAAAAACATGAGTTTAAGGCCGAGTTGACGATCTAGAACATCCTGAATATGAATAAGTTCAGAAAGAAAAAAATAAATGCATTATTAATAGTGTACAGCGTTGTTTTAGAATATTGTACATATGTATACGTATTCTCTAAATTCTCGTTGATAAACGTTTAACATTTTTGTATCTAACTGGGAGGTTATAGGTCATCCAAACTGTCCTTGAGTTCAGAACATAAGATCTTCAGTAGTATCTATAGCTCTTTGGGCTATACAAAGTTACGCTATGTATTCAACCATATTCAGTGAATATTTTCATACGGAAAAATAACATTATGACATAAACGGGAATAATCTAGGTCATCCAAACTGTCCTTGAGTTTAGAACATAAGATCTACAGTTGTAACAGTAGGTGTTTGAAGTGTGCAAAGGGACAAAATATTAAAAAATATTGATTGAATAGTGTGGAAGGCTAACATACATAATGCGACAATCGTGGGATATTATAGGTACTCCAAACTGTCCTAAAAATCAAAATATAAGATCTACAGTTCTAACAGTAGTTTTTTGAGCCATATATGGGTACCATATGTATTCAAATATATTCAATGAATCCAACCTTCCAATACTTATTATTTTAGGTAATCCAAAATGTCCTGGAGTTCAGAACTTGGAATCTACGGTAGTAGCAGTAGTTTTTTGGGCTATACAATGTTAAGTCACGTAATCAAGTAAATTTAGTGAATGTTTTCGAACGTAAAAATACACAAGTAGATAATTTTGAGATGATCTAGGTCATTCAAACTGTTTTGGCATTCAGAACTAAGGATATGACATGTTATAGGTCATCTGAACTATCCTTGAAATCTGAACAAACGACCTAGAGTTGTAACAAAAGCTTTCTAGGCTATGCAATGCTACGATGTGCATTAAAACATACTCATTGATCATTTTGGAAGAACAACAGACATTATGAGATAATCTTCGGATGTTCTAGGTTATCCAAAATCTCCTGGAATTCAACATTTAAAATCTACAGTTTTTTGGACTAAACAAAGTAACAATATGTATTCGACCAAAAAAAAGAGTCTTTTGAAAGGTCAACCGATATAATGAGATATCTTGGGATGTTCTAGGTCATCAAACCTGCCCTTGAGTTCAGAATTGAGGATCTATAGTCGTAAAGTTAGCTATATAATCTATGAAAGGTGACGTTATGCATTCAAACACATTCAGTGAAGCTTCTGTAAGCTCATCAGTCATCATCAGACTATCTCGGGATGTTCAGGTTCATAAAAACTGACTTTGAGTTCAGAACTTAAGATATACGGTAGTAACCGTAGCTTCCTGGGCTATACAAAGCTACGATAAATGTTCGAATATATTCAATGAATATTTTGAAACGTCCACAGACATCAAAGGATAACCTTGTTAGTTTTAGGTCCTCCAAACTGTCCTTCAAAACTTAAGGTCTACTTTTGTAACAATAGCTTTATGAGCTGTACAAAGTTATGTTAGTTTGTTTGGGATAGAATATCCCAAGATTATCTCATAATGACAGTTGGTCTTCCAGGACATTCATTGAATATGTTTGAATACATATCATAACATTGTATAGTGGATAAAGCTACTGTTACAACTGTAGATCTTAAATTCTGAACTCTTGGGCACTTTGGACTGCTCTCAAAAATATAAGATGTCCTAATTTTTCAATCATTTCCATGTTATTGAGCACCAAATCAATCAGAATTCACCAAATTGGTTGTATAAATTAGGCCTGAAAGGGTTAATTAAAAAAATGGCATTGTACCAGCTTAATGGCTTTTTAACCATGTTTCTTTCAACCAATCTTGAATACTAATAACACCACAATGTTGTACTTCTATCATGCAGTATGATTTGTTTCAGAAGTTGAATTTCAATTCACCAGAAATCTGGGGTTTTTATTCAGTAGGGCGAATCTGCAATTGAGAGACTCTCTTCGGGCTCGCTCTCTTTCATTCATAAACCAATCACCTTTACGTTTTTCATTCTACTATTTGTAGAGTATGCTTGCCAGCACTGTTGTGTTTCGATCTGTACTAAAGAGTCCCTTGAAAGTTTTATAATGGCGCTGTTATGAATGAAAGAGAGCGAGCCCGGAGAGAATCTCTCAATTGTAGATTCGCCCTAATGAAAAAAAACCCTAGAAATGTTCTCATTTAAAACAATTTTCGCTCAAATCTCAAGTACCACCAGATATGTCAGTGAAAACTTGATTATTTACATTGATATGACAACTCGAGTATCCGAGAAAAGTCAAATCTAGCACTGCTCGATGATTCGAAATGTTTAGAAAAGTCAATGTGCATCGGGTAACACTAACACTATTTAATTTCGAAAAAGGATTCGTACGAACGGGGTCGAACGAAAACAAGAATACCTTTTTCGAACTCGTTCGTATAGAGTCGTTCGAACGAAGTATGAATACGGCCGTAAACAAGAATAAGGGTGATTATCTTTGTACCAGTCTAAGACGGGCCGGGCATAGTGGCAAGATGCCAAATCCGACCAAAACAGTGTCGGGCCATCGTGAGATCTCAAGAAGGGCAGAGGTCGTTTTTGGAGGCATTCGTCCTTGTAGATTTGTCCGTTGACGGTCCCAGAGGTGATGAAGGGCTGACTCATTTTGCCACATCCGCAGATCGCTTACCAGACAAGGAATTTTTTGTTGGGATAACGCTTAAATTGGTTCAATACCATCCTGGCCTTCTCCGGATTTGATGTGCCACGTTTTTTGCCACTAACATTTTTCCGCTTGGTTGTCTTACGGTCCTTGAACGTTTTGATCACATGAGATACGGTTGAATGAGCGATTTCGAGCTGTTTTCCGATCCATCGATCCAACACAATGAAGTACATTCAGTTAAAATTTCAATAATTTTTACCCACACACTAAAAAGTTACGAACAATTGCGTGTGTCCAAATTTCATCGAATACAGTCTTTGTTTGTTTTTACTCATTATTTTTTAATAGTGTTGAAAAAACATCAAATCAACTGGTATAAGTTGCTGCCATATGATCATCACAATATGCTCCGGTTATTTTAAAACAAAAATAAAAAAATGGAATACGAGTACAGTTCATGTTACTGGAGGATGGAATAAAACGATACTGTATTTATTTGTTGAATTTGGAATCAATGCCCCTTCGATTCAGACAAATCAATATATTGTTTGCATAAGTGTTATCCTTCTTTTAAAGCCCTTGAAAGGAGTGAATTGAAAAGTAGTTTCAAACATTTATAACGCTCTCGCACACCAATGCAAGTACGCAAAACGTCAGAACAGCTACTGAAGCAGCTGGTGCCGTTATACAAGCACCACACAACTCCACCACTGTTCTGGTCGGATTTCTGCCACTATGCTCGTTCGACGATTGAATGGTCGGGAGAAACCATGTCGATTACGTGGAGAAGGTCATCAACCCACCAATCAGCTCCGCCCAATTGAACGTTATTAGGCGATTGTCAAGAAAATCCTGCAACAGGATGGCAAGGTTGTTCATAACAATAACAAATAATAAAGCAAACTGCGACGGAGAAATGTAGTCAGGCTACTGAGCAGAAATGGATGAGAGCAGTAGAAGGCAATATTCGTTTGTACGTGGGGAATGAATTTGCTGTCTCTGAGTTTTATCGCAGAATGCACTTTTAACATCCTATATTGAAATAAAGACTGCTCTTTGATTTGTTTTTATCAACGTTTATATTTAAATAATATTTTAAACTACTTTTTGATTCACTCCTTGGATACCTTATACACATCATTTCAAAAGCCCTCTTTCCTTATCTTCAAGTGTCATATACCATATAGTTTTTTGTGCATGTACATGTGTGTGTGTGTGTGTGTGTGTGTGTGTGTGTGTGTGTGTGTGTGTGTGTGTGTGGGGTGGGTGTGTGGGTGTGTTTGAATTTTATTATACAAAGTCTGGCGTGTTTCTCAGCAACCACTGAATTAAGTTGGCTAAAGTGAACTCCAGACAGCTGGTTTTGTGGTCCCATTGAACTCTAAGGAATGTTTGAAGCATCGTAGGGTGTAAATTATTATTTAGAAAATTACAAAAAGTTACCAAATATTCACTTTTCGAGCTTTTTCACTTCCTGGAGATTTGATTTTCCTTTTTGTTGCCTTTTTTTTGAACCAATTTTTTCGTTAAGGCCCATAACTTTTGCTTTAATAAGCATGTTTACGTATTTGTCGCAAACAAGTTTCTTGCCCTGAGTGCACAAAATATTGAAATCATCGGCTTTGAAAGTTTTGATCAACTATTGCGACTTAATTCCAACTGGGCTTTCACGCAGAATCATTTCAAAACTTTCGGTAAATATTGCGACAACTGATGTCAAAAATCGCACTAATGTTTCGCTTGGAGTTTGGTTCCCACTATTTTTTTAAATTTTGCCAATGAATTGTGACCACTAATAAAACACCAACACATAACATACAAACAATAACCAAACATTCACAAACAATCCCCAACAACCCCTCCCCTAATCCTTTCATTTTTCACTTTTCTTTGTAACTGCACGAAGAAACCCCCCACACACACAAAAAAAAATACAAGAACAAAAAAAAAATAATAAAAAATTAATTTTAAATTTTATTATTTTTTTATTTTTTTTTTATTTTTTTTGCGCGTAGAACCACACCCTCTACATAATTAAAATTTTTAGGTACACCCCATAGATAATTTAAAATACCTAATCGCATCCTAAAGCTTGCTCTCCATTTGTCAAGTGAACAGTCTAAGACGCGTCTCACAGTGTGTGTGTGTGTGTGTGTGTGTGTGTGTGTGTGTGTGTGTTTACAATCTAATTCCCACTGTCTGGCAGCGGTATTATGGATAGAATCTTCCTGCAACTGTTTCATATTTGCTGTTTACAGTTGCAAAAAGCTTAAATCCGGGGATTAGAAGGTGACAGCTCTACCGCGACTCCAATAGCCCATTTCAAGAACGCAAGCATTCCGAAGCTATCTTCGTACGCAATAAGCCCCGCTCCAGTAGTGACATACTGAAACTTTCAATCAAGCGTAAGTGAAATGCTTGATTGACGCGTATTTAGTGTTTCACAATATCATAGATGTTTAAAAGCGGAACGTACCCGAAAAACAGCTTCAGTGATCAGCTCGATGACAATATCATCATTCTATTGAACCTCCTCAGGTTCAAATATTCAACATTGGACATTGAGCAAGGCACAGCTGGATGAACCACCATATCTCACCGGGAAACAGCATTGTTTTCTTTTCTGTGCTCACTCGATCACTCGCGTCACCGGAAAATACGTAACTGAAACCATAAACAACGCGACTATACCCCATAACAAAATAGTGCGTACCAAAGTAATCTATGCCCATCCATTAAATGTTACAATTGACAGACTTCATGAAATTAGAATCCCTAGAAACACCTCGTGCTCTCTGGTAACCTTATGTTTCTGTTGATTTCCAAAGTCATCGACCCTGCACTAACCGGGGAAGACTTGGTAGTGATCTCATTATCTGCAATCCGCTCAACCAATCGCAAAGCTCCGCGATACAGTGGGCTGAACACTACAATTTGAGACAACGCAACTCAGACGTCATCCAAATTTGGCATATCGACAGGCAGTCGTTGGATAACTACCTGGTACTTCATAACAACCTGCGTAGAGGCGAACCAGAAGGTTTGATGTGCTACCTCGCTCGTGTATAGTTCCAAAAATATTACAACTTGTGAGAATACGATCCATTCAGTAATTCTTCTATTTATTTGAATCCACGTCGCGCTGATGTGAGAGCACCACCGAATCTAACCGCACAGCTACTAGCATATCAACGAGAAAATTAAAACCAATTTCACTATCCAGCACTCCTGAGCTCTTCCGCACAGCTGCTTCCTTTATTTACTGCTCCGTTCAACGTCTAATCGTTTATTCCCTCAGAAACATTCTTTTCACTCCACCACAGAGCATATTCCGAATGGATTTTTACGATCAAAATCAGCGCTGAACCTCGACACTGCCAGCGCAGAAGATTGCCACGGCATAGAACAACATTTTTCACCACTTGTGGAATGGATAAATTAGCGTTCACTAAATCGTATGCGTACATTCGACAACACAAGAACCGAACAGCTTAGCATACTGAATTTCGTGATAAACTTATTTATAGGCATTCATAGGCATGTACTTTCACACTTTCACATTGTTCTCATTGGTTTGGAAATATAGTAGATTTTCCAATTTATATTTTCTTAGAAAGGAGCGAAAAAAAATGACAGTAAAATATAAACACCTCCACTCGCGGCAAACGCTTACTTCGATCCACCCCCCCCCCCCCCCCCTTTAACACCCGCCCCCCCCCCCCAACCCCCCCCCCCACACCCCACACACAACCACACAAAAAAAAAATATGTTTTTTTTTTTTTTTTTTTTCACTAATACCACCAATCACCCCACCCTCCCACCACCCCCACCACCCACCTACCAAACACAAAACAAAAAATATAAAACACCACACCACCCCCACCGCACCCAACTCTCACCCAACCCACCCACGAAAAAAATAAACTCTTCTCCAAACACACCACACACACCGCAGTCCTCCGGTTCCCCCCCATTGTAAAAACAACAAAAATAAAAAAATTTTTTCATGAAAAATTCAAAACATTACTTCACGTTTGGAGTATTAGAAACATAATACGGCAGCATTCATTAATTATGTCACGCAAATCTGGCCGAAAATTAACCCCCCCCCCCTCCCCCCATGTCACAAATTGTCACAATTTTTGTAACCCCCCCCCCCAGGCAATTATGTCACGTTTTTGTTAACGCCCCCCCCCCCCCCCCCCTCCCCACTCAAAACTTTTTATTCAAATAGCCAATATTAGTCACAAAAAATCATTTTTATTTCATACAGAAACAAATTCAACTTTCCTCATATTATATCAAATTGCATTCTCAAATAATACCATTCAAAAATAGATTCAATCCTCAGTCCAAGGGTTTTGCAGATGTTGGTCAGCATTGATGACCGGGAAGATATCTGCGTCCGCTGAAGCACTCGTAATGGTTTCTGCCACATCAGTCAGATCAAGTTCTTCGTCATCTCTCCATTCGCAATCGAAGTTGTCTTTGTTGGTTACAACCATACATTCCTGTTTACGTTTTGCCACAACTTTAAACGGACGCAATTTTCTCTGAAATTGAACGGATGTATGCTTGTGCATCTTTATGTGCTCGCGAAGCATGACTAAAGATGCAAAGTATAGGCCACAGCTGGAACACACTCGTTCGTTCAATGAGTTTTTAATTGAAGGACAGTAAAGATCATACGGAATCGTTCCATATCCGGACATCGATTTAGGTAGAATCTGTTGAGCTTGTAATGAGTTCAATACGAACATTGATGGGAAATGCTGTGGTTCGTCCTTCGATGACCCAATCAATCCTCGAGATGTTTGCGTCAGAGAGATTGGTGGAGGCAAAAATCCATTGCAGATAACGTGATCGATGCTACTTCGCAGTGGTGAGCAGCATTTCCTGTAAAAATATAAATTTATGCACATATAACAATTATTTGACCATCAAATGCATCTCAAAATTTTACCTATCTGTGCATTTCCGTATCTGGAGTAAATATTGGCTGGTTCGCACATGAGTTCCAAACCAGTGTTGGTCATAGTCACGAATTGACTTCGGATCTATTTCAGAAGCATCAGGATCGATATATTCAGCCAACGTCGGATGACCGTCGATGACCACATCATTCCAGACTTCTGCCAAAACTTCACCAGCGTACTGGAAATTTTGCTTCTCCAAAGCTGAATCAGTTGTACGCAATTGGGAATCCAGATGACTACCAAACTGGTCGTGTGGTATTATCAATTCAGAAAGCTCCTTACTCAAGGGTGACATACGTCGCTCCACTCTATTGAAAGCACTCCTTCCCGGAGCGTTCGTTGCAATGAACAGCGTGTCAAGGTTGTACTCTTTAAAATGGTGTATTGCTATCTGTATTACCTTGCGATATCTCGGATTTTCATCAGGTCCACCGTCGACGGTAAAGATTAGGACTGGTTTGACCAATCCATCAAACTTAAAAATACCATCAAACGATTCAAGAGTTAGAAGCCGCATGAGAAAACGCCGTTGACGAAGCGTGTTTGCCTGACCGAATTGCAATGTAAGTGGGGCCCGAAAAACCAACAGCCTCCGGTTTGCCAAGACCATTCGGTTTGATTTCGATTCCAGCGTACACGGACGGAATTAGTTTATGCTTATTTGCAACTATCCAATCGTGGTCAGGAAGCGTGATTTTGTACTCCACATGCATAAGCATGGGAGACTGCTTATTGGCAGCCGTTAGGCCTATCGCCACTCTCGCCTTATCATCCTGACTGATAAATCCTACTTCATTGGGCCCTAGCACAGATGCCAGTTCTTCCAATGATCTTATGGTCGCTGTACAGAATCGGCCATCGGGATGATCGTTGTGTTTTGCATTACTTGCGCGCATCAACTTCACTGGTACAGTATTTACGTGACATTTACCTTGATGGGAATTGGCTCGTTTTGGGATTAACCGCAGATATGTTGCTGTTCTTTTGATATTGAATCCCTTGCCTTGTATTGCAGAAGTCAACTCATCTAAAGTTTTAACGCTTCTGACGCTCTCATCACTGCGCTTTTCGTGGGCCGCAGATCCATGAAGTGCGATATCGCATATTGCCTTGAGCAGCTCCGGTTGCTGCTCTTCAACACGAGGGCGGCCAGGAGAATTTCGGAATGAAAGATAATTTCCTGAAATTTGATATTTATATCTACTGTGCAAACAAACTAGTTAATATATCATATTTACCAGCCTCTGGGATGTCCCGAATTAACAGTTGTTTAGCCTGCTTCATTTTCTCACGATGCTTCTGCTGCCGCTCTTGCTCGTCTTCCTTGATTTTGAGATTCTTTTCAAGTTTGATCTTTTTAATTTTTAGCCCTTCGAGTCTCGACTGATCATCATCCGTCAATAGTCCAGCAGACTTCTTGTCAATCAGAAGCACTACCTCAGAGTTCAGATTATTTAGCTCAGCTTTAAGTTGTTCCTGTACTGGTGCAGGGCGTTTATTTGATGATGACGGCTGAGCCATATACTCAATTTCCTTGATGGGTTGCGCGGGTTTCACTGTCGGCGCTGATTCCTTAGGAGCACTCATAGACTTTCCCCATAGTTGAAGAAGTTTACCTTTTTTCTTTAGCTGCAAGGCATGAAGCTCTTTTATTTTGTTATTGACTTGCTCTTCAAGTGCGGTGTTGTCATTGCCCTTCCGTTCATTCCAGAAATTAGTAGCATCCAATTGGCACTCCCTTTTCTTCTTATCCGGGTAAGCCTTTACATACGCATTGTACAGCGTATTAAAAAGTTCTCCACGATTCATTTTCCAAAATACACTAACTGCGCGAACCAATTTTTCACCAATAAACACTGGACTTTATTCACTGACGCACACTGAATGAGCTGCAGCTGTCATTCATGAACGGTGGAATAGTATTCACTCTAACTTGAAAGTACCCATTAATGAGTCGAAAAGTACGCATTTTGAAGAAAAGTGGCTTAACTCATTATTAAGAGTATACTTTCCTCATTTCTGAGTATTGCTTACTCATTTATGAGTATCAATTAATCATTAATGGGTAACGAATACTCAATTAATGAGGAAAATATACTCCTAATAATGAGTTAAGCCACTTTTCTTCAAAATGCGTACTTTTCGACTCATTAATGGGTACTTTCAAGTTAGCGTGTTAGGTATGGTAGGTGTCGGAGCCAAACACCGGATCCGTAGGGTACTTGAAGTAGCTTGCTAGCTCTCTTGGGACAGAACTCAAACGTGTCCTAACACGGTAGGAAAGGAAATAGGTGTCGCTCAAACTAGCAACTGTCGGGTAAAACGAGTGCTCTGTCTTGGCTCATGGGTGGAAAATTCAACTCTTCTTACCCTGAAAAGGCCGGGTTGGGTTCCAAGGCCGTTGACAGCAAACACTCTAGTCGTAGGGTGGACTGTATTCAACACTGTATAACACTGGGCTGTTGCACCGGATAATGGATCCAGAAGATATTGATAGAAAAACTACTGCTTCTATTCACTTATCCTTTATTGCTTTTTCCTTTTGATCTTAACACCTTAGAATTGATATAATGACTGAATGACTGCGCCACTGCGGTGCCGTTTTTATATTGTGCCGCTACTGCTAGAAGTTCCAGAACATGGAAAGTTCCAGAACAATGGAAAGTTCCAGAACATGGAAAGTTCCAGAACGATGGAAAGGTCCAGAACATGGAAAGTTCCAGAACGATGGAAAGTTCCAAAACAATGGAAAGTTCCAGAACATGGAAAGTTCCAGAACGATGGAAAGTTGCAGAACAGGGCGTGGCATAGTTAATGCGAGCGGTGTGTGAGTGCTGCATGATTACTGCTGTTGCTGTTCGTTTACGAAGGGGCGTGAACAGTAGGGATAGTAGTAGTAGGCGATATTGCATAAGAATATCATTTTATTTTTGTTTTTTTTTTCAAAAATGTGATGTCACGATTCAGCTTACCCCCCCCTCCCTCGTTTGTCACAAAATGTCACGGTTTTCTGAACCCCCTCCCCCCCCTAAAAGCGTGACATAATTAATGAATGCTGCCTAAGTAGAAAGCCCGGCGGTAAAAATATAAAAAAAAAAAAAAATTAAAAAAAATTTATTAATGTGGTTTTTTTTTAAAATAAAAACAAAAAACAACAAGCACTGTCTGACCATTTTCGCCAAATAGCAACCGTTTCCCGTGCTGCTATTGCGCTGTTGTATTTGTGCATCCGATGCTTCTCGAGAACCTCGCTGCTATTTTGAAAGCCCTTTAGCAGCGACCGGGGGGATGTAAAGTAATGGTGTTGCGCTGCTAATACGGGTTTAGTACCGCATCGGTACGGTTGCTAGTATTGTACGCCGCATTAATACCAAAAGACAAATTATTCTAACTAATTTCCCTCATCATTGTCATCTTATACGGTGTGAAAACACCGAAAAATCCCTCAATAATGGCAATGTATCCTCTTTTCTGTTTTTGAGGTTCATTTCATGGGAGGAATTAATCTTAAAGTGCTTTCAAAGTTTTATTAGTAAATCGAGAACAAAAACGGAGAAAATGATTAGTTTGTGTACACATTACTGGAGATTACCTGTGTCGTATCTTTCATTCAGATTATTCGCCTCCATTTTTCTTTCGCGTCTAATTCCACTTTTGAAAAACACGTCTACTTCCTACAACGTTAGCGGAGTGAATGTCGAATCATGGCGCTGTGTTCTTGACTCTTTCCGGTATTCCAGTGTATGTGTGTCGTTCAGCCTAGCAAGGAGACATAGGTCTGTGCTACCTAGGTAGCAAAGCAGGAATGAAACCCAGTCAGGTAAGGGGCTACGCACGTATACTAAGTTACTCATTATCTTTTTGTATAATTCCTTCATCTTAACACATTTACTTTCATTAGGTATGAAATATAGAAATACAGATAAAATACAAACAAATGTAGCTACTCATTTTACGTTTGTTTATTACGATATTTAAACATCTACTCTTAGCAGGGTTGAGATCTAGCCATACAAATAAAACACAAACATATGTATTTGCTTATTTATGTTTGTTTATTACGAAATCAATTTTTCTCTTACATATATCCTCATAGCCACTACATTACCCTTCTTGTCTACTCTAACTGAAAACCATGTAAATGAATTTGTCATCAAATCTTGAAAGTTTTTGTATATTCTCCCTTTGTCGAAGGTTTCCCCTATTAGACGTATCGACCGTATAGTCTCAGACCGAATCTTGGTCCAAAATAACATTACTGTCACCATCGATATTCACATCAGTTTCCAAAGTTGCGTCAGCACTATTGTTGTCCTCAGGAGCTATCTTCGTGTCACTAACGTTCCGGGTGCACTGAATGCCATTTCTGCTCATAACAACCACTTTAGCCCCATGTCTAGGGACAACAGTATACTTTTCCGCAGAAAATGTTGGATCCACTTTGCTTCTCTTCTGTTGCAAAAGTAAAACTATGTCACCAACCTTGATGTCGGATTCTTTAGCGCCACGTTTTTTATCTGCATATGTCTTACGCATTAACTTGGCCTCAGCATCGCGTTCCCTGATATCATCTTTGTCAATTTCATCTCTGCTGTTATTCCATAGACTAGGAAAAGTTCCACGGAACTTCCAGCAGGCCATCAGCTCAAAAGGGATTACTCGCAACCTTGAATGGGGAATTAGGGTATTATGGTTATGCACGTAACGTTGCAGTGCTAATCTCTAGTTAACTCCGGCAATTTTACACTGATAGGCAAAATAAAGTGCCCACCTCTTCGTTTTTTCAATTTCTCTCATTTACTTGGTTCAAATTAAAGTAAACACACTGTATTTTTTTTATTATCTTATTTTTTATATTCTTTTCAAGTTTCACTTATGGAATACTGAAAAAAAAAGGAGTTTTACTTAAAGAAAAAAAAAATCAATTTGTGTTGAAAAAAAAACAGTGACAAAATAAAGTGCCCACTTCAAAAATCGATATGTTTTCGATAAGTTTCCATTGGAAGACCCCTCGATTGTTTAGGTTTTGATATTTTGACATGTTTTGAAGCAAACGGCTCAACCTGGTGCATTTGTATACGTGATCGCATTTGATTCAATTGAAACAAATGGAGAACGCAGTGCTTTCGAAAGCAATTCCCTTGTGTATCCGAAAATTGGTCGTTCGTGATGTGCAAAACGGTGAATCGCACCGGGCTGTCGCTAAGAAGTACAGTATCAGTAAGGCAGCGGTTGGCAAAACTCTTCTGAAGCTTAAAACGTTTGGATCAGTGGTGGATCGCCCTGGCAGAGGCAGGAAGCGGAAAACGGATGCGAGAACGGACACCAAGATCATGCGCGAAGTCAAGAAGAACCCGAAGGTAACTGTCCGCGAGATTCAGGAAATCCTTCAGTTATCAGTTTCCGGTCGAACTGTTCGTCGCCGTCTCGTAGCACAGGGGTTGAATAGCAAACTTGCCCGGAAGCGCCCATTTATCAGCAAGGCAAACAAAGCCAAACGGCTTAAGTTTGCTAAGGAGCATGCTGATAAGCCCCTAGAGTTCTGGAAAACGGTTCTCTGGACGGACGAATCAAAATTCGAGCTGTTTAACCGAAAGCGGCGGGTTCGTGTTTGGTGCAGATCGGGAGAGGAGCTTCAGGAGCGCCACATCCAAGGAACGATGAAGCATGGAGGAGGCAATGTGATGGTCTGGGGGTGAAGTGGGAAGCATTGTGAAAATCGACGGGATAATGACGGCAGATTCTTACATCAACATCCTGCGAGAAAATCTGGAGGTTTCGCTGATCCAGACGGGCCTTGAAGAGAAGCTCGTATTCCAGCAGGACAACGACCCGAAGCATACTGCCAAGAAGACCAAGTCTTTCTTCCGGTCTTGTCGGATCAAACCGCTGGAATGGCCTCCACAAAGCCCGGACCTCAATCCCATCGAGAATTTGTGGGCGATTCTCGATGCCAGGGTTGACAAAACTGGTGTTACCAATAAAAATAACTATTTTGAAGCCCTGGAGCGCGCCTGGGAAGAGCTAGATCCACAGCACCTAAAGAACCTGGTCGAGAGCATGTCGAACCGCCTGCAGGAGGTCCTGAAGGCCAAAGGAGGACACATCAATTATTGAAATGCTTTTATTTTACATTAATGTATGTTTTCTGTAGCCTAAATGAAGTAAAAAAAAAAAAAAATTTTTTTTTTAATATATCGTTTGTTCTTCACTTTCTTGAAACACTACATCGATCTGTTCGTTACTCTCATTATCTTCTAACTTTTCAATGGATTTGGTCTTGATCGACTCTACAGGAATAGATTTAATGCTCTCCAGTTTTCCAGAAAAATTTACCAGCCATTCATTTGAGTCGTATGAATACGAAGAGTTAAGAACTTCCTCCATTACTTGACCTATTGTTATCAATTTTATATTGTTTTTGACATGAAGCGCCCTGGGTGTTCTACATTTTACTCGAAGTTGGGAAAATATGTTTTCGACACAATCTTGTGTGAAACGACCAAGGAACAAGAAGTCGTATCCATTGCACAAGAAGAAGTCTTGAAGGCGCAATAATGCATCAGTGGCCATAACAATAGCAGCTTGCCACGGTTTCCATCGTGTTTTCTCTCCAACTCTGCTGCGGTGAATTAAGTACTTGAATGAATTCAAAAAATTCAGAGCACTTTCATATGCATCCTGATTTTTTTTTACTCAATGCAAGTTGTAATTCTCGTGCTGATACCAGTTTGAACCACCGTGCCAAGTTTTCGATGTAGAATGCAGTCGTGAGTACTTCCGGTCTATTTGATTCAATAGCGTAAACTTTCAAGGCAGCTGACACTTGGTGATTAACGTATTTGGTGCTATTTGTGACCTATACAGTAAAAAATATAATTTTGAAGAAAAACCTAGCTTAGCACACAAAACACATTTAGGTATACCTTCATTTTGTTGAAACTGCTTTGCGATTTATGGAAATCGACATCCGACTCTGTCAAACCTGATGCCATTTTCAATTTACATTTTGACTCGTACAATACCAAGTCACAAATGTGCATGATGTCAGCTATTCTCGAATATAAACCATTTTCTTTCACTGCATCTTCTGAAACGATTATTGTTCCGTTGTTGATCCAACCCTGAACAGCACTTTTGAAAACATGCACGCAATCTGGAATGATCTCCAGAACTCGGTTTTTATCGCAAGGATGACAAGGAGGTTTGTTTGCCAGGACATTTTTTTCTGTGTGAAGAACGTTCAAGTCATTCCAAAGACGCTTGTTGTTACTGCCACAATCACTTACTGCAGCGTGCACACGAAGCCCAACCGATTCCGATTTTTTGATGATTTGGAAGATAACATCTTTCAAGCATCCCTTTTCGATGGACGCCCCCGTGAAGTGGTACGCAGCAATTTGCTTCCATTTGTGTCGAATTCCTACAAGCATGAACAGCATTACATGTGTTGCTGCTCCAGTATGGTTTGGTAGGGTAATATCCCCGAAATAGAGTTTGTTGTTCAAACAATAATCACGTCCTTGTGCGATGGCCATCTCGTCAAAAATGAGTGAACAATCTAAATCCAAATCAATCATATATGGAACTTTAGACTCCATAAGAACGAGAACTTCGTCGAGAATACCAGGTTTAAAATGTAAATATTCCAACCTTTCGTTAAGGGTACGAGCACTGGGCAACCGTAATTTCTTCCGTTCTCTTTCGTACAGGCTGTTACTCATCCTGAATCTAGCTCTGAATCCTTCTATTATTGCCTCGTCCGACCATTTATACACTTTTGACACATTTCCGATTAGTAGCTGATACTGGTCATCGTTGAACATAAGCTTCGTTATTTTTTCTGCAGGGTGATCGGTATATCTATCTATCTAGTATATTATATTCTCGCTTCAAATTAGAGTTTTCTTTTGTATTTTCGACCAACGATCGCTCAAGTTGCTGGATTTCACTAAAATGAGATAATCTGTTTGTTATTCAATATATGTTGACAAAGTTTAAAATAGACTTACCGTTGTTGTAGCTCACATTTAGAGTAAAGTATACTACATGTACAACACGAACTGTTTGCAACAGACAGGTTAGAATTCAGAATGCTACTTGCAGCTTCCATTGCGATGCTTTGGTTCGCTTGTGAAACATTGAGAGATTCCTGAATTGCACCAGGATCTTCAAACTGGCTTGATGGAACACATACAGAGGAACTCTTTAATTCAACATGATTCTTCTTATGAAATTGTTGAAATGTGGCGTTTTCATGTGAAGTCATCGAAACTAAATTCTTATAGTCAATATTTGTCAGTTCCGGATCCGAAGCTTTGCCTCGATTTAAGTTTTGTATCGTACAAGAGGTTGTTGGAGCGTTCGTATGCAATTCGATCAGAGACGTTGTTGTTTCTGAAGGAAATGTTTGCTTATCTGAAATATAAATAGGAAACGTGTTCCTTTTCAACAACCAGATTTAACAATCTACCTACCAAATTTGTCATCATACACAAAAGTCGAGTTGAGATTATCGTTTGTCAAATTTTGAAATAGAGTGTCCAAATGATTTTTCGAACACATCGCGGAAAGTGATTGGATCGTAGACGACGGTTGCTTGAGTACGGAGTCTGAAATGAAAACCAAAAATAAATATACAAATGATTATTATTTTCTCAAATAAGTTTAGTTCGCCTACCAAGGTTGTCATCATATACAAACGTTGGATGAGATCGGATATTCCTGGCAATAGCAGAATAATGTGAGGTCTTTGTTTGGAGCGCCAATTCACGAAAAGGTTCTCGCACAATGTGCATGGGGCGCTGTTCTCCGTCTGTATGCTCTTGCTTCACAACCTGGTAAACCGGGATAGCTTCAGGCATTTTCAATATTTTGCCACCTTCTTTCGCAAAATACAACTGCGTGTGCTCGAAATGATACTTAAAAAACATAAAGTTAACAGGAAACCACCAAATGGCTTTCACATTCACATACACTACACAGACGCATCGAATCTACGAGGGGAAAATCCGGTGCTAAGCCACAAAACATCAGCCATTTTTTTCGGTGTTCGGTATTCTTCGGAAATCGGAAAAAGCTTATGTTGACGCAATTCGATGATTTTACACCACCGCGGTTTGTGCAAAACTTAGCAATACACTTCATAGTTGATAATTTTCTAAATATTTAATAAACAAATCACTTGTACGTTATAAATGTAAACAATGGAAACTGACAACGACGAAGTCACGCACAAAGCTGTAACATTTTGATTTGCGGAAGTGTTAGCAGCTTTTGTAAACAGAACGAACACCGTTGCCAAATCGTCGGATTGAATTCCCGCATATCTCTATACTCTGAGGATTACTAGTACCCCACCCCCCCAGTGTTAAAAAAAAGGATTTTTAAACAAATTTAGGAGAAGCAATTCACTTTTTTTTTCTAAAATAGCAGAAAAGTTTTCCCAAATTTGTTTGAACAAGCTCTATTTCAACACCGATGCTTGTGGGGTCATCGTTGACTCCAGAAGCAACCAACAAGCTGGGCTATGAGCGACCGAAAACAAGGAGACACACCCAAGCAGCTCCTCCTCGTCATATTAATAAAAGTCGCACAAGTCAAATCGGAGCGAAAATTCAGCACACGACCAGAGTGTGTGTAGTGGATGTGGTGGTAATCATCCTCGTAGGATGTGTAAGTTCCATGATACGACGTGCTATAATTGCGAGAAGAAAGGCCACATCGCTAAAGTATGCAGAGCAGCAAAGCGGAATTACCAGGATCAATCCACCTCGCAGGTAGAATCGGAGGAAACTACCAAGCAAGGGCAAATTTCATTCCGTCACCACATCTAGTAAGCTAGTGATCGACGTCATCATCGACGGACGCAAGCTGGATATGGAAGTGGACACCGGAGCTCCTTGCGGAATCATCAGTGAAGCTACACTACGGACGATCAAACCCTCCTTCACACTACTACAAACAGACCGTCAGTTCTCGAGTTACACTGGTCAGAAAATTCAGTGTTTGGGTCGTCTGCCAGTCAAAGTCAGTATCGGAACGACAACACGCAAGCTGGATTTGTACGTCGTGTCCGGTGACTATGATTCCCTTTGTGGTAGAGAGTGGATTGCCCAATTTGCAAGTGAAGTGAACCTAAACGAGCTATTCACTCAAGGTGACGCGGTGCATTCACTTGTATCTACCTCTTCTGAAGCATCAACAACAGTCTCTATCACAGTTGTTGAAAAACTACGCAAACGTCTTCAGTGAAACTCCCGGCAAGATGATAGGACCTCCTGCCTCCGTGCATCTGAAACCGGGGACAGTTCCAGGTTTCGCCAAAGCTCGTGACGTTTCACTGGCATTGAGGAACAAGTATGCTCAGGAAATCGATATGAAGCTAGCTGCAGGCGTGTACGAGAGAGTCGACTACTCCGAGTGGACGTCCCCCACCCACATTGTAGTTAAGAAAAATGGAAAGCTGCGATTCACCGGAAATTACAAGCCAACAGTAAATCCCCGGATGATCATCGACGAACACCCGATTCCCAAAATTGAATCCATCTTCCACAAAATGAGGGGAGCAAGTCTTTTCTGTCATCTGCACGTGACGGATGCATATACCCACCTATCCATTCACGAAGAGTTCCGACACCTCTTCACACGGGTTGGTTCGTCCGACACGAGCGGTCTACAGCCAACATTCCGGCGATTTGGCAACGTCGTATGGAAGCTGTGCTTCAAGGTTTGTCCAATGTAATTAATTTTTATGACGACGTTATAGTCTTTGCCGACAATTTCGAGAATCTGCTGATCGCTCTCACAGCAGTTTTCGACCGAATGAGGCACCACGGTTTACGCTTAAACCGATC
This sequence comes from Aedes koreicus, assembly GCA_024533555.2. NCBI lineage: Eukaryota > Metazoa > Arthropoda > Insecta > Diptera > Culicidae > Aedes > Aedes koreicus. The sequence continues at coordinate 54,203 of JAHHFK020004787.1, read as the reverse complement.
GAAATGTGTATTCGGAACCCCGGTTCTCGAATGTCTGGGCCACAAAATCGATGCAAACGGATTGCACAAATCGGACCAACACATCGAAGCCATTCGCAACGCACCTCGTCCGACGAATGTGGATGACCTACAACTGTTTTTGGGAAAAGCCACACGATCTCGTTGTCTGCGTGACATGTTGCAAGGGAAATCTTTCGTGTGGGAGCCAAAGCAGATCGCCGCATACGAAGACCTCAAATCAGCCCTCATCTCGCCACAGGTCCTGATGCAATATGATCCGGACCTTCCATTGATCTTGGCGACGGACGCCAGTTAAACTGTCTGTCTGTCTGTCTGTCTGTCTGTCTGTCTGTCTGTCTGTCTGTCTGTCTGTCTGTCTGTCTGTCTGTCTGTCTGTCTGTCTGTCTGTCTGTCTGTCTGTCTGTCTGTCTGTCTGTCTGTCTGTCTGTCTGTCTGTCTGTCTGTCTGTCTGTCTGTCTGTCTGTCTGTCTGTCTGTCTGTCTGTCTGTCTGTCTGTCTGTCTGTCTGTCTGTCTGTCTGTCTGTCTGTCTGTCTGTCTGTCTGTCTGTCTGTCTGTCTGTCTGTCTGTCTGTCTGTCTGTCTGTCTGTCTGTCTGTCTGTCTGTCTGTCTGTCTGTCTGTCTGTCTGTCTGTCTGTCTGTCTGTCTGTCTGTCTGTCTGTCTGTCTGTCTGTCTGTCTGTCTGTCTGTCTGTCTGTCTGTCTGTCTGTCTGTCTGTCTGTCTGTCTGTCTGTCTGTCTGTCTGTCTGTCTGTCTGTCTGTCTGTCTGTCTGTCTGTCTGTCTGTCTGTCTGTCTGTCTGTCTGTCTGTCTGTCTGTCTGTCTGTCTGTCTGTCTGTCTGTCTGTCTGTCTGTCTGTCTGTCTGTCTGTCTGTCTGTCTGTCTGTCTGTCTGTCTGTCTGTCTGTCTGTCTGTCTGTCTGTCTGTCTGTCTGTCTGTCTGTCTGTCTGTCTGTCTGTCTGTCTGTCTGTCTGTCTGTCTGTCTGTCTGTCTGTCTGTCTGTCTGTCTGTCTGTCTGTCTGTCTGTCTGTCTGTCTGTCTGTCTGTCTGTCTGTCTGTCTGTCTGTCTGTCTGTCTGTCTGTCTGTCTGTCTGTCTGTCTGTCTGTCTGTCTGTCTGTCTGTCTGTCTGTCTGTCTGTGTCTGTCTGTCTGTCTGTCTGTCTGTCTGTCTGTCTGTCTGTCTGTCTGTCTGTCTGTCTTAAGAGATCCCTCCCTTCGCTGTAAGGAGGAGAGGCTCTCATACAAATGATACACTAATTTCTGCATAACTCAAGAACTAATCAAGCAAAGGAAACCAAATTTAGTATATGGGAGTTCTTAGAGACAAAAATGTTTCAATGGAGGTGTGAGACCCCACCCCAGGGGGGCTGTCATACAAATGAAACTCAAATTTCTGCATAACTCGAGAACTAATGAAGCAAGTGAAACCAAATTTGGCATGTGGGGGTTTATGGAGGCAAAAATGTTTCTATGGTGGCTCGAGACCCCTTCTCTCTCTGGAAGGGGGGGTCTCATTCAAATAAAATACAAATTTTAACCAAACCGATCGGCGTTAAAAATGTTTAGAGAGGTTTTTATGATGGTATAAGACCCCTTCCCTCTTTGCAAGGGGATGCTCCCATACGCATCAAGCACAAATTTCTGCATAACTCGAGAACTGATCAAGCTTATGGATATAAATTTGGCATGTGGGGGTTTTTGGAGGCGAGAAATGTATCTATGGTGTTTTGAGACCCCTCCTTCCTTTTGATGGGGGGAGGGGTCTCAAAATGAAACACAAATTTAACCAAACATAAGAATGATCCAAACTCGGAAACTACTGAACTGATCAGCGTGAAAATTTGTATGCAGGGGTGTTTGGAGCTGGAAAAGGTCCTCATGATGGTTTGAGACCCCTCCCCTCTCTGCAAGGAGAGGCTCTCATACAAATGAAACAGAATGTTTTGCATAACTCGAGAACTAATCAAGCACATGGAATAAAATTTTGCATGTGGGGGTTTTTAGAGGCAGGATTTTTTTTCTATGGTGGTTCGAGACCCCTCCTCTCTCTGGTAGAGGAGGTTTTCATACAAATGAAACACAAATTTCAACCAAACATGAGAACTATCCAGGCAACTAAAACACAGCATGTGTTTTTCTCGGGTAAGAAGCATGTTCTGATAGAAGTTTGAACCCATTCTTAGTCAAGAAAAATCTAAGGTTCTGTAAGAGAAAATTACGTTCTAACTGACAGGATACGGCGAGGTTTGAAGGTAAAAAAATTGTCTTTGGAATGACAATGATCCAATAGTTTAATTAAAAACACAATCAAAAAAAAATCTATCTATCTATATATATAAAAATGGATTTCTGTCTGTCTGTCTGTCTGTCTGAACCTAATAGGCTCGGAGACTACTGAACCGATCGGCGTGAACATTTGTGTGCAGGGGTTTTTGGGGCCGGGGAAGGTTCTTAAGATAGTAGGAGACCCCTCCCTCCCATACAAATGAAACACATATTTCTGCATAACTCGAGAACTGATCAAGCAAAGGAACCCAAATTTAGCGTGCGGATGTTTTTGGAAGCAAGAAATGTTTCTATAGTAGTTTGAGACCCCTCTCCTCTCTAGAAAGGGAGGATCCCATACAAATGATACAGAAGTTTCTGCATATCTCAAGAACTAATCAAGTAAATGGAACCAAATTTGGCATGTGGGGTTTTCTGGTGGCGAAAAATGTTTCTATGGTGGTTTGAGACCCCTCCCCTCTCCTAGAAGGGGTGCTGTCATACAAATGAAACTGAAATTTCTTCATAACTCTAGATCTAATAGAGCAAATGGAACCAAATTTGGCTTGCGGGGATTTTAAAGTCAATAAATGTTTCTACGGTAGTTCGAGACCCCTCTTCTCTTTCTGGTGGGGGGGGGGGGGCATACAAATGAAACACAAGTTTCTGCATAACTCGAGAACTAATCAAGTAAATGGAACCAAATTTGGCAGGCAGAGGTTTTTGAAGGCAAGAAATGTTTCTAAGGTAACTCAAGACCCCTCCGCCCTCTGTATGAGGGGGGCTCTCATACTAATGAAACACAAATTTCTGCATAACTCGAGAACTAATAAAGTAAATGGAACCACATTTAGCAGGTGGAGGTTTTGGAAGGCAAGAAATGTTTCTAAGTTGACTCGAGCCCCTCCCTTGTCTGAAAGGACCCAAGCAACACACAAGTTTTATAACGGTATAAAATACTTATATATGACTAGATTAAGTTATAAAGAAGCTTACTCAACATAAAAACATGAAGATGTGTTACTCGGGGAGGGCTCATATACAAATGAAACACACATTTCTGAATAACTCGAGAACTTATCAAGTTAATGGAACCAAATTTGGCATGTGGACGTTTTCGAAGGCAAGAAATGTTTCTATTGTGGTTTGAGACTCCTCCGCTCACTGAAAGAGGGGTCTCTCATACAAATGAAACACGAATTTCTGCATAACTCGAGAACAAATCAAGCAAATGGAACCAAATTTGGCATGTGGAGGTTTTTGAAGGAAATAAATGTTTCTAAGGTGGTTTGAGACCCCTCCGCCTTCTGGAAGGGGAGACTCCCATAAAAAATGAAACATAATTTTTAGCATAACTCGAGAGCCAATGAAGCAAATGAAACCAAATTTGGCATGTTGAGGTTTTTGGAGGCAAGAAATGTTTCTATGGCAGTTGAATACCCCTCCCCATTTTGAAGGGGGGGGGGGCTCCCATACAAATGAAAAGCAAATTTCTGCATAACTCGAGAACTAATCAAGTAAATGAAACCACTTTTAGCATATGGGGGTTCTTGGCGACTAGATTTCTATATGCATAAAAATGAATTTCTGTCTGTCTGTCTGTCTGTATGTCAGACCCTTATAGACTCGGAAAGTTCTGAACCGACCAACGTGAAAATTTATATGAAGGGGTTTTTGGGGCTGGGGAAGGTTCTTATGATTGTTTGAGACCCCTACTCTCTCAGGAAGGGGGGCTCTCATACAAATGAGACACAAATTTCTTCATAACCCGAGAACTAATCAAGCAAATCGAATCAAATTTAGCATGTGGGGGGTTTTGAAGGCAAGAATGTTTCTATGGTAGTTCAAGACCCCTCCCCTTTCTGAAAGGGGGGGGGGGTTCAAACAAATGAAACTCAAAATTTTATTATAACCGAAGAGCCCAGTGTGATGGTTCGAGAACTAATCAAGCAAATGGAACCAAATTTGGCAAGTGGGGGGTTTTGAAGGCAATGATTGTGTCGTGGTTTGATACCCCCCCCCCCCCCCTCTGGAAAGGAGGGCTCTCATACAAATGAAACACAAATTTCTACCAAAAATGAGAATTATCTAGGTTACTTAAACACAAAACGTGTATTTCTCGGGTAAGAAGCATGTTTTGATAGAAGTTTGAACCCTGCCTTTCCAAGAAAAAAAAATCCGAAAAAAAAACATAAACGTGCCAGTTATATTAAATTTTGTTGCAAGCGTAGCAGCGCACGCACCGGGTTCAGCTAGTAGATATATAAAAAAATGATTTTCCGTCAGTCTATCTGTCTGTCTGTCTGTCTGTCTGTCTGACCCTTAGACGCTCGGAAGCTACTGAACCGATCAGCTTGAACATTTGTACGTAGGAGTTTTTGGGGCTGGGGAAGGTTTTTATGACAGTTTGGAAGGGGGGGGGCTCCCATACAAATTAAACACAAATTTCTGCTTTACTCAAGAACTAATCAAGCAAACGGAACCAAATTTGGCATTTGGGGGTTTTTGGAGGCAAGAAATGTATCGAGATATTCCCCACCTGTGGAAGGGGGGGGGGGCTCTCATACAAATGAAACACAAGTTTCAACCAAACTTGAAAATTATCCAGGTTAGTTTCCACAACACGTAATGTGTATTTCTCGAGTAAGAAGTATGTTTTGATAGCAGTTTGAACTCCTTCATAGTCAAGAAAGGAGGATGTTTAAGCTACTCTATGCTAAATTATGCACAAGAAGTTAATCTAAGGTTATGCGAGAGAAAATTACGTTCAAACTGACAGGATACTGCGTAGTTTGAATTTAATACATTTTTCTATGAAATGCTTCTACACAGAAAGAATAAACATGGTAGAAACTACCGATCCGAGGGTTAAATTAAAAACACAAACAAAAATAAAAAAACTAAACTCTTTCATAGATTTTGTGACTTGCAAGCGTAACAACGCTCGCACCGGGTTCAATTTGTATAAAATATAAATTATCCCTCTTTAAGGGGTTAAGACTTAAATAAACCGGAAGTATACTATTTTCCGAAACCTTTCATAGACTATTATGAATCTAAAGGCACGAAAGATAATTTGGGTCGTGTAGTAATGAGGTTGTCCCTTTTCTACCTTATCCATAAAATTGAATGGACCCGTCTTAGGAAAGATTTCAGTGAAAATGCTGATGCTTTCGCAAAGCCTACCCAATGGAACTAAATTCAAATAGATTAAAGCTGATCAATGATGTACAATTTTTACAAAATTACTAATCGTTACAACCCTAGAAGTACAAGGAAGACAACTTTATGTTTCTATTAGAGATGTGTTTGGATTTCACGATCTTTGTTATATCTTCGTTTAATCTATTTGTGTGAGTGTTTTTTAATAGATTGTGTTTGTCTCATTCCGAAATGTCGAAGAGTTTCATCGTCGCCTAATGGTCACCACAACCAACCGAACACAAAAGGGATCCCCAATCACACCGCAAAACGTTCTAGTGCTGGCGAAAACTTGCTGGTTGGACTACAGAGTTCCATTTCCATGTGCTTTTGTCCGATCTACCCCAAAAATGTGACTCCTTTTAACCTCGGTAAAACCGTGAGTAAACTATTCAAATCTCACTAAAAACAATGAAATAATGGCTCCGTAAAGCTTACTCGATTAGAACTCTAGAAAACACGAGCTGGATTTAAAAACAAATGCAGCCTTCCGGTAGAAACGCGAAGAAGGTGACATAAGTCGAAATATGTGGGGTTGGTACTTATGAATCTGAGAATGTAAGGAGATTTTTCGGTTTTGCTGGATTGTTGAAAACGAAAACATTTATCACTTTAATTTGACAAAATTGGAGAACCTGTACATGCTGATAGTACCCATTTTGCGAATGCGTACTTTCTTAATTTCCATGGATTTGTGAACTTTTTTCTAGAATACAATTTCCATCTACGCCAGCAGATTTGAAAACGTTGAATAAGTTGCAATGTAAACTCTTCATCATGGCCAAACACCTTCATTGACATCAACTCATTCTCCTACACTTCGTATTTATTAATATGCTTCCAGCGAAAATAAACACACACAGCCAAGACCACCCACGTTTAATTTCCACCACACGGCTTCTCCGAATCCCCCGCGGCCGTCATCGATTGACTTCTCACTTGCAACCGACCGTGATAGATTGTCCGCGCCGCAAACGTATCTTTATCAGAAACAATGTTGACCGGACTGGGAAGCAACAGGAGCGAAATTAAAATACAGATATTCAGAAGAGCGCAGAATCACACCAACCGAACGCACGCAGTTCAAACAATATCCCTTCTGATTGCCAAATTGAATTGACTGCGAAAGTGACGCTGATAGCTCCGAGCCAGGCTGGGGGGAAAAACAAAAAACAATGTATCAAATCGCACACATCGACTGTGCTGGCCTAGAGGCGCTGAGGCGCTGAGGCCACCAAACGTCGTCGGAGGGCGAAGAATAATCATCCAAGTGCCAAATCAACGTCTCATTTCAGGCGCACTGATAAATTGACTTATAATGTTGATTCCGATCCATCACCGGTCCCCGTACGAATCTATCATTACGCCGGTTGATTCACACACACACACACACACACACGACTTTTCTTCGGCAAATCTTCCTCATTATTATTCCGGCTGAAAGGCTAAAAGGCAAAAAGGCGATATTTGAAATGCTACAAAATTACAAATTGCACTGCGATGGGCTTCGAACACGAACGTTAGATGAAATATTGCAATTATTGGAACCCATCGGTATTAGGAGTCGAACACCTTTTTGTAATAGCCGCCCGAGCCCAAGCAAGTAGAAGAATTGAAAAACCGCAATAATTCAATTTCGATTCGTTTGCTTTTGTGTGACTTCGTTTGGCGTTTTGACAAACGGCCATAAAAAAGGCATTTTGACTTCGGGGTGGCCCATTGGTCCGAATCGCTTTCTGACCTCACACCGCTCGACGCCCAGCCAATTGGTCAACTCTCGAGTCACAATGTGCGAGCTGTCGTCAAGAGGTCTCCGAAGTGGTGCGAGAATTGATGGTCTTCGGGAACAATTGTGCTGCTTTTTAGAAAAAGAAAAAAAAAATGCCAACCTGGCCGAGAGACGTGTTCGAACGATTAGCTGCCGTTTGGGAGGAGGTGAAAACATAAATTATTACTAAATGCTTGCAGTCGAGCCGAGGTCGGTTGTCTGCCTTTTCGATTGCTTGAGATGAAAATTATGGGGTGCCGAAGATCTGGTGGAGTCCGAGCCTATCAAAAAGCTATAAAATTAGTATATTTCTGGTTTGATGGTTCCCTTTTTTCTCCTCCCTTTTCTCAAACACAACACCTATTATTACGCATCGCCTATTCACAAAATATCTCAGGACTTTACTATTTTCTTTACTAGCACAAAAATATCTCCCCCCCCCCACAAACACACTTTTTTTTTTTTTTCTGAAAACTTTTATTTTAAATTTTCCTCCCATGATTTATCAATTTATGTTTATATATCACATTGCCATTCAAAATACGGCGTTTAAATCTTTTCTTGAGATTTTATGTGATGAATTATGAAAAAAGGTAAAAAATTACGCAAAAAAAAGTTTATCCACCCCCAAACGGATACTACGATTTAAGTGTGTTTTACAGAGTTTTAGTGTGTATTCTGCAACTTTCTCGAATGTAAACATTGTGTCTAGCTGTCATTTAGTGCTCTTGAAGTTTTCGTGCTCAAAATTTCAGTTTCGTGTTCAAAATTGGAAGTTATTTGTTGCAAAATGCCCAAAAAGCACAAATTTCGATCAGCATCCGAAATTTGATTATTGAACATCACAAAACTGGCAAAAGCTACCGTGATATTGCCGATATTGTCCAGCTTCACAAAGATACGGTCGCTAGGATTGTGCAGATGTACAAAAAGCGTGGTTCTATCTCACCAGCTAAGCGATCGGGGCGTCCTTCAAAGACAACTGGCCGAATTGACAGAACTATCGTGAAGAAGGCGGAGCTGGACCGGGGACTATCAGCTCCGAAAATTGCGAAACAGATTGAAAGCGAGTTTTCCATTCAACTGACATCACAATCCGTACGAAATCGTCTTCATAAGAAAGGTCTTAAGGGCAGAGTAGCACTTAAGAAGCCATGGTTGTCCGCAAAAAATATCAAAAAAAAAAATTGAAGTGGGCCCAGGACCACATTTCATGGACCAGTGATGACTGGAATAAGGTGATTTGGTCAGACGAGACGAAAGTAATGCTATTTGGGTCTGATGGTATCACAAGAAAATGGCGGCGAACCGGTGAAAGTTTGAAAAAGGAGTGTTTGCGGCCTACAGTCAAGCATGGCGGTGGTGAGTTACTTTACCAACATTGATTTTTCAACCAACTGAGCATGACTTTGATTTTTTTTTCTGCAGGTAGAGTCATGGTGTGGGGATCTATGGCTACATCCGGCGTTGGAGAACTTGAGTTCATTGATGGAATCATGACCAAGGAGGTTTATTTGGACATTTTGAAGCGAAAACTACCAGCGTCTGCACAAAAGCTAAAGTTGGGGCGCAGATATACGTTCCAACAAGACGGAGATCCGAAGCACACCTCAAAGCTGGTTTCGCAGTGGTTCAAGGAAAAGCGTATCAAGGTTATGGAGTGGCCAGCACAGTCTCCCGACCTTAATCCGATCGAGCATCTCTGGTCAATTTTGAAAATTAAGGTCCAGGAGCAAAAACCAACAAGCATCCAGCAATTGCGGCAGGTAATCTCAACTGAATGGGACAAAATCACCCCGGAAACAACTGCTAAGCTTGTTGAGTCGATGCCACGACGATGCCGAGCAGTTATTGAAGCCAAAGGTGGTCACACGAAGTACTAAAACTATGTGAGCCAGAGGGGTGGATATACTTTTTTTTGCGTTATTTTTTAACTTTTTTTTTTAAATATCATGTCTCAAATGCATGAGAATTTGTTTTTTATTTTGAAGTCGCAACCTACAAAAATAAACTAACAAAATTTAACGCTGTGAAGAAATATACTAAATAATTCCTCGTCCTGAACTACCCTAATCTTACACTTCGACTTTCGTCTACCGTCATCACCCACCCTTGTTCACCACCATGCCCTTATTCGTCTACTACCTCGTTTCATCACCGTCGTCTGAACTTGTGCTAGGAGGCTAACATTGTCGTCTCGTGAGCCTCTTCCCGTCCTGTATTTTGTTTTTAACGCATTAATCACAAGCCCAATCTTACCAGCTTAAGCCTTAAGTCTGATGTACGTTTCCGCCATCGTCTCAAAGTTCACCTGCTACGATATCAACATCGTCGGCGAAGCCAAATGGTTTGACAGACTTCCTGAAGATCGTGCCACTCGTGTCTATCCCAGCTCTTCGAATCACACCCTCCAGTGCAATGTTAAGCAACAAACACGACAATCCATCAGCTTGCCGTAACCCTCTCCGAGATTCAAAGGGACTCGAGAGCGTCCCTGATACTCGGACGACACACATCACTCGATCCATCGTTGCTTTGATCAACTGCGTCAGTTTTTCCGGAAATCCATATTCGTGCATGATTAGCCATAGCTTGTCTCGATCGATTGTATCATACGCTGATTTGAAGTCGATGAAAAAATGATATGTGGGCACGTTGTATTCGCGACATTTCTGCAATAATCGCGAAAATCTGGTCCGTAGTAGCGCGTGCACCCATGGATCCCGCTTGGTGTTGCCCCACAAACTCCTTTGCAATTGGTGACAAGCGGTGGCATAACATTTGGGAGAGCCACTTGAAGGCGGCGCTCAGTAGCGTGATCGCACGATAATTGCAGCAATCCAGCTTGTCGCCCTTTTTATAGATGGGACACACTATTCCTTCCATCCAATCCTCCGGTAAACATTCCTCCTCCCAAATCTTGGTAATTAGCCAGTGCAGCGCTTTGGCCAGTGCTTCACCACCTTATTTTAATAGCTCGCTTGGGAGCTGGTCACCACCAGCGGCTTTGTTGTTTTTCAACAGACCAATTTCCTCCTCAACTTCCTGAAGGGTTGGGGTCGGGGTCCTGTCATCTTCTGTGCGTGTTCCTAGATTTATTACCGTGCCAATTTAACATTACCGTTCAGGTGCTCGTCGAAGTACTGCTTCCACCTTTCAATCACCTCACACTCTCCTGTGAGAAGGTTGCCATCCAGATCTCTTCAAATATCAGCTTGTGGTACGTAGCCTTTGCGTGAGCTGTTCAACTTCTCATAGAATTTGCGTGTGTCGTTAGCACGGTACAGTGCTTTCATTTCTTCGCGGTCTCGATCTTCCCTCTGGCGCTTTTTCCTTCGAAGAATAGATTTTTTTCTGTTCCGTGCCTGTCGTACGGTGTTGCAGCATTCTCGCCCATACTGCATTCTTCTCCTCTACTAACTACTGTTTGCATTCGCCATCAAACCAGTCATTTTTTCGATTCGGTGCAGAAGTACCTAGTGTCACTAATGCAGCGCTACCAATGGCGGTTCGAATATTTCTCCAGCCATCCTCAAGCGTAGCTGCGCCAAGCTGCTCTTCCGTTGGTAGGGCTGCTTCTAGCTGTTGCGTGGTTTCCCGTAGTAGCTCAATGTTAGGTCGTGTCGTCCGAAATCGACGCGTGTTGTACACCGTTGAGAGTTTTGAGCGCATACATACTGCAACTAGGAAGTGGTCCGAGTCTTTATCGGAGAAGAATTTCCCGTCGATTAGAACATGGTCGATTTGATTCTCTGTTCGTTGGTCAGGTGATCTCTTAAATACCAAGACCAGTAATAAAGTTATTCGCGCCTGCTCGGGTCAATATTATCAATGCCTCCAAAATAGCTGCTTTGAGTTCAGCGACGACAGTGGCCAGTACGGTTACCCTAAGTATAAATTCTGCGTATTTGGATTCTCTGGAGGTTTTCCCTGGATTCAGGTCATTAGAGCGAGGTGGCCAGTCGAGCAGATCTGTTGTTTCATGTTATCTTTTGCGACATTTAAACGTCTCACAATATCGGCTGGAGTATGGTTCGGAGCTTTTGCCTTTTTGGCCCTTATTATGTTCGAGCTTTTGACTAAAACTTAACGAATAGTCTCCAGAAAACCGTTCAAGTTGAGTTCCACCTTAAGCGATTTTTAAGAGCTCGAAGCGCCTCTAACGGTTTCACCTTTTACCATCCAGGAACCCTCAATATTCGTGGTTTTTTTCGGCTATTCTATTGGATTTTTTAAGTAGGTTCGTACCACTTGATGTGACCGATCAATTTTGTGAAGTCACGTCCGTACACCACCGCAGGAATTGCCCCACGTCAACGAAAATGACCTCAAATCACATCTTACCTGTTCGATGGCCAGTAGGAGAAAGAGGCGGAATGACGCCAAGCACAGTTAATGGCTACAAGAGCAGTGTTGGCAGATGTGTACCCAACAAATCCAACGAGCTGTTTTTCTAATCCCAATTCTAGTCTGTTTTTAATCCTTGTGAGTTGTTTTCCTTTTGAAAAAAAATTGTGTGTATGTTCAAAAAACTCAAAACACACGAAAACACTATTGATCTTAACTTAACTGGACACTGACAATATACAGGGTGCCTCACAATAAGTGTCACTAAAGCAAAATGGGATTACAGCAAAACAAATCAATCAAATCATAGCGTTTATTTTTCATTTGAAAGAAACATGTTATAGAAATAAACCACATTAATTCAATTCGAATCTCTTGTCCTTTTCCTTGATAACTTTGCGCAAACGCTTTGTAAACCCTTGATGGTTCTTCAAAACCTGCTCGATGTAATATTCAGTGTTGATTTTTACAGTATGTCCCATAAAAAAAATGCGAAAATCCATACCTTAGTTTCAAATAAGTTTTTTTCATAGAACATGATAAGAAAAATTATAATTTTATTTAGGGTATCGTTTATTAAGCCTTTTATGATAACATTACTCAATCTGTCCACCATTTTTCTCGATCACCTTCTCCAAACGGGGACGGAATCGAGAGCATACCTTCTCAATGTATGAGTCAGTCATCGAGTTCCATGCCTTGGTAATGGAAGCTTTAAGGGCGCCAACACAGGGGTGAGAACGTTCACAGGCCTTAGCCTGAACATATGCCTATATTGAGTAATCCAAAGGATTCGAGTCTGGGCTGCTGGGAGGCCAAATGTCCTTTAGCCAAAATTCCATATTTTCCTTCAGCCACGCTTGAGTCCTTTTTGAGGTATGACACGGTGCTCCGTCCTGTTGGAAAATGACGCGTTGGTGTGCTCCAAAGTTGGCTTTCATCCTTAGCAGGACGTGGTCCTTCAAAATGTTCATGTAAACCTCGGTATTCACTTTTAATCCAGCTTTTAAAAATTCTGGAGGCATTTTCAAGCCATTGGACGCAACTGCCCCGAAAACCATGACTCCAGCCGGATGTTTGGTAGAAAACTTGAATTTCACGTTCTCTGGAACATCCTCAATCTTCTTCGGCGAAATAAACCTGTCTGTACATGTGTTAGATACGGGATCGATGGTGAACGTTTTCTCATCGGAGAATACGATGATGGTATGCTTCTTTTTTAATGCTGACACCAAACGTTTCGAGCGCTCCAGCCGTAGTTGTTTGATTCGGTCCGTTACAAGGTGGCACTTTATTTTTGCCCTGGACGAACATTTCAAGTTATCTTTGACCAACCGTGGCATGGTAGTTTTTGAAATATCGGCTTCGTTAGCCAATTTCCGGATCGATCTTATAGGATTTCGCCGCACTTTGTCTCTCACTGATCTGATGACCTTCGGTGTGCGAGCAGACCGTGGACGGCCACTTCCCGGCTTCTGTGGACGTGGTCCATCAAGGAGTAAACGTTGGATACGGTAAACGGTAGCCAGGTGCCCTCCCACAATCGTTGCAATTTGTTTTACGGGCTTTTGGGCGAGCAGCAAACTAGTCACAACCTCCTTTGCGAACATTTTTCTAAACTTTGTTACTCGCGAACCACTGTTTTGTTTACATCGTCTCAGATTATACAGTCAGATGATTACACACACGCATTAAAACAGTAAAAATAATGTTTAAAGCTACCCAAAAATAGGTATTCAAAATTTAGCTTTTTTATGGGACATACTGTAAAACGAGTGATTGAAATGTATGGTGAGCAAGATCTGCCGAGAACTGGACGAATTTCTAGTTCCAGCAATCCCTAATATTTTCGATTACATTAAAGATAAGAAGTCAGCCTCTATTCGTTATTTGGCCTAGAAATACAGGACCAGCATTGGGATGAACTAGTGCATTAAGAAAGGAAATGATTTGAAGGCATACAGAAAGCAGAAAGTACCAGAGCAATCTCCGAAGCAGAAGTGTCTTGCCAAAATGAGGGCCCAAAAGCTGCAGGATCCCAACCAGTGTGTTTTGATGGACGACAAATCGTACGTGAAAGAGGATTCCAGAACACAGAACAGCACCAAAGCGGTTAGGAAGAGTGCCCCAATTGTAGATACGACTGTTGCAATGGAAAAATGCGGTGGCTCGTTTGGCAGGAAATTTGCAGAAGTGGCTTGCTATCTTTCATTTTCTTTACAAAAGAACAATAAATGTGAAAATTTACCTAAACGAATGCTAACATACGCGGTTGCTTCCACTTTGTTTAAAGCATGAAATTCCTCCTCTCTTCTAGCCGAATCTGGCCTCTGCTCATTATGCCAGATCAACTCGATTTCCCCTATCACAAAACCACCCCACTACAGCCCCCAAACCACCACAAAAATATTATCAAAAAAAGAATTATAAAAATTTTTTATTTTATTTATTTTTTTACACATAAAAAAGTGTAAAAAAAAATTTTTTTTGAAAATTTGTAATTTACCACTAGCATGGACGTTTCCACACCTTATTAAGCGATTTTTTTACAATAAAAATTTTTTCTTTAAAGACATTGCTTGTCATTTTAAACCAAACCATTTTTTTGTTTTCCTCTGTTCGGGACATAAACCACTGCGACCAGTAATTTGATCTATTGTAGTATATCCCGTATCCTTTGTTTAGTGCATGTCGAGTTACTTCATCACTATTGAGAAATGATGAAGTATTCGGTGTTTTTTACAGTTGTCTTTGTTTGTTTTGTTGGCAATGAATCGACTTTTATTGAAAGTTTCCGCTATTTAAACCCTTTGTGAGTGACAGTACTCTTCAAATGCGCGCCTCTTTATCAGTCAAAACCGGATTCATTGCAAACAAAACAAACAATGACTCCGATACTGACCATGCATCAGAACCCTAGTCATAACTAATTCAAACTATAGAACATTAAATAGAAAAATGAGAATTCACATAAATGAAGACTAACCATGTTTTCCTTATTCCAAGCTCATCCTCGGTGGCACAATCCGAGTATTGTCACTTTTCACAAGACATAAAATGTAATAAGGACTAATATATGTTCCTTTGACTACAAAAACAAATATGTTCCCTAGTTTGAATTAATTCAGACTAGGGTTCGGTGGTAGATCTGATACCTCGTAACGCACCACGAAAAGGTGATCTTCCAGCGTTACGGGTCAACGAATCCAGTTACTGTTACGTTTCTTCACAAAATAATCTCCACGAAGACACTCCACAATTGCTCACCTGGTCACGTCCTTGCAACCGTTGGAGATAAGAAGGATTTAGTATAAACAGAATGCGGTGTTTGGTGTACAGAACAAAAATGTATTTAAAAATTGTCGTTGGGAGCATCTAGTATTAGAAGGTTAAATAATGCTCCATTTCTCATCAAACGGTTGGAACTCAAGCATTAACTTGCGACAAAACCTGCACAGAACCTAACCAAAACGAACAATAAGCTATTTTTAAGTGGTCACTAAAAAAAATTGATCAACCGGAACAGGTTTATCCAAATTGCAGATCACAGCCACTTAAATGCTCCGAAGGACATAACCAGCATCTTTTCTAAAATGGCAAAAATTGCCTTCCGACAAACATCTTTAGGTTCCAGATGGATGCCACTATGTTCGGTCTCCTCAGGTGGAATACCATCGTCGCAATTGGCTTGGCTTTTAACACAGCTTCTTGTAATGGTAGTGTCACATAACCGAAACAAGCTTCACTTCCGGTTCACTTCTAATCAATGAAATTACTGATTTGAAATTTGGCCCATTAAATGCATTCCACCGGTTCTGGACCACCAATAATATAAGAAAAGCATTAGAGCACAGCACGAAAAACGAATTGCGGCAATCACACAATTATGGTAGGACTCGCTGTATAATACGATTATATAGTAAGGCACTCGGATGATTGAATAATTTCACGTTATTCTAATTTTATTTCCCATATTTGATCAAATGTTGAATTTCGGAAAACGCTGCAGCAAAAGCTCGAGTCATTAATTTTTTTCAATTCCTCACAAAATAAAACGAGCCTTTTGCAATCTAAAACGATGCATTCTCAAAAACAACTTATGAATTTATCGAAGATGCAGCCAAAATTGATGGAATAAAATGGAATCTTACGAGATGAACTAACCGCAATCTACCTTTCGTTTTCATTCTAAATCAATTGTTTTCTTGTTATATCCTTATGCTGAGTTTCAAACAATGGCGTTTAAATGTGTTATGACGGAATTCAAATTCGAACCAGTTTGAGTTATTCTCAAGCAAATCACAGTGAGCCGTGACAAAAAAAAATCGTGAGAAACGCTCTAAAATTACCCTAGCAGCATCATTCACCACCTCACAATCTGTAACTCATTAAACATTCAAAATCGCAACTCAGCAAGGCTAGAGGTATCCGAAAGCACTAAACAAAATGAGAAAGATCTTACGAATTCAACTTCTCGACGTTTCATATCGACGATGCCGTAAAGGATAAAGTTCTTTCTTCACCTTCAACCCCTTCGGATCGCACACACCCACACAGAGGTTGCCTTCCTTTACAACAAAAAGGAAACCCCAATCCACGACACACTCCACTCACCACGCAAAGTATCATTTCCGTTCATAATGCAAGCAAGCATCGTTTCCCTTTCGCCACATACATTTGCTCCGGATTGCAAAAATCGTACGTTGTTCGTATGAAAAGTGTGTTCGACACCCCCGACGACGACGACGACGACGACGACACTCTACTTGGTGGTGATGGTGGTTGGGTTGGTGGGTCTGTTCTTTGAATTGTTCATTCCGACCGTTGTCGTTTTCTAATGCAGCATTTTCTTCTTCTTTTTTTCTATTTCCATGTCTCATCCTGTACGTATGCATCTTATTCTCTCCATAATTTTCCGAAATGGTATTGTCTAACATCCTGCCAACCCGACGACCGACTGGCCGGGATCCGGAACTGGCCGTCTTCTTCGTCTGGAAAATGGAAATTTGCTGAAACGTAAATGATAATAATAATAATAATAACAACAATCCGACGTCTTCCGAAAACCAGGTTAAAGATAAGGCGTGCAGTGCAGAGCGACACCGGCAACTACACGTGTGTGCCGACAATGGCCAAATCATCCAGTGTGTATGCACATGTAATTAGTGGTAAGTTATCTCTCCTAGATTTTAATTAACAAACAATATTTATGACTCCCTGTCCCGAGACCACTACTTACTATTCGAGCCGAGCAGTGCAGAGTCCGGATCTTCCAGCTCCGAATGCAAGTAATACCTACTGGAATGTTTTCCCAACTTTTTCGGGTCTGCCATGCGGGTGGGACTTTCCGAGAGAACTTCTTATCGATGCAAAGCACAGGAAGCTACGGTGTCGTTCTACTCGGAGCTACGACCGAGCGTGGGGGGATAGTTTGTCTTGTTGCCGGGAAAATATGATGATGATGAAGAAGAAGAACAACTGCTGCTCGGTCGGAGAGCAAGTAAGTGGTTTTTGCTGGGTGTATCACAACTACTGTGCAATTGGTTTTTTCGATCGATAACAGGAAAGAAAATTGAATTTCCATTCTAATATGAACAGGGGGAAACCATTTGGAAAGTTTGAATATGGAGTTTACTGAACCGAATGTGCAGTGCATGCAAGCTGGGCTAGAGAAAATTTCACGAAGGGTTTGATCCAAGAATAGAGATCGTCACCATCTATGCTATGAATGGTTTAGTCTAGTCTATGAATTGTAAGCTATGAAATGGTTTAAAGCGAATACAACACCGCAAATCATAAATCTTTAATAATGATAATTGAAAAAAAAAAAAAATAACCAATCGCACGATCGCGCTCACTTTTAATTTAAATAAAAAAAACAAAAAATGGCCACCCCCATCGTCGATTTTGGTTATAGTTACGATTTGGGTTGATAAGAAAAGAAATATATTTTATTTCATAGAAATTATCACACAAGACACAAAAAAAAGTAAAAAATAAAAAGTGCTTTTGTTTTACCACCTTTTCACACCAAAAAAGGGGTTTAAAAACCCTTGAAAATTCGAAATTTATAAATTCAATTAACCTTTTAAAAAAATTTTTTCTCATATAAATACTTTTTTATCCGAGGCCCAGAGGGCCGAGTGTCATATACCATTCGACTCAGCTCGACGAACTGAGCACATGTCTGTGTGTATGTATGTGTGTGTGTGTGTGTGTATGTGTGTGTGTGTGTGTGTGTGTGTGTGTGTGCGTTACAAATAATGTCACATCGGTTTCTTAGCCATTTGTGAACCGATTTCAGTTCTGTTGACGGCAAATGAAAGCTACAACATTCCCATAGAACGCTATTGATTTTTTTTTTATTCGGACATTTCGTTACGAAGATATCAACGAAACAGTACTTGACGGCCTATTATAATAGTAATCAAACAGTTTAGTCTCCGATTACATACTGAGCTATTTGTGTACCGATTTTAGTTTCGTTAGCGCCAAATTAAACTTATAAAATCTTCGAATAACTGGTCAAAATTTCATTATGATTGGATAATCCTTCATGGAGATATGACCAAAACAATACCTGAGAGCACATAATTGCGAGATGAAAATATACTCGTTGCAGTTCAAAACCGAACAAGACCACTCACCCCAATCGATGCCGCTTGCATTCTATTGTTCCGCATCTGGTGCGTTGTATAGTATATACAGCGCACTAGTCACACTATGCAACTCTAAAGAATTAGAGCAGGATCGATTGGCTCGAGTGGTCCGGTTTTGAACAGCAACGAGTATATTCGAAAATTACACAAAGTCTCAATTTACTATAACTACACAATTTTCAACGAACATGTACTTATTGAGCATCTTGAATCCATATCGCTAATCAAAATTGACGCTTAGGATTGTCTAATAATTCATTCTATGGACTGAATGTATGAAATTTCTTATGTAATTTATTTAATTTCCGCTTTAATATAACTAACATAAACAGCTTGTTAAATACTTCTAATGGCAATATTTTAACCATATTGATAAACAATACGGTCAGGATTGACAAATAGTTCATTTTATAAACTCAATGTATGACATATCGAATATTCCTGAATCTTTATGGAATTTCTGATGAAAATATGTATCTAGAACCATATTGGCCACATTTGAGTTCGTAATTATGGTTAAGTGTAAGAAGGGTTCAGTCTCACCATCGGTGGATTAATTCAGGTTTTTTTATTTTAAACTTTATAATACAACAAATCCCCCATTTATTGAAATAGAGGATGGAAAGAAAATGTTGATAATTAATAAAACGCTATAAAAATTACATATTTATGCCTATTCAGCGACTCGAATGAATGTTCGGCATTTGGCATTCGAGTGATTCGACTTTGCGTGCAAATTAAATGGAGAAAAGACTCACTCGATTCGACAATTGTCGACTCATCAAATGACAAAAAATCCCGGGATCTTGCAAATTTCGGGATTTCCCGAATCCCGGGATAAGATTTCCTACCGTCCCGAAAATCCCGGGATTACCGGGACACGCATTTCTTACATATTTTTTCGCTTAGATACTTCCCAATAAATTTCAGTGCAACGTTTACGCGCATTCAATATTACCCATACAACGCCATAATACATATTTACTGTACCTTCATCGATGTTATACATCATTCATGAAAATGCATCATTCCTTTTGTGTTGGTTCAGTAGGCATTCGCCTTTTTGAATGGTACATAAATATTACATATTTAACACACACACACGCGCGCTCGCGCCAATACGACGCAAGCTGTCATTTCCATTCAAAACAATGTTTTCATTCACTGATTACTGCTTCTGTGTTCATTGAATAATTTCGGATTGCCGTTACATCAAAGTAAGTAGTAATACAAAATTTGTGCTAATGTAGCCTTACATCCAATTATTTTAAAGTTATGGCTGAAATTTGGAAACACTTCGATAGAATTGCGGATGACAAAGAAAAAGCACGATGTCGGAAGTGCGAGCAAATTTTGTCGTGCAAGGGCTCTTCGACCAGTGGCTTGCTCCGGCACATGAAGAACAAACACGACATGGATTCCAAACCCCCCTCAAATCCTAGTGAGGCTGCTGCGAAAGTTAAATCATCCACACCGAATGTCCCAGTGAAACAAGTATCGATGCTCAAGTTCGTTAAACGTCAGTCACTGGCGGAAATTGTAGCTCAGCTGGCAGCAGAGGACGGATTTTCGATCAATGCAATCACCAACAGCAAGTTCATCAGACAATCGATCACAGATCGTGGATATCCTCTGCCAACGTCGAATACATCCGTCATGAAGCTGGTCGCCGAATACTATGGATATGCTCAGCAGCAAACGCGGGATGAAATAGTGAAGCTGGTTAGTCGCACTTTGGACGAGTGGACAAGTCTAAGCAACAAGCGCTACTTAAACGTGAATGCCCATTTCGCTGACGGATCATTCTACAACCTGGGTCTCGGCAAAATTCGTGGATCACTACCTGCTGAAAATGTTTTGGAAATGGACAAGGATATGGTCCGGAAATTCGGTATTAAGGATGGAAACATTGTAGCATCAACGACTGACGGAGCTCGAGCGATGACGAAGTTTGGAAGATTGTCGGATTACCCTCATCAGCAGTGTTACAACCATGCGATCCACTTAGGGGTTTGCGATGTCCTGTACAAGGATCAGCCCCCGGTACCAATTGAAAATGAGGATTCAGATAGCGACGATTCGGATAGTGATATCTACGATGATGAAATTGGTTCTTCGGGTAAATATATTGGAATGTTCATGTTCATATTAAAGAAAACAGCTAACAGCTATGAAACGTATTCAAAGAGTCGTGAACATTTTTCGAAAATTGCCTGTTAAGAATGCACTGCTTCAAGAAAAAATCACGAAAATGTTACATAAACCACTTCAACTGTGTGTGGACGTCAAAACTCGTTGGAACTCGACTGAAACGATGCTGGAGCACTTCATTCGCGGTTTTGATTGCATTAAAGAGACACTTTCCGAAATAGGCCTTTCAGGTCTTATGTTGGACAGTGATTTCGAGGTAGCAAAAAACCTTCAGGAAGCTCTTCAGCCAATCAGACTCGTTTTGGAAGCATTGGGAAGACGAGATGCTACATTGCTGTCTGCGGAAGGCAGCTTGATTTTTTTGTATTCGAAGCTTAAGAAAAGTAACTCCAAAGTGGGAAACGACCTCCTCGATGCAATCACGAAAAGAATCAACGAACGGCGCTAAAAGGAAATAATAACAGCGCTGATGTTCCTTCAAGGTCTTCCGTTGTCAACGCAAGTGCCAGGAGAACTGGAAAGCTCATCGAAAACGTAAATGATTAAGTTCATCAAGGAACTGGGAGTTCGATTGTTGCAAGACTGCCAAAGGCAGACCGATGATGATGCTGCCGAGTTGAATGCTGGATTGTCCTGTATGCATGACGATTCAGGATCGACACCATCGAGCATGCGCGAAGAACTGGAATCGGCTGTAAAGGAATATGCCAATCCGTCCCAGACTGATTCAGAAATGATTGATTTTTCAAAAGTAATTGCGAAAGAGCTGTCGCTTTTTAAGCTACATGGTAAGTTGAGCCCGAATCTTGAAAGCATTTTCGGCGGCTTAAAATCAATCAAACGCAACCGATAGCGAGCGCATCTTTTCGAACTCCGGAAATATCTGTTCTAAAAAGCGAACCTCACTGTCCGATGAAAGCATTAATAACACTTGCTTCTTGAAGTCGTGAAGGGAAGAGGCTCACGAGAAGACAATGTTAGCCTCCTAGCACAAGTTCAGATCGATGGTGATGAAATCGAGGTAGTAGACGAATTCGTGTATCTGGGCTCATTGGTGACCGCCAATAACGACACCAGCAGCGAAATACAAAGTCGCATTATGGCTGGCAATCGTGCCTACTTTGGACTCCTAAGGACTCTAAGATCGAACAAAGTTCGCCGAACCACAAAGTTGACCATCTACAAGACAATAATTAGACCGGTAGTTCTCTACGGCCACGAAACATGGACATTGCTAGTGGAGGACCAACGCGCCCTTGGAGTCTTTGAACGGAAGGTGCTGCGTACGATCTACGGTGGAGTGCAGATGGAAGACGGAACGTGGAGGAGGCGAATGAACCACGAATTGCACCAGTTGCTGGGAGAACCTCCCATCGTACACATCGCAAAAATCGGTCGATTGCGATGGGCTGGGCATGTCGTAAGGATGTCGGACGACAGCCCTGTGAAAATGGTTCTCGAAAACGAACCGACAGGTACAAGAAGAAGAGGCGCGCAACGAGCAAGGTGGATTGATCAAGTAGAAGGTGACCTGCGGACCCTCCGCAGACAGCGAGGCTGGCGAGGTACAGCCATGGACCGATTACAATGGAAACAACTTCTGTGTACAGCAGAGGCCACACCGGCCTTAGTCTGATTGGTAAGGTAAGGTAATGGTATTTAAGAGCTCAGATTAAGAGGGAAAATACCTGAGGATAATACCCTAAAATTGTTCCCACAATGTTATGCGAATACCAAATTGAGGTAAGACAATACCAAAATAGTACCTCTCTGGTATTCTAACCCGAGCAGAACACAAAAGCATATGAATACCTAATTTTGATCTTGATAACTGGCCTTGGTATTAAAGAGCTCAGATTAAGAGGTAAAATACCTAAGCAAAATACCTACGAATTGCAAGCAAAATGTCTCTAAAATAACTAAACTTGATATTCCGGATACCTGGGTAAGTATCTGGTCACATTAGAGGTATTATTTTGGTATTGTCTTACCTCAATTCGGTATTTGCATGACATTGTGGGAACAATTTGATGGTATTATCCTCAGGTATTTTACCTCTTAATCTGAGCTCATAAATACCAAGGCCAGTTATCAAGTTATTCGCTTCTGCTCGGGAAGTAAGTGGTTTTTGCTGGATGTATCACAACTACTGTGCAATTGGTTTTTTCGATCGATAACAGGAAAGAAAATTGAATTTCCATTCTAATATGAACAGGGGTAAACCATTTAGAAAGTTTGAATATGGAGTTTACTGAACCGAATGTGCAGTGCATGCAGGCTGGGCTAGAGGAAATTTCACGAAGGGTTTGATCCAAGAATAGAGATCTTCACCATCTATGCTATGAATTGTCCAGTCTAGTCTATGAATTGTATGCTATGAAATGGTTTAAAGTCGAAGTATTTCAACGCAAATCATAAATCTGTTTCTATGTTAAGGTGATAGTTAAAAAAAAATCTTCAAATGGCCGCTATTATGCTCTAGTAAAATTCTTATAGAAATAACAAAAACTGGGCACCACCATCGTCGATTTTGGTTATAGTTTCAAGGTTGGTTTGGAATGACAAAAGATGTATTTTATTCTAGAGCTCCTTTCAAAAGACAAATAAATGTGTAAAATAAAAAGTGCATTTGTTTTTTTTATAGCTTTTTAATGCATCATAGCACATAATACGCCAGTTCTATTGAAATAGAGGATGGAAAGAAAATGTTAATAATTAATAAAACGCTATTAAAAAAAATACATATTCATGCCTATTCAGCGACTCGACTGAATGTTCGGCATTCGGCATTCGAGTGATTCGACTCTGCGTGCAAATTATATGGAGAACAGACTCACTCGATTCGAAAATTGTGGACTCTTCGAATGAGAGTGAGGTATATTACCAGTGAGAGGTTCCAACCCGGAATATCCCGGAACAAAAAATCCCGGAATCTTGAAAAATTCGGGATTTCCCGAATCCCGGGATAAGATTTTTCAGCGTCCCGAAACACACATTTCTTACATATTTTTTCGCTTTGATACTTCCCAATAAATTTCAGTGTGACGCTTCGCGCATTCAATATTACCCATACAAAGCCAACATACATATTTACTGTAAAAATGCATCATTCCTTTTGTGTTGGTTCAGTAGGCATTCGCATTTTTGCTTACACATTTAACACACACACACTCACAAGCGCGCGCCAATACGACGCAAGCTGTCATTTCCATTCAAAACATTGTTTTCATTCACTGATTACTGCTTCTGTGTTCATTGTCTAACTTCGGATTGCCGTTACACCAAAGTAAGTAGTAATACAAAATTTGTGCTAATGTAGCCTTACATCCAATTATTTTAAAGGTATGGCTGAAATTTGGAAACACTTCGATAGAATTGCGGATGACAAAGAAAAAGCACGATGTCGGAAGTGCGAGCAAATTTTGTCGTGCAAGGGCTCTTCGACCAGTGGCTTGCTCCGGCACATGAAGAACAAACACGACATGGATTCCAAACCCCCCTCAAATCCTAGTGAGGCTGCTGCGAAAGTTAAATCATCCACACCGAATGTCCCAGTGAAACAAGTATCGATGCTCAAGTTCGTTAAACGTCAGTCACTGGCGCTTGTTGCTCAGCTGGCAGCAGAGGACGGATTTTCGATCAATGCAACAACCAACAGCAAGTTCATCGGACAATCGATCGCAGATCGTGGATATTCTCTGCCAACGTCGAATACATCCGTCATGAAGCTGGCCGCCGAATACTATGGATACGCTCAACAGCAAACGCGGGATGAAATAGTAAAGCGTATCGATAGCGGTGAGCTGGTTAGTATCTCTTTGGACGAGTGGACAAGTCTATGTAAAGGGTGTCCACGATGAAATTGCCACACACAAAATTGATTCGCAAAATTCGAGTTTTCATCCGATTGCCATCAAATTTTCAGGGATTGAGAAATAACTATTAAACTTCATTTTACCATTTAACTCGTATTTTATTTACAGTCCATACGCAAATGCCCGCACCTTGGCCTTAACCCCGGCCATAAGATTCTGCACAACCTGTGAATCAACCGTTTTTTGCATGTAAACCCATACTTTCTTCAGTTCCTCGACTGTCTTCACTACCTTAGGTCGTTTAAGAAGGTGCTGCTTCATAATCGCCCAGTACTTCTCGATGGAGCGGAGCTCCGGAGTGTTGGATGGTTGAACATTTTCGGCACGAAATTGACCTTATTGTCCGCATACCACTTCAGCACGTCCTTGGAGTAGTGGCATGAGGCCAAATCCGGCCAGAAGATTGTTGGGACGTTGTGGGCCTTCAGGAGAGGAAGCAGCCGCTTCTGGAGTCGGCCTTCACATATTGTTCGTCGTCCATGATGCAGCATTCAACTTTCGTCAGCATGTTGAGGTACAACTTCCTGGCACGGGTTTTGGCGGACTTGTTCTGCTTCTCGTCGCGATTAGGGGCCTTTTGTACCTTGAACGTTCGAAGCCCAGCCTTAGTTTTGGCCTTCTGGACAAAACTTCGGCTTAGGTGCAGCTTCTTAGCCACATCCCGAACGGAGGCGTTCGGATTTCGGTTGAAGGCCCCAACTACGCGGTTGTGATTTTTGGTGTTGTATGGAATACTTTTTCCTTCACTTCTGGGCTTCCGATCGGTGGTCAACCGTTCCTCGAACCGCTTAATCACTCGCGACACCGTGGAATTCGCGATTCCCAACGTTTTAGCGATGGAACGATGCGAGAGATCCTTGTTCTCGTGATGAATGCGCAAGATTTTATCACGCACGAGCTGTTCTTTCGACTCCATTTCCGCGAGTTTTGATCACAGGACTTTAAAACTTGCAGGATGTAAATAATGCACTATGAACTAAATCCGCCAAAATTTTCATTAAATTCTACCCAACGGTTAAAAAGTTAGAGCAATTTCATAGTGTGGCAATTTCATCGTGGACACCCTCTAACAAGCACTACTTAAACGTGAAAGCCCATTTCGCTGACGGATCATTTTATAACCTGGGTCTCGGCTCAACCCAAAGTTGTTCTGGTCATTTGTGAACACAAAAAGGAATGTTAATGGGCTACCGGTTGAAATTCATCTCGGCGACAGAATCGCCAGCACACCTGTAGACAAATGTGATCTCCTTTCTGAGCACTTCAAAAGTGTATTCATGCCAGCATTGGAGCAAGTTAGCGAAGCACTCAGAGATACTCCCAGAGACGCGTTCGACTTCAATATTCCTGCGATTACATTGGACCTCGTTGAATCAGCAATCCGGAAGCTGAAACTCTCAAACGTGGCTGGACCAGACGGAATTCCTTCATGTGTACTAAAGAATTGCACTGCAGTGTTTACGATTCCACTTTTGAAGATTTTCAATACCTCCTTACGCCAGGGAAAATATCCAACACGTTGGAAATCTTCGTTCATGTTCCCGATTTTCAAGAAAGGAGATAAACAAAGTGCC
The DNA here is from genome assembly GCA_024533555.2 of Aedes koreicus. NCBI lineage: Eukaryota > Metazoa > Arthropoda > Insecta > Diptera > Culicidae > Aedes > Aedes koreicus. The sequence continues at coordinate 28,345 of JAHHFK020004787.1, read as the reverse complement.
GAAAATTATCGAGGAATCACATCGCTCTGTGCCTGCTCAAAAGTCTTCGAGATCATCGTCAACGACTTGTTGTTTGCTAGCTGCAGACACTACATCTCTCCTGAACAACATGGATTTCACCCAGAAGATCGACTTCAACCAATCTTGCACCTTTCGTTTCCTCCTGTCTCCGGAATATGGAAACTGGATCTCAAGTCGACGTTGTTTACACGGATCTCAAGGCTGCTTTTGACCGGGTCGACCATGCTATACTTTTGGGAAAGTTAGACAAACTTGGTGTGTCAAGTAACTTAGTTCGTTAGTTTAAATCTTACCTAACGGACAGGATACTCTGTGTGAAGATCGGCTCAGCTCAATCGAGCTACTTTACTAATATGTCGGGCGTACCTCAAGGCAGCAACTTGGGACCACTGCTGTTCTCAATTTTCATCAACGAGGTTGGACTGATACTTCCACCTAACTATAGGTCGTTCTATGCAGACGATGTGAAAATTTATGTGGTTGTGCGATGCTTCACTGATTGTTTACGACTACAGCACTTGATCAGTAGCTTTGAAGAGTGGTGTTCCAGGAATTTCCTCACTCTGAGTGTTAACAAATGCTTCATTATCACATTCCATCGAAAATTGCACCCAATTGCATTTGATTACATGATAAACAATCAACCTCTGCTGAAAGTTGATACTGTTCGTGACCTTGGAATCACCCTTGACTCCGGTTTGACATTTAGACAACACTACACGGATATGATTACCAAAGCCAACAAACAGCTCGGTTTAATGTTTAAGATCTCCGACGAGTTTCATGATCCCACCTGTCTCAAAGCATTGTACTGCTCTCTCGTGCGTTCTATTCTGGAATTTGGAGCCATTGTGTGGTGCCCGTATCAAGGAATCTGGATTGCGAGGATTGAAGCAGTCCAAAGGAAATTTGTTCATTATGCTCTCCGTCATCTGCCGTGGAATGATCCTGTCAACCTTCCAGCATACCAGGATCGTTGCTCACTCTTGGGAATTGAAACATTGGAGCATAGGCGTACAGTCATGCAAGCAGTTTTCGCAGCAAAAGTGCTACTAGGTGAAACTGACTCTCTCGGAATTCTGGCCGAACTCTTTATCTACGCTCCCGAACGAGTTCTGAGAACAACAAATTTTCTACAGCTTGGAACTCGTGCTGCAAAGTACGGCCAACACGATCCAATTCGATTCATGTCATCGCGCTTCAATGAACTCTACGCTCTGTTTGACTTCAACTGTTCCGCTGAGCCCTTCCGTCACCGGATTCAGCGTAGTTGGATGGAGGGTCGCTAGTTCAGAAATGGCGGCATTTACTACGTACTGGCATGAATGGCGAATATACTAGAAGACTGATTCCATCACGATAGATTATTTAAGTATTACTGACAAGTTTAGGGTGTGTACTAGAATTAATTTTGTTTTTCTTGCTTTGTATTCCTTCTATTCATGTTGATTTCTGTAGTGTACGATTTAGAAATAGGAGGTTTGTACGCCACATGGCTTTTCCCCATTATATTCCAATAAAATGTTAAGTCAGTTGGAATTATATCAATAAATAAATAAATAAATAAATAAATAAATAAATTCGTGGATCACTACCTCCTGAAAAGGTTTTCGGAAATGGTTAAGGATATGGTCTGGAAATTCGGTATTAAGGATGGAAACATTGTAGCATCAACGACTGACGGAGCTCGAGTGATGACGAAGTTTGGAAGATTGTCGGATTACCTTCATCAGCAGTGTTACAACCATGCGATCCACTTAGGGGTTTGCGATGTCGTGTAAAAGGATTAGCCACCGGTACCAATTGAAAATTAGGATTCGGATAGCGACGAATCGGATAGTGATATATTCGATGATGAAGTTGGTTCTTCGGGTAAATATATTGAAATGTTCATGTTCACCACGTGACTTAGAGAGTCTCGGAAATTTATTCGAAGAGTCGTGAAATTTTTTCGAAAATCGCCTGTTATAAATGCACTGCTTCAAGAAAAAATCACGAAAATGTTACATAAACCACTTCAACTGTGTGTGGACGTCAAAACTCGTTGGAACTCGACTGAAATGATGCTGGAGCACTTCATTCGCGGTTTTGATTGCATCAAAGAGACACTTTCCGAAATAGGCCTTTCAGGTCTTATGTTGGACAGTGATTTCGAGGTTGCAAAAAACCCCAGGAAGCTCTTCAGCCAATCAGACTCGCTTCGGAAGCATTGGGAAGACGAGATGCTACATTGCTGTCCGTGGAGGGCAGCTTGAGTTTCTTGTATTCGAAGCTTAAGAAAAGTAAGTTGGTGGAAGCTTAAGTAAAGTCGTTTCCAAAGTTTGAAACGACCTCCTCGATGCAATCACGAAAAGAATCATCGAACGGCGCCAAAAGGAAATAATAACAGCGCTGAAGTTCCTTCAAGGTCTTCCGTTGTCAACGCAAGTGCCAGGAGAACTGGAAAGCTCGTCGAAAACGCAAATGATTAAGTTAATCAAGGAACTGGGAGTTCGATTGTTGCAAGACTTCCAAAGACAGACCGATGATGATGCTGCCGAGTTGAATGCTGGATTGTCCTGTATGCATGACGATTCAGGATCAACACCATCGAGCATGCGTGAAGAACTGGAATCGGCTATAAAGGAATATGCCAACCCGTCCCAGACTGATTCGGCAATGATTGATTTTTCAAAAGTAATTGCGAAAGAGCTGTCGCTTTTTAGGCTACATGGTAAGTTGAGCCCGAATCTTGAAAGCATTTTCGGCGGCTTAAAATCAATCAAACCGACGTCATCCGTTAGCGAGCGCATCTTTTCGAACTCCGGAAATATCTTTTCTAAAAAGCGAACCTCACTGTCCGATGAAAGCATTTATAACATTTGCTTCTTGAAATCGTATTTTCAGAGAACGAATTCAAATTGATAAGACCAGTTACTTGATTTGAACCATTGATTTTTTTTTATTGATGAATAAAAAAAATTCCTAACCACAAAATTGCGTTTTTAAGCACATTGAAAAATTTCCCGGGAACCCGAGATTTCCCGAGACAAGCAACAAATTTTATTCCGAATCCCGGGACAAGCAAATTGGTCAGGAAATGGAACCTTTATTACCAGTGGAAGTTGTGCCTACTACGGGCTATTCAAGTAACTGCGGTCAAATAAACTTAGCTCCCGTACGAAGTTTATCCTGCACAAAATCCTACTAAGACCGGTTATTCTCTATGTGCATGACACGTAGACCATGTTTGAGGAGGACTTAAGTATTTCTTTTAGACGGAATAGGAAATGGGTATGGGGTGGGGATGAGGGTGCAAAATCCTCTACCCACTAAAAACCCACCCGTGCTTTGAGTCCCGGCCTCCCCGGAACCATCTTTCGGAATTACTTCGGGAAAGGGGCTATTTTGCGTTAAGAACCCACTGTGTCTAGCTACTTAGGTCTTTCGTAGTTGGTTGCTGTTGATCATTCTGCCATTTTTGTTGGAGATCTAGGACAATCTGAGAGGCTGCCGTGCATGCCGTGTCCCAGATGTACTAGTTTTGGTTGTCTCGAGTCGTGTCGTAATTGCTTACGGCTATCATACCAGATTTCACGCCGTCGAAGCGAGGACATGCGAAGAACACATGTTCAACGGTTTCCTCAACTCCCGCGCACTCGGTGCATGCCCGTATTTATGCAAATACTTCCTGAAACTGCCGTGGCCTGACAGAATCTTCAATTCACCATGCCGCCTACCGACGCACTCGGATATTTCCGGGATTAGTCGGTGAGCCACCATATATGTGGCTCTAGTGGTCTTTTGAATACCTCTTGTGCCACGTTGTTCAACATCCTCTTGTATGACGAGGCCTATTGGCATCATCCAGGCTAAGGACTGTTCATTAAAGTAAATGGACACATGTTTCTCAGAGGAAAATATTTATTTTTGAACAAATTCGTAAGTTTGTCATGCGAAAATGAAAATCAACATACTAATTACTGAATTCACGTGAGTTTGAATATTTGCTTCTCATTGCTCATTGTAGAACGCTCGGACTTTTCTCTTGCTACCTCCCATTAGATTCTGCACTACCTTCTCGGTAACTTTTCGTTGTGCTGCAGACCAAATTTTCTTGAAACGGTCAACAGAGCTTGCTTCTCTTCCATCTTTCTAAAGATACCGCTTAATTATTGCCCAGTATCTTTCGATAGGACGCAGTTCTGGGCAGTTTGAAGGATTCTGGCATTTTTTGACGAAATCGACTTTTTCCTGCTTGAGCATCTTCAACATAGGAGAGGCGTAGTGAGCTGATACCAGTTCCGGCCAATAAAATGGAGGATCCGTATGTTTTCGGTGGATGGGTAGAAGCCACTTTTTTATGCATTTTTTTTGTAATTTTCACCGTGGATTGTACCCGTTGTTAAATATGAAGAACTCTTTAAGCCACAGGAGCAAATGGCTTGCAACACCAAAACTTTTCTCCAATTTTTTCGGTTCGGATGTATCGCACACCATCAGGCTCATCTGTCCTCTTCTCAGCGTTAAAAAATTGCGGCCCATAGAAAAGTCCATAAAAATGCACTTTTCGATATTTTGCCCAGTTTTTTGGAAATTTCACGAACTGAAAACGGTTTTTGCGATTTCAAAAGGAGCTACCGGCTCTTTTTTCTGGTCCGATGCCCCCTTTCTGCGTCCCGATTTCGGTAAATCTGCAAGACAACACGTTTCTCTAAACTTCTTTACAATCTTGAACACTGCAAATTTAATGCACTTCACGCTTTTTGCCAATTCTCCAAACGACAAGTTTTCGGAAAACCATGACGTTATTGCCATATAGGCGTAATCTACGTAGCTGATATAGGACAGCTTGTCATAGACCATAACCCCCAAGCACATCTCAGGGACCACTTTGATGTTATTGTTCAATTGCCTGCACTACTCGTTGCCTGTTGCTCCGATTTGTGGTTTTTAACAATCGTGGCCTCAGTCTTGTAATAAGTAAGATATCGTCTGCGCACCCGACGATCGTCCCAACATTCGGGAACTTGAGTCATAGTACCTCGTCGTACATCGTGTTCCATAGTCGAAACGCGCTCTCTGCATCCTCCGTCTTGCGCGAAGGCATGTTCTTCGGAGGTCGGTGATCGACTTCGTCCACCAATATGCCGGTGACCTCCCATTCCTAGGTTTGAACTTTCTAGGCATGGTTGCATCGCAAGTTCGTTTAAGTGACAATGAGTCGTTCTCCGCAAGGTTCCTGGATTTCGCGTAAGATTTGTTCCCTCTCAAGCGCCTCTTTAAAATCTCTACATCAAAGTAGGATGTCCTCCATCTTGGGGCGAATGGAGTGAATGCTCCTCCTTCTGCACGCTGGCTTGTATTGTGGACGATGCAATAACGAAAACGTTCGTAGATAAGAAACGTAGCTGTGTCTAGAAACGTTCGTAGATAAGAGCTGTGTCTAGAAACGTTCGTAGATAATACTTGCTATCTGAGCGCTGCAGTTGCTCACAAAGTGAAAGAAGAATTTGGGCTGCAGGGCTCAATGCCGTTTACAAAGACGTTGCGTGCCGGAATTCAGAGAAAAGAACAGCGTTTGGACACATTTTGGCTAGAACTGATTGATCATTCCAAGAAGGAGCTGCAAAATTTGACAACATTTGCTAAAAAGGTGCTCGTCTTGTCGCAAATGCGACAATGGAGCGACGATTTTCAATAAATGAAAAGTATTTGGTGGTGAACCAAACTGAAAAGAGTTTGGTAGTTCAGAGAATTGTCTACGAACTGTCAACGTCGTTGAAATCAAGAAGTCCTTGATGCTATATGCACACAAAGCACGTGCATAATTCTGTACTCGAAAACCTCGAATACTTTACTATTTTTCTTCGATGTTTATGCTTCTAGAAACATGAAAGATCAATGACTTATATAGAGCGATCGTTGTTCTCGTTTGCAAAATGAGAGACCAAAGCAGGTTACGCAAGAAGCTCGATTTGCAGCTACTATCCATCATTTTGCCTAAACGAAACAAGTCAAACCAATCACAAACATCAAAAATATCTATCAACCCCAAATATCATAAACCTATATTCCCCCCCACTCTTCCAAATATACATCTCTGTCATTTCTTTGTGCTCGTTTGATTGTTCGTGCGGGGAGGAAACTTGCCATCCTCCAAAAAAATCTGCCGGCCACGAGTATTACGATTGGAGCAGAGGCTACTCCGCCAATACCGTGACCGCGATATAGCGCTGTTAATATACCACTAAGACGTCTTTAGTCCTTCTATAACCCCTAGTTGTGGTGGCCATGTCTGGTGTTTATCGAAAAAGCTCTCCCAACATCTTGAACTAAGCGGAAGGTAAGATCATCTTGTGACCACTAGCAATAAATCAAAGAACGATCGGTAAGATGTTTCTGTGCATATTAATAGTCCACACAGTTAAAATTTTTGTGTAATTTTAAATTTATTTTCATGCACATATTTGGAGCATGAAAATAAATATAAAGTTAAATCATTTCATAAATTTACATGACTGGAAAATATTGTCATGTAAAACTCAATGACACTTTGTTTTAAATGAATACATCGTGATTGTTCACCTAGTACTTTTACATGGATAATATAATTTAACATAAAAACTATTTTTAAACTTGCTTATTAATACTTATCTGCTGTTTGGGAAAAATATACCTAATTGAAAGTTTTATTGGGGGTTCAATTTGTTTTTTTTTTTCTCGAATGAATAATATACGGAATGATTAATCATATTTATGTTTTATTATACTCCATATATATTAAATCACACTTACATTCTCCTATAGCAATACATTGTTCATTTGAGATGTCAATCATTGGTTAGCCACATAGGTTGATTAGACAAGCCAAAGATAAACTTTAAACTATACGTTCCTTTCGACTAACACGGCTGATTTATATTTGCGTATTAATTAAAAGCTTGAATCACAGCTTCCCTCAAATATTCTCGCTGTTTCGATCAAAGTCGTAATTCCGATCTCAGTATCTTATTTAATCCAATCAGTTTGCCCAGTTCGACAGTTCGAGTGACTCTGGTAGGACAGTGGAGTAGCATTCAGATGAATTTCCACCGCAGTTTATCCGGATCGATCCATCATGATGAAAATGAATGTTCTTAATGCGCATATTATTTACAAGTCTAACACACTATCCTCCACGCAATTGCAGGCAAACCGAACAGCTGTCATGTAAAGCGCCACTACCTGACCAAGGTGATTTGGTTCGATTCACAGATATTACGAAATTCCGGGATGAAGTTTGAGTACTAGCGTATAATTAGTAATCATTTTCAAATCACTAAGAACTGCGATACAAAACGAACATGTTATTTTTTTGCCATTTTGTGAAGCATCTTCGTGATGATCCGGTCAACACAACGAGAAGCTTGAAACTGAAGCGTCAGTCAAGGTGCACACCGTTCTTTTTTCTTCAGTTTGGTGATTGAAATTTTAGTTGCACGCTTTGAAAACATGAAAACATTTTATTTGTTTTTAATAGCAATCGTTGAAAATTTCTTCTTGTAGTAATTTCATATTCATTTGAGTGTAAAATCAGGTGCTTTTCGATGCACTAATTATTTGCATTTATTTGAGTCGAATTTTCAATCAAAATTTCGATTAATGTAATGTATGTTTAACGCCATATTGATTTAAATGCCATTTAAATTTCACTATTTTTTGCTGTGCAGTATTCCACGGTTTCCATCGGCCTAATTCTCCAACACATACATCGTAGATTAAATGAGTGGTATTTTCAAGCCAGTTTATTACTTCCTGTTGTTAGGGATAAAATAATTGTAATCGCTACATGTCAATGCAATATCAAGAAGGTATGAATTGAAAATATTGATTCAAATGAATACTCTTTGCAATGAGTGCTAATGAAAACTTCAACTTTGGATTTAAAATAAGCCACTGGAAAAGTGAGCTTTTATTTCCGCATTTGTTCAAGTTGTCACAAATGAGAAAAGTGAAAAAGCAGTGACTACTAGCAACACGGCCAAACCAACAACAGACTGCCTGCTTGTAACATAACTCGACGGTGGCCTTAGGGGCGGTTGTCACAGCGACCAATATATGGTGATGTTTTTGCACAAACAGCTGGCAGGTCCGGTTCTAACGTAGCACCAACACGCTTCACTGCTATGTCATACGCAACGCCTCAAAGCACTACTTCAGCGCAACGCCCTCAATATGCCACAGACGGCATGCTGTAAACAATTGAATATGTTGGAAGAGTGAAAGTATGTGTGTGACAATTTTCTGAATATTGTATGGATTCATTCACAAAAGTTAATCATATATTTTTTACCCATATTGCCAGGGTTTCTTTCCAAATGTGTTAATAACCACTCTAGGTTCCACGGGAACCTGTTACAGAATGGCCGTTCCGGGGACAAGTCAGCCCACAATGGAATAGAAATAGTTTCTTGGAATCATTCCAACGATTTTTACATCCATTCTCGGAAATTCAATTGGTATTTCCAAATAGTGTCTCCGTACCGAACCACAACCCCGAAAACCCAGATTTCCGGGAATTAAATGAATTCAAACGGACGTTGCCGATAATGTGCCATGAAGTGAATGAGATTTTGAATCTAAAGGAGCCAAAAGAATTAAAATCGGTCAATAATTGCCAGAGATACAATCATTTGGATTTGATGGGTAGGCGGACACCCTGTCGATCACTTAAAGGAGTTTTTTTTTTGTTGAGCACACACAGTTAAAATTATTTTGTAATTTTCAATCTATTTTCATGCACATAAAAAGACACACATGAGTTTTCAAAATTACGCGAATTAGAAATTACATTTTGTAATATTTTCGGCCTTGAATTTTACATAAACTGCTTCAAATGGCCGCTGCGTTGATTTCTACATCCATGTTTATTTTTTACGTTAGACAAGAAGAGATAAAAGATGAGTTAGAATTGTTTGCTTAACCCAATCAATCCAAACATGCAACATCAAGTAAGAAGAGAAATCCCTATGAATAAAAAATAGCTTAATTTTAATCATTACACACACACTTAGAAATTATAAATTTTACACGAGACGTAATTCATGTTTGTAAAAAGTCGGGGAACGTTAAGAAAGATTTCGTGTAAAATTATGCCTCCTGAAACTGACACATACGCAATTTGACGAAAGGTCTGTTTGATTGAATTTATTTTCTCATCTCTTTCGACACATTCTTATGTGCTAAAGGACGATTGCATGTGTCGGTCTCAGGGAACAGAAATTTACATGACATTTTGGTAGTGTGCAGAAAAACAAAATATGAAAATTGATTATGATTTAATCTAACCCATCATGTAAACCATCGTTGAACATATTTTTCATTTTAAAATACAATAAATATTTGTTCTCTGTCGATGTATTAAAAAAAACGATCGAAAAAACAAATCGAATCTTCTTGGGAAAAAGTTCACAAAAGGCCAATGAAAAGATTGTTATCAATAACTTGTGCAACAACTTGTTGTTTTTTTAACCAAAAATAAATACGAACGAAAAATCTGCTTTTTCAAATTCCAACAAACTTGACCAGTAGATGAAAGCATATTTTAAATTTACAGCGCTTGTTTATTAACACGGCAAAAAAAAATATGAAAATTACACTTAATGTAAACTGGTTCAATTTGAAGAATACATCAATGTTTTACTTTATGCTAGTTTGAATTTCAGTTTAATATCATGTACATGAGCGAAACGTTGAAAAGCATTGAAAAACGCATTCTCATTGAATTAAATTTGTATAATACTAAAACGAATGTTTACATTATGCTGTGAAAATTAAGCGAACCTCTCTACTTTTTCAACTCATTAAGATGAGAGTTTACATGAACGTGTAAAATTATAGTTTCGTTCACTGATACCAATAACCATGGCTCCCAATTCTTTTGTTGCTTGCTCCTGCTGTCATTCGTTAACCAACACTCACCACGATCTGAGCCGAAATCTCAAAACAGTTGTTAGGTTGTAATTATTCCAAAGCAAGCTAATAATCCGGATGATACATTTGTGGGAGGAAATGTCCATAGTTACATTGTTAAACTTTTACTGTCCTTGGTAACAAATGTTTACAAAGCAAGGAATTCAGTGTCAATTTGTTGATGTCAGTTGGGAAATGAAGTCAGCGCCAACATTTTATTAGGGTGAATCTGCTTTTGTAAACAAACACTTTGTTTGCTAATTTATCGGAATTTGAATACAATTCCTTCAAATTGAATATATCAGCGGATATCTTTTTTTTTTTTTTTGTCTGGATTATCGAGATTTTCAGCCTCGGGCTGGTTCATCTCCCGTCGTAGTCACTCAAATACCTCTTTTGGGTATTTTCGTAACTTGTCCGGGGGTGAGATTCGAACTCGTGACTTTGGCGTGAGAGGTATGGATGTTAATCACTACGCCGGGGTCGCCCCCATATCAGCGGATAGAAATAAAGCTCTTCTTCCTTTAAGAGTGCTTAATTTGCATTTGTGACCTTTTTTTCAAGAGCAAATGATTACTAAAGCCATTGTTTACAAAAGCAGATTCACCCTAATTTAATGTTGGCGCTGAAGTTGTCGAAACGATATTTAATAATATGATAGTAATTTAAATTAATCATTATTGAACGAATTGTCTGCACTTCATGAAAGCAGTTTACCATTATGTTCGTGTTTTAATGTGTACGGGATATGGTTTTTAAATAGATCAAATTTGTTTCGGACAAAGCTTGCCGCAATTCAATAACATTTAAAATTACATGAGGGGTTTCAGTTCATGTAAAAATAAAGTATCATGAATTATTCAATTCATGTAAATTTATTTTTGATCGTAATTTTGAATCTTTTTCATTGCTCAATTTCGTGCACATAGAAAATAAATTGAAAATTACATTTTTTTTATTAACTGTGAAGTACGAGAATGTTTACGGCTAACACTTTTTTGTGCTGTAAATTTAAGATCACGCTTAAATTTATATTGTACATGCCGGAGGTAAATTTGTTAAATCTATGTCATCATAAATTTACATGTTTCGTTCGAACTGTGTATGGTTCATCCCGTCAAACGCGTTCATGTATTTGCGGTCTATCCAAATATATTTTCAACATTGAAGAAAGCAAATCAAATGCGTTTTTAGGAACTAGCAAGTTTAATTTAACATGGTATTAATTTCCCATTTACCTTCTATTCATGCGTTGAAAGCAATGGGGAAACTCTTAAACTTATTCTATATATCTCAGAAGAGTACATTCTTGTTGCTAGGGAAGTCAAGATATTCAACTACTCGTAGGTAAAAGCACACAGATAGAAAGAAACATTGAGTTTTCTGCGTTATCTGATGCACATAAAGTTAATGCTAGATTTGGCATTGGCAGATTCGGGAATAATGGGATATTTCATGTAAATTTTAACCAGATAACGCCTGAATCTAGTCTGTTGTATGAAAGATATTTTTTTTTCCCCCTTTTTTTTTAAACAAGGGGAAATTTCTCCCCTTTTTAAATTTTTTTTTTTTTTTTCCACAATAATTCCTAGACATCGATTAAATCGGCTTCAAATGAAACGACAGTTGATATTTCTTTAACTATTTACCTCGTTGTCATGATTTCCGGCTTTGTGGCCGGGTGTTCTGACGAATTTGTTTTCTTCCATTGACATAACGCCGTTGGGATGCACCAGTTCGCTTCGCCACCACAATGATCCTGGTAGGGGGGTGGACGCTCGTTCTTTCGGACACCGCTGTTGTTGTTGTTGCTGATGCTGCTGCTGCTGATCCTATTCGGAGGATGGACGCTCGTTCGTTCGGACACCGTGGTTGTTGCTGCTGCTGCTGCTGATCCTGTTCAGAGGATGGACGCTCGTTCTTTCGGACACCGCTGTTGTTGTTGTTGCTGATGCTGCTGATCCTATTCGGAGGATGGACGCTCGTTCGTTCGGACACCGTGGTTGTTGCTGCTGCTGCTGCTGCTGCTGCTGCTGCATCCTGTTCGGAGGATGGACGCTCGTTCTTTCGGACACCGCTGTTGTTGCTGCTGCTGATCCTGTTCGGAGGATGGACGCTCGTTCTTTCGGACACCACAGTTACTGTTGTTGCTGCTGCTTCTGATAATAACCGTTCGCTACGACATCGGAATGTAGAATGAGCAACCAGGTCGAACTCAAACTCTTATATACCTTTGAAGCCCGCTCTTTCAAGCGATTGTTCACCACGGTTATCAATCGCTGAAAGTTTGGAACGAGCGAAATATAAAAGGAAGAGAGAACTATACTTAGAGAAGGGAGTGTGACAGACTCGAGGAAAGCGTTTCTTCGACAATATTATGGTATTTAATAAACGCTACTTTTTGGAATTATTATAAGCTTTTTATATTTATTTATATTCATTTACACATCTCTACAATACCCTTTTCGTCTATTCTTCATTCAAAAATTGAAAACAATACCATGTCCTTGAATTTGTTAGGTTTCTTAATTATTCGCTGCGGCCGAACGTCGCCATCCTTCGTGCCTTCTACATTTCCATCTTGTAACGTTGGAATTTTTTCAATTTCTCCACCAAATTCCTTGATACAAGTTTCCAGTTTTTCAGGCACTTTCTTGATGTCCTGGATGTTCCGGGAGTATTGGACACCTCGATCACTTTGAATAACCACTTTAGCACCATCCCTAGCAATAACTGTAAACCTATCTGCTGAAAAAGTCGGATCTGATTTGTGCTTTTTTTGCTGCGCTATGAGCACTCTGTCACCAATAGCAATGTTGGACCATTTTGCTCCTCTTCTTATGTCTGCATATTGTTTACTCTTTAGCTTAGAAACTGCATCTTTATCCCTTATGTCCATTCGATCTAAATGTTCCGATGAATTTTTACTCCAGAGGCATGGAAATGTCCCTCTGAATTTCCATCCAACTAGCATTTCGAAAGGTGTCACGCCAAATCGTGAAAGGGGCCTGACTTTGTTATGCATATGAATGTACTTGTCAAGTGCCGTTCTCCAATTGCCTTTATCCAGTCTTGCCGCTGCCAGTGCATCTTTTATACCCTTGTTCTGTCTTTCGACTGCTCCGTTAGATTGATTGAGATCAAGGGAATTGATTTATAAATCTTAACTCCTCTGTCTTCCCAAGACTTAACAAATTTGTCGCTTTGGAACGGCGGGCCGTTATCGCTTTGCATGGCCATTGGGTAGCCCCAAACTTCAAATATCCGCAGAAGAGCTTGATTAGTAGCTTCCACATCCATTTTCTTTACCTCAATGACGTGTAGATAGCGGGAGTAAGTGTCGACAACTACAAGAAACTCTCCGAAGCCGAAATCCTGATCAGTGAAAAAATCTATTTGTATTATTTCCCATGGTCCTTCTGGAAGTTCCCTACTCGTCAAAGGTAATGGTGCATTTTTTCTTGATAGTCTCAAACAGGTCTCACAATGCTTTACGTAGTTTTCAGCATCTTTGCTGAGCCCGGGCCACCAAAAGTAACTTCTCAGGATTCTTTTCATAGATGCGGCCCCCATATGGCCTTGGTGTGCTACTTGAAGAGCTTTTTCTCGAAGCTTATAAGGTAGAACCACCTGATTTTCCTTGAAGATCAACGCTCCTAATGTTTGCAGATACTTTGATTGAGATTCGTAACAACGTTGTTGTTTTTCCCAATGGCCTGTTTCGAGAGATTTTCTGATAATCAATTGCTCTTCGTCGTCCTCAGCGTGTGTTTCCATTTCATGCCATGAGAAATCCAGAGTACCTGCATCTAACAAGTACAGAAGGTGCCGATCTGTTGTATCATCAAATGATTCTGTTGACTGTGGATCCTGGACCAATCGGGATAGTGCGTCTGCCAAATTTTCGTTTCCGGGTATTCGCTTCACTTTGAAGTTGTACGGTTGTAATCTTAGCGCCCAAGCTTCGGCGCGTGAAACAGCCCTCTTTCCAATTCGGTGCAATCCGCCGAATATAAATTCATTTGATTCTGCATCTGTTCTTATGGTGAATTCGATACTCATGAGGTAAGTAGAAAATTTTTCTACTCCCCAAACTATAGCAAGGGCTTCTTTTTGAGTTTGGGGATACTTTAACTCGGTAGCTGAGAGTGCTTTAGAAGCACATGCAATCACTCGAGGCTTAAAATTGTGATCAAACTGGACTAGTACTGCTCCAAGTCCATATGGCGAAGCGTCTACAAAAAGCTCTGTCACGTCATTTCGATTGTAGTAGCCAAGTGTTTGAATACTTTTCCAGACGTTACAAGTGAGATCTTCGAATTCCTCATTTTGTTTGTGGGACCAATAAAAGTGGTCTGCTTTCGCCAGCTCTCTTAGATGTCGTGTTTTATCAGCACGATGCGGTATGAAACGCTCAATGAAATTAATCAAACCCAAAAAACTCTTTACTTCTGCTTGCGATTCAGGCTTTCGAAAATGTTTTATTGCTCTGATTTTGTCATCTTCTATACTCCACCCGTTTTCAGACAACCTGAAGCCCAGAAATGTTACCTCTTGCTGATTTAGTGCACATTTATCCATATTAATATTCACATTATGGTCTTGTAATCGCGCCATTACATCCTCGAGGTTTTTGTCATGTTCTTCTTTTGTTTTTCCAACAATAAGTATATCATCTAGATAGTTGACTACACCTTTACATCCAGACAGGATTGCTGATTGCATGATTTCCTGAAAAATATCAGGTGCATTGCAAAGGCCAAATGGGAGACGACAGCATCTGTATATTGCCTCACCGGAGAAAAAGTTTGTTAGGTGCCGGCAACTCTCGTCGAGAACAACGTGGAAAAAGGCACTTCTAAGGTCAATGGTTGAGAACCATTTGGATCCATGAAGATCCATCAAAATCTCCTCAAACGTAGGCATACTGAACGGAGTTCTATGGATGCATTTATTGGGACCTCTGAGATCGATAACTAGTCTTATGTCGTCACGTCCTTTTGGTACAATCAAAAGTGATGAGCAGAATGAACGATCCATATCTTTAGTAACAACTTCTATTATGCCAGATGATAACAATTCATCTAACTTACGGTTTGTCAGTTCTTTATATGCGGCTGGGATGTAAGTAAATACGTTTCTGGCCGGGGGCATATCCTTATCGAAATGCAAAACAACAGGTGGTACATTAAACTTAGGAAACTCCGCTCCGGGTGATCTGCATATTCTGTTAACTGATGCAAGTTCACATGACCAAATTGTATCGTGTTGGATATTATCAACTGGTATTTTCAATCCTACTGCAAGAACGCTGTACCTGATTGCAGTGTTGAATCCTAGCAGGGCTCTTTTCTCTTCAACCACGTAGAATTTTTCAATACAAACCGGCCTGTCCTTGGATATATACAGTTCTGCTGAAAATGTAGCTATTATCTTTATATTGGTGTGCGCAGCATAAGCTCTAAGTGATTTATCTGGTGTGTAATTCAAATCGATTAGCTTATTGCGCGATGCTTGTTTCAGGAGCATTTTGTCAAAATACGCTTTAGTTATTGTGTTCACTTGCGCACCCGAGTCTATGAAGAAAATCACACGCGTATCGGCTACTCGTGCAACTACGAATGCATCTTCTTCTGCTTGGTGATTTTGTGACATTGATGCGACTGTTTCAGTAGCTACCGGCTCAGTTTTCAATGAAACTTGTACCTGCAAAGTTTATGAAGATTACGATAGTTGTAGTCTAAGCTATCATTCCATAATAGATATTAAAACAAACAATGAACAAAAGGGGTATCTAGGATATTAAGGGCAATGATGATTCGAACGGAATATCTGTTGACAAAACATATCTTAAGCTTTGCAGGTTTTACAAAACCTCTCTCAAGAATTTTGACTTAAAATAAGTTTTGAACTGAAAACAAATGACCACTTAGGATCCTCTCTTTTTTTTCATTTATTGTCTTTAATGCACAGATTTTGGACTTTATTTGGCAATTTCTCAAAATTCGACATCCATCTTCGTTAAAAATAAAAAGATTAATCAATTTCACTTACGTCAACTGTAGCGGGATCGTTTTTCTCCTCTTCGTTTTTGATAGCGGCAATTTTACGCGGGGGTGCTTCATCATCTGACTTAATTTGACGTTTAGTAGAGGATCTGACGCTTCGGTTGGGGCAGCATCGAGAGAGGTGTCCTTGTCTATTGCAGGTATGACAAACTTTGTCAATGCATGGGCATTGGGCATGACCATGGTAGATACTTGCACAGCGCCAACAAGCTTTTCTTGATACTTCATGATTGCGACCAGAGGCACGGTGGTATGATCCTCTTCCACGATTTCCATAGTTGAATCTTCCCATTGAATTCCGGTAGGAATGTCCGCGCTCATCTGTATTACTGGAGATTGCTGCTACCAACGTTGTTCCTTGTGGCTTGCGCATTTTCTGGAACTCTTCTTCATTAGATAATTCTGTTTCGTAATCACGTACAAGTTCTATAAGGTCATTCAGCGAACCTTGTTTAACCCAATTTCGATGTGCCAGAGTACGCACACGTTTATCGGTTGAACTTTTAATCACTGTTCGTGCCACTGCTTCCATTTCATCGTCATCTTTATCGTAACCACAAAGTTTTGCAGATGCAGCCACGCGCCGAACAAATTGGATATTAGTTTCCTCAGATCGCTGAACAGTGTTTAATAGTTTGCTTCTTTGTGAGAGTATATAAGCTCTTGATCCAAAATAGCAATCCAACCGAGCAAGGGCATTTGCAAACGGCTGAATGATAGCATCAGGCATTTCTGTAGATGACTTTGTTCCTTGTAGTAACTCTATAAGCTGAGGGCCTGCCTTGATTCTAAAAACATCCATTTTTGTTTTCTCATCAGTGGTCTGAATCAGGTTCAAAGAAGCCACTAAGATATTCTTCCAATATTCGTAGCCTTTTTTATCGATTTCCACTTCTCCATCAGATGGTTTGCATTCTGGAATGCTCATCGTGCTCAACGACATATTATTCACACTTGCAAGGAGCGTTTCGCTTACTGTGCCTGAATCCTCACGTACTGTGCTTGATCGAACATGTTCAAATTCGTTTGATACATTTGAATTCGAAACAGTGTGCAATGCGATATTCGTTTCGTTCCGAATTTTAGTTAACTCTGCACGGACAATTGATAGCTCCTCCATTAGCATCTTTTTCGTAATTCCTTTTTTTGATTTCCTGTGAATTAGATCATACAACATTATATAGCCATGTTTGACAAAACAAACGATGTCGCATGATTATAATGCATTTAATTGTATTCTGCCTTCACATCAGAACCCAATAATGTTTTAACTGTGTTAATCAACCACTGCATTCTGTTCAAAGATTGCATTGTGTTTTTTTTTGTCTAACGTCCGCCTTCTCATCGGAGTCAGTATTAATTTGATTCCGCCTTCTCATCGGAGTCAGTATTGGTTTTACTCCACAATCTCATCGGAGAAAAGTAGCCGCCATTAAAAATTAATAATTACCTTTTTGGTTGATTGTCCGTTGTACCAGCTGCGCCATTGTCGTGATTTCCGGCTTTGTGGCCGGGTGTTCTGACGAATTTGTTTTCTTCCATTGACATAACGCCGTTGGGATGCACCAGTTCGCTTCGCCACCACAATGATCCTGGTAGGGGGGTGGACGCTCGTTCTTTCGGACACCGCTGTTGTTGTTGTTGCTGATGCTGCTGCTGCTGATCCTATTCGGAGGATGGACGCTCGTTCGTTCGGACACCGTGGTTGTTGCTGCTGCTGCTGCTGCTGCTGATCCTGTTCGGAGGATGGACGCTCGTTCTTTCGGACACCACAGTTACTGTTGTTGCTAATGCTTCTGATAATATCCGTTCGCTACGACATCGGAATGTAGAATGAGCAACCAGGTCGAACTCAAACTCTTATATACCTTTGAAGCCCGCTCTTTCAAGCGATTGTTCACCACGGTTATCAATCGCTGAAAGTTTGGAACGAGCGAAATATAAAAGGAAGAGAGAACTATACTTAGAGAAGGGAGTGTGACAGACTCGAGGAAAGCGTTTCTTCGACAATATTATGGTATTTAATAAACGCTACTTTTTGGAAATATTATAAGCTTTTTATATTTATTTATATTCATTTACACATCTCTACATTAAACCACCCACCACCACCAACAAAAAACACACACAAATACAATATCTTCTTTCCCCTACAAGAGCAAAACAAAAAAAAAAAAAAAAAAAAGAAATATCAAAAAAAAATAATAAAAAAAAAAAAATATAAAAATACACGCATATTCATGAAAAAGAAAAAAAAGAACACCCATTATATTTTTTTTTCATTAAAAAAAACAAAAAAAAAAAAAAAAATATTTTAAATACACCACTACACTCCTTTTCTTCCCGCATATATTAAAAAAAAAACAAAACAACAAAATAAAATGTTTTAATTATTTCTATCCCACCATCTCCCATTCCATATAATTTTTATTTTTTTTTCCTTTGCAAAAGGGAAAAGGAAGTAATAATTTTTCCCCCTTTCCCCCGGGTTCATGGACGTGGCCAGGTGCGTGATTGAGGAGGGTGTTCGTGGGGATTTTTGCGTTAAGAAACGTATTACCCAGTTACTGGGTAAGATCGTGACAAGCCGTGCTTGGAAACTGACGTGTTTTGTGTTTGCTGCGCCTTTTTTGCGAAAAATAAAATCAAAAATATATTCGTGATTCAACCTTAACGAACAGTGAAATCGTAAAATCTCCACGTATTTTGTGTAAGATGTAGTGAATATAATGGGTTCGCTCCCAAAATTTGTAATGGTCGGTAGTTTTTCCCCGTTTTTTTGTTTTTTGTGCTTCGCCCCCGCACCCGGAGGAAGAGTTAACATCAGCTTAGTTGTGTTTGTTAGTGCTGTTAGTAATGTGCCACGCGGACATGAATGATTAAATTAGAGTATTTTTCAGTTTTGTCGCGAGTGAATTGATGATTATAAGCAGTTTAAAAGTCGATTTAGGGTCGACTCATAGCGGTTATTGGCTGGCATATAATTTCAGATGCACTCACCACGTGGTGTACAGATGGAGAGATGTGAAGTTCTTTTTTCTTTCGTTGCACAATGATTGTGATTATTGAAGTGTTTTTTACCTGTAGTTTTCATTATATTGCATTTATGCGCGAAGTACTAATTGTAATCGGGCTGTTCCATTGAAAAAGGGTGATGTGAAAATATTTGCCGAATAGCGGAGTGATACTTTTGTAGAGACAAAAATGCATCCTTTAGCATCACAAGGAAGCCGTTCAAATGAAAATTGAACATCAGCATCATTTTTCGGTGAGATCTATCTGATTATTACTAAATATGAACGATACTGCTAAATAAGTGCCATCCTTAAAACAACAATGGATGATGGAAGTGTATGGCACAGTACCTAAATATATCCATTTGATGTTTGTAATGTGTTTATGCGGAGCTTGTTTTAAGTGAAAGTGACCTCGGAAACAAGGCATTATGAAATGGGTCACTGGAACCTGTAGTAAATAAGACTATAGCATAACATTACATAAGAAAATGACAGCAAAGGTAATTAAGCAAGAATTCTCCGCTGAACTGTATTCTATTTGGCAGTTGGCTGGTGTAACATTTCACGCGAAAGCTTTCAAGTAAATTATAGCATGATGCACGGTTAATCTACACAACGAAATGTAGTGGGTAAAAACTATAAAGGCTATCAAGAAAAAACAAATGAGTTGGAACGCAATTAACAAAACGCAAAATATTAGCCTGTTTTACCGGATATGCCGAGAGCTTTACAGGGGAAGAAAAGGCACCGTGAGGAATGCGGATTCATTCAGTTATCTAACTTTGCCGAGTACTGTCGCGAGTTAAATAAGTCTCGTCGAAATGTTGGAATACGACAGAACCCAACAGAGATATCATCTTCGAACTTTCTGGGCTAAACATGTTTGTCGAGTCGACCAGAGTTCGATGAACTGCAAACATTTTTCTTCCATAAAAACACTGCCAGACGGTGGGCGTTGGATTGTATATACACAAAACACAAAAAAACCCAAACACACACACAAACACACACAAACACACAAACACACACACACACACACACACACACACACACACACACACACACACACACACACACACACACACACACACACACACACACACACACACACACACACACACACACACACACACACACACAACACGTTTCAGTAACTGTGGTTTCGTCTCATGGTGACATGCAACGAATTATTTCGCATCGTTGCTCCATCTCCACTGAAAATTCATTTTAGTTATATTAAGAAATCGAAGGTAGAACTTACGAATCTATTCGTTGTTTTCTGCAACGATACTGATTTATATTTTTTATGAAGCTTCCTTCGTACTTATTGGCACACGCGCAACTTTCGAAAGCACGAAGCATTTATTGACACAGACACAGCATTCGTGGATTGTATAAAACAATGCAAAGAGCAACGAATATTTTGTTACAAATTTAAAGGAAACTTTCTGATATGGGATATTCTGATGTTTCTAATATGGGATTCGATCCTACATTTTTGAGAAGAACTGTTGCCGAATCCGTGGTTGATCTCACTAGGCTATGATGACTCGTGAGAATATACTTGATTAAAAAGAACCCCCCCCCACCCCTAATTTTCTTTGGAAAAAAAATACCCCCCCCCCCCCCCACCCCCACCACCCCCCCCTAAAACTAAAAAAAGAAGCAGCGAGTTGCTCGCCCCTACCAAAATTATTTCACCAACAATACAAAAAAACGCAATAATACAACAACACCCAAAAAAAAACAAAACAAATATTTCTCCCACAACCCCCAACATTTTTTCCAAAAAAAAAACCCATTTACACAAAACGAGAAAAAGCTAATATATGAAAATAAATTTTCAGTGTACGAGGTGTGCAAACGTCAATGCTACACAGCTCGAAAAAGTAGTGTGAATTTCTGTTCAATATCATTCACATAAATGGAGCGTCACAAAACTTACAAATTAACATTATAAGTCGTGTAAAGTTTTGGGACATTTCATACATTGCCGATAATGTTGTTGAAGCTCGTCTTCATTACAACTATTTCATGCAAGTTGCTGCTTCTTGTGGAAGGACGGGCAATTTTACATGATCTGATATTTACATCACAATAAAAATTCAGATTTTCTTTCTGTGTACAAAAAAAAAAAAAAAACAGTCCTTGGCCCCCCCCGAGTGGTTGAAAATTTTGCTCCTCTGCTCCCCCCCCCGGGGGTTTTTGTGTTTGTCCCCCCCACCCGCGGCAAATGAAAAAATTTTAAAAATCCATGGCTTTATTATTATTTTTTCTATTGTTACACTTTTTATCTCAGGCTCAGGTTTTGATTGTTGGCAACTACAGCCTCTGTATCACACGTTATAATTTTTTACGATTGTAAATTGATATGCTTATGACTACGGTATGAGTGTCGTGGGATGTTGAATCTCTGTGTAATTGTTGAAAATTAACTTTTTGAAAGGACACGTTGCTATATTTTAATTAGAGTACAATAAATCATATCTGCACTGATCTGAAGTTAAGGTCACTTCATTGACGATATACACCATAGCTGATAAACAAATTCCATCGAGACTGTTCATGTTTAAAATCAATAAAAGAAATCCTCCAAGCAGAAAAGCTCATACTCGCTAAATTCGGCTAAAAAAAAACTAGTAACGTAAAACTCCTACGAATCTACAAGAGGGAATACATGCTGACTGGAAACTTTTCCATACCCAATAAAAAAAAAAGTTATTCCACGACCTTTTTTATTGCCGATTTCCAACACAATATCTTGCATATGAACACGGAGCGAAACACTTCCGCTAGCAGTAACCGTACTACAACCGTACCATTTAAGCTGAAACCACTCGCTTACGCTTATGAAATAATAAAATCTAACCAATTCGAAAAGCGCAGATTCCCAGAGCGACCAGCAGCCGACCGTCCGTGCAGGCAGGCAGTGGTGCGGCATAGAACAACCACCGAAAAATCTAATATTCCATCCATTTCCGGATCCCGGCACCGAGTCGAAGCCAGCGTTGTGCCCCGGAAATGGTACGATAAAGCGATTATCTTGCACTAGTCCTTGCCTGTAACCACACATCGCCGCCATCTAAATACGAATGGAAAACGACGGGCAGGACGGACGGGACAAGACGCTTAAGCCAGAGTGTTATTTAAGGAGTGCCCATTATTGGCGGTGGCAGCAGGAGAGCCATCTCGGCGCCCATCCATGTGTGTTGGATGTTTCTATATTTGGACTCACTACAGCGCCCATCAAGGTCGCCTCAGAGCGAAAAGCGAGAAGGACTAAATGAGCAGCAAATTTAATCTATTCCATAAAAATAAAATTAACATGAGTTTCATTTTGCGTTGAACAACTTTTGCGAACTAAACGACCATTGACCGCTCGGTCGGAAGAAGTCCTGCGGATGTGGGTGCACACTTTCGGGGTGGATTCAAATGGGTACCATCGACCAAACCCTTTTACCAGTGAGAACGGAAGGATCTCGACAATTTGCTTCAGTTGTTGGCTGCACGGATGGGAGAAAAAGGTTTCCTAAATTATGATAATTAAAAACAATACCACTGTGCGACAATCGGAAGTCCGATACGAAGTTGTTGTTTTTGATGCTTTCATTTCAATCCAATTTAGCAGACATAGGGCGAAGCAATATTCACATTTCATAATTGGTCCTAACGGCTTTCTCGGTTCGTTTCGGTTAGGGCACAAACTAAGCCAATTCTTTATGTGATAGAGCATTCATCCTTGGAAGAAGAAGTTTCACGGGATTAAAGGCATTGCCAATTTATGAGCAATAATTTTCCTTTCCTTGCAAACTTATTTGTCTCCGCAAAATGAGGTCAAAGTTTTATCTAACTGGAACATTCTCAACATACGAGCTCTAAGAGCACTGTCGATTGAGACTCATTTTGGGAGACTGCCTGCCGTGGGACATCCGGAAACAGAAAACTGCACTTTCTTCCGTTCGCAGCATGGCAGCTCCCGATCGTCGTAAATTTGAAAACTTCTACGTCTTATGTCGTAAAAAGTAATTAAAAACTTTGCGCAAATGCACACGGACACTCAGTGATCCCTAGCAACGGCTGCAAATCACCATGCGGATTGCGTGCCGTCAGCTGGGAGATGACCCGTTTTTGATAGAGATCGTGTGACATGGTCGCTAATCATCGTTAAATGAGTTGAACGGGATGAAGGTGTGTAAATGTGAGAGCATTTTTGATTTGTGGGTGGTTAGGATATGTGCAATTATTTTATATAAAGGGTGTTCCGATCAAAATTTGGTCAAACAGTAATGTATGGGAGTCGATCAAAGGTTTTATTAATAAGTCAAATTCTTTTTCTTTTTCAAGTTTAGTTAATACAGTATACAGGATAAATATTCAGCTAAGCTTCCTTTTTACCGAATGCGAATTTCCGGGTCTTTCGTTTAACACCTACCATAAGATTTTGTACAGTCTCCTCGTCCACTTTATTCGCCGCAGAACGCCAGTTTGCCTTGGAGTGTTTCTCGCTTACAACCGTTTTTTGAGTCTTCTTAAGGTTCCGCTTGACGATCGCCCAATATTGTTTGATTCGGCGAAGCTCTGGCGTGTTGGGAGGGTTCTTGTCCTTGGGCACTCTTTTTGTCGACGCTGTGGCCTCCGGCTTTCGATATCCCTCCGATCCAGCTTTCCTGGTTGTCGTCAAACGTTCACCGAACACTTTCAATACGTTGGTAACAGTTGATATAGCCACATTCAATAATTTCGCCAACTTGGCGTGAGAGTAGTTTGGATTTTCGCCATGCACGTGCAAAATTTTGATGCGTTGCTTCTCTTCCTTCGACGATATTGTGATAACTGAAGTGCTAATCTCAAAATCAAAACAGAGGCATGATGCTACACGCACACATCTTCAAAACGAGGGGTGTGCAAAATGTTTTAATTCACGATGAAAGGAAATGCGTCAAGTTTAAGTCGACCAACTTTTGATCGAAACTCCCTTTAGTATAATGTTTGGTGAGTGTTGCCTCAGCTTGTTCAATTGAGCTACCCATCAGAAACAAGCTGAGGTCACGAATCACTTAGGATATAAAATTTTAAAAGCATCTATCTATTTGACTCTGTTAGCTAGAAACGTGACATATTTCATTCAATATCGTTGATCAGATACAGCAAGAAATAGTGAAGGAAATTGATTGTATGCGGAAATCACTAGTTTTCCCTGACTCTGTATTGTGGTACAGTTTCTTTTTAATATAACTACAATTGCGAGTTGACCATTTTTTTAAACTCCTTAGGGGGCATTTATAAAGTACGTCAAGCGATTTTTTAACAAAATTGACCCCCTCCTTCATATGTCACGTTTTGTCACAAATTTGCAAACCCCCTATGAGAAAATACGTCACGCCCCACTCCCAGCTCTTCGAAGCGAAAAAAAATTTTTTTTTTCATTTTCGGATTCAACTATCAAATATGCTTATATTTTTACATAACTAAAATATTTTCACAAAAAACGAGAAAACCCCTCACTCCAGAATCATTCCTCTTCGATCCACGGCAACTTTAGATGGTCTTCGATTGCTACGATCGGATGTGTTTCAACAACCTCCGGCTCGCCGACCGATGCTTCTTTCATATCCACTTCATTTTCATCCATCGATTCACACTTGTCAGATCCACTTGGAAGTACCAGCACTTCTTGCTGACGTTTTGCAGAAATCCGCTTCGGAAGGACCTTTTTTTCGGCATGAGATATTTTGTGCACTTTCTTATGTTCTTTTAACATAACCTGGGAAGCGAAATTAAGTTCACAAAAGACACATACTCTGTCTTTAACTTTTATTTTATCAACAAAACAAAAAAGATGTAAGAAAAGAAGAAACAAAAAACACCTCTTGGCACAGAAAAGGTTTGGAGGGGTTGATTAGAGTAACAAAAACAGAGGAAAAAAATTATTTTTTTTTTCTTTGGCCCCCCCCCCCCCCCCCCAGAATAATCCAACTAGAAAAATAGGAGGAAAAAAAAACCTCTCCACCACAAAAAACAAAAAGATCCTCTTCGTTGCCCACAACACCCCCCAAAAAAAAAAAAAAAATTTTTGAACAAAAAATTTTTACATTGCATAAAGAAATACCTGTTGCCACATTTCACTATTTGAAAAGAAATAGGCGGTGCATGCTAAAAATAAACCCAACAGCGGGAGATAATTTCTCACCCGTGTTAGGCAGTATTGGGAGAGGGACAAATCGCTAGAACTAGAAAAAAGCAATAGGTAGTATAAGAGCCCGATCGGTTGCATAACCTTTTACCAGTCAAGGGGATTTCCTCCCCTTGCCTATCCTGCATGGGGTAGTATGGTAAAGGGTTATGTGCCTGATCGGATACTACCGTTCAATAATGCCCTCCGCTCGTTTTCAAACTTGTATCTTTCAATTTTCAAAGCCTGCCGTTGCCCTATACGGAACTATCAATACACTTTCTCTTCATGTCTATTCGTTCTAGCAATAAATTACCGTCAACTCCTAGCGCTTCGCATGGAGATGAGGAATTATCTGCTTCTGACAAACTTCATCAAAAATCGTTACTTCCGCGCATGGGAGAATACAAAAACAACAATCAATGTGGTTTTTTTTTTTTTGTCGAACCCACCATGTTCACCCACCCCGACAGAATAAGGATCTACTTCCCAAGAAACAAAATGGACATACCCCCCCCCCCTAGGAAAACCACCAAAGGTCAGATCACCCCACCCCTCACCGAATGTTGTTCCAGCAAAAAAGAAGTTCTTTTTTCCCAGGTCCTCGTCTTTAGTGCGAAGTTGTGAATCCAAGTGCGATCCATAATGATCGCGAGGTATGATCAGACCAGCTAACTATTTGCTAAGAGGTACCATTCTGCTTTCCACGCGATTGAAAGCGCTTCTCCCAGGATCATTCGTAGCGAGGAAAATTGCATCCAAATAATGTTCCAAAAAGTGATCAACAGCTACCTGTATAGCTTTTCGGTATCGCGGATTTTCATCCGGACCACTATCGACTATGATGATGACTATAGGCTTTACTAGACCATCCTTATTCATAATCGAATCGAATTCCACTAATTCTAATAGACGCTTGAAGTCAACAGCATGAGAGTAAGCAGTTGACGAGAAGTGCTTTCCCGACCGAATGGCAATATAAGTGCGACCTGAGTAGCCAACAGCTTCTGGTTGCCCTAATCCGTTGTGTTTCACCTCTATACCAGCTGTAACAGATGGGATCAGCCTATGGCGTGAAGCCACAACCCAATCATGATCCGGAAGAGTAGCCTTGTATTCGACGTGCATAAGCATAGGAGCTTATTTGTTGGCTGCTGTCAATCCGATCACGATTCTGGCTTTATCATCCAGGCTGAGAAAAGCAATTTCATCAATTCCAACTAATGACGCCATCTGTTCAAGAGATCTGATGGTGGCGGTACAAAATCGATCATCTTGATGGTCAATATGCTTTACATTACTAGCACGAAGCAATTTTACTGGTTCCGATTTGACGTGCCTTTTTCACTCTGTTGTATTAAATCGACGAGGTAGTAATCTGAAGTACGTTGCAGATCTACTTAGACGAAATCCTTGTTCATGTAGTGCCAATGTGATTAGCTCACATTAGCTCCAGTGTTTTGAAGCTTCTGACCCTCCGAACTGTCGTTTTTCTTGAGCTGCTGAACCGTGCAATGCAATGTCACAAATTGATTTCAGTAGATCTGATTGGATTGTTGTTCCTCCAGACGTGGCCGACCAATAGTTGTCCTTGTACTAAGAAAGTTTGCTGAAATTGTGCAAAATTTTATTGTTTTATTTTGCTACATGGTTGTTTTAATTGTCATATCCCTGCTTCTGGAATTGCTTCAATCAATTTCTGCTTCAAAGACTTAACCTGATCCCTACGTTTTTGCTGCCTCTCCTGTTCAGAAATATTTGTCTTCAAATCATTCTCCAGTTCATTTTTTTATTTGATAACTTACGAAGCTCTTGGAGTTCATCGTTTGTCATTAAACCCGCTGAATCACGCAGAACTTGTTTTGAAACATCTTTCAGTTCAACGTTTTTTTTTTTTTTTTTTTTTTTTTTTTAACTCTTTATTTATTCCAAATTTTTACATTATTTTACATTCATATATTAACCTAGGTGATCCTGCTAAGTAATAAACATTTCAACCTTATATGCTATCATTTATATCTAATTGTGTTAATATTATTTTTACTTTGTCTATTCAGTATTTTTTTTTTTTTTAACATGGTTCCTTTTGCCTGCGTGTAAGAATAATTATTGATTTCTTAAAACTAGTTCTTATCTATAGAGAGAATTGATCATTGCAATTGAAGACTGCAATGATTTTTGTCTAAAATTATGAATTATTTTGTTGGACATTTCTTCTAGAGTCTCAACGTTTGAAATTCTATGTAATTCAATAGTACTGAACCAGGGTGGCAGCTTCAAAATCATTTTCAGAACTTTGTTCTGAATCCTTTGAAGTGCTTTTTTCCTAGTAGCACAACAACTAGACCATATTGGCACAGCATAAAGCATGGCCGGTCTAAAGATTTGTTTGAATATTAGAAGTTTGTTCTTCAAACAAAGTTTGGATTTTCTGTTTATAAGAGGATATAAACATTTTATAAATTTATTACATTTGGCTTGAATGCCCTCAATGTGATCTTTAAAAGTTAATTTTTGATCAAGTATCAGTCCAAGATATTTTACTTGATTTGACCAAGAAATTGGAACTCCGTTCATAGTGACCATATGACTATTACTTGGTTTCAAAAATGCAGCTCTAGGCTTGTGTGGGAATATTATAAGTTGAGTTTTGGAAGCATTAGGAGAAATCTTCCATTTTTGAAAATAATCTGTAAAAATGTCCAAGCTTTTTTGTAGCCTCCTGGATATAACACGAAGACTTTTTCCTTTAGCGGAAATGCCTGTGTCATCAGCAAAGCAAGATTTTTGACAGCCCTGAGGTAAATCAGGGAGATCTGAAGTGAAAATGTTATAAAGTATTGGCCCAAGAATGCTACCTTGAGGAACACCAGCTCTGACAGGCAATTGATCAGATTTAGAATTCTGATAATTTACTTGCAAAGTTCTATCAGTTAAGTAGTTTTGAACTAATTTCATGATATAAAGCGGAAAATTGAACTTTTTCAGTTTCGCAATCAAACCTTCATGCCAAACACTGTCGAATGCTTTTTCTATGTCTAGAAGAGCAACTCCAGTGGAGCAGCCTTCAGCTTTGTTTGAACGAATTAAATTTGTAACTCTCAAAAGTTGATGCGTAGTTGAATGCCCATGGC